>CM034308.1:44551858-45151858 GCA_019925795.1 Dendrobium chrysotoxum
TTATTTCAAAGGGGCTATGTTAGGGGGGAACAAAGTTGTAAAATTTAAGGAGAAAGGCATCTATTTCTTGCATTTGAGCAAAAATAACAAAATTTCTCCATTTGTGCCAAACCAATGCATTTGCAGTAAGGTAGATTGTTCTCAATCAACTGTATGTCAAAGTTTGGTTTCAAATTAAAATCAAATTTATAGCTCACGTGAGTGAAGAATTTTTAGGTTTGTTTACAAAGTTTCAACAGTTCAATAATGGTTGGTGAAGGGAGCTCTGATATGGAACAGTTGGGGAATGGAGAAAAGCAGTCCACACAGTGCATTGGGAAGTATGCATGGATTTATCCAAACCTTCCACCCTATTATTTATAGAAATACATATACATAAATACATTCATATTTAAGTACATTTTATGTTCATAAGCAATTGGTACTCGGCTCAATACATTAATGTCTAATGTAAGAAAAAAAAAATATTTGCTTGAACGAGAGAAGCCGAGCAATAGTTGAGTTCGTTCAAGCTCGACTCTTTTACACCCCTCTGTGCGGAAGAGTTAGTAGAATCGTTTGATCGAGCAAATCATGTTAAAACGTAAAGAAGAGAGCGAAAGTGATGTAGATGGATGGTGGGATACTATGATAGCATAAAGATGACAAGATAGATATTATGGTTCAAAGAAGAGCATTACTATAAATAAGATACAAATAAAATTTTTAGGGAACTTTGGTGAATACTAATATGAAGAAGTCAACAAGTCTTACATGATTTTAACGCGCTCATTTCATATTTATAAGCATTGAAAAGCACGTTATTGTAATAATTTTACGAGGAGCGAATGAAGATCCAAAATGTTCACGATTCGATTCATCATTGGCTGCCACGTTACTTAATTGAAGAGGTCATTGATTATGAAGCATCTAAAATTTCTTTTAGTGCATTAGAGCCTCGATAAAAGGTGGAGGAGGAGAGGACATTCCAAGTTTATTTTTATTGTTTAAAATTTCGAGCATTTCTCGTTGAAAATTAAAAATGTCATAATATTTATTTTTATGATGATCAATATTATTCTTAACTACTATTCACTATTTTTTTTATTAAAAATAATATATTGTTTCATATTTGAATAATAAAATTAACTTTGATTTTTTTTTAAATTTAAGTGATAATAATGATGATAATTAATTTCTTAGATAATGGTGCTCTTTCTAGTACACTTGCATGTATGGTCCTATATGATGAGCTTGTGATGATAGGTATAGTGCCCATGTGTGTGTTGGATGACTAATTATATGTCAATGGGCTAGCTAGGATGGGTGTGATGTGAAGGAAGAATAGGGATGGAAAAGGGCAATACGTGAAGGAGCAGGGGCGGATCCAGCTTCTTTTTTAGGGTGGGTAAAAAAAAATTTTTTGTATGAGATGGATAAAGACGCTTAAGATTGATAAAATTAGGATAAAAAATAATTTTTGAGGGGGGGGGGGGGGGGCAAAATACTCCAAAATATCGCCTCCAAATATTTAAAAAAAAAAAATTGAGGGTGGGCATACAATGGGGATCCGCCCATGTGAAGGAGGTGGGGAGTTGTAAAGTATAGTAATTCCTAATGGCGTGATATTGGTACAAATAAGAGTGATTGTGACAATGATGGGTGTACGTAATGGTAGGAGTTAGGGAAACAATAGGGGTGGAGTTGAGGATTAGGGCCCAAACGTAGTTTTCTTCTTCCACCTACTAAAAAGATATTATATATATTTCTTAAGAGGCTCATCTCAACCATCAAATGCCATATGCAAATATGATTAAATAATTTTTTAGTTAATATTATCATAAATAAAAAAATAAGAATAGTGATTATATAAGAGAATGAATATTAACATTAATAGTAAATGTAAAATAGTGCATCTATGCTAAAAGCATTAAAAATATAAACTTATATAAAATAGTTAAACATATATATGATTTATTTTTCTCATTGGCTTGCTATTAGTTATAAGTAATTCTTGCTCTTCATCTATATTATTCTTTATATTTTCTTAGTGACCTCAATCTCCTTATAACAACCCTCAATATCATGTAAGTTAGCTTTTTATTTAGTATGACTAACATGTTGCATGAATTTCTAAATGTCAATTTATAAATGTCAAATTTAATTTTAAATTCAAATTATAATTTTTTTCATGATATTTTTTAACATTTGTTCTTCATTAACCTAATTTTTCTTACACTTGATTGTCTTTATCATATAAACTTGTGAATGATTTAAATTACTTTATGATTCTCTTGATCCCAAATGAACTCTACTCTAAAGAATTAAAATCTTAGTAGCTGTCCACAAGCTATGTTGCTATCTTTTCCAAGTCCTCTCTTGCCATCCAAGTGTCTTTATTTAATGGTTCACCTTTCCATATGATTAAGATCTTATGTGATGCAACTCTCAAGAAGGTGGATTCAACTCTCAAGAAGGTGGGATGTGAAGGCAGCTTAGTAAGTATAATCTCCTACAAGTGCATCAATATATAAATATGAAAGTTAGCTAACTCTTTTAAATGGTAAGATGTATTCAATATTGAAATTTGATCTAATGAACATGTCAATAAGCAAATTAAGATAATACACATTAGTTCTAACTTTCCTTATAATTTTATATGGACCACAAGCTCTTCCTAGCAACTTTCTCTATTTTACGGTTGGATATCTCTCTGAAATGCATAACAAAATATAATCACCCTCTTTATAAAATTTAGTCAAATAATTATAGTTCATAATATCAGCATATTTAGTGTTACTTTTTTTTTTCTATTTCTACGGTTCTACCCTCACCTTAGCTTGAAAGATTTAAAAATCCTCTATAAATGATAGTCTTACTTCTAGAAAATGTATGAGATGGAATGCCAACAATATCAATTTTTAACCTTACACTATTTCAAATGATATTTTTTTTAGTGGTTGTAGATTTAGTATTGTTATAATAAAATTTATATGCCAATAAATATAAGTCTTAAATTTGTAATCCCTTTTCTAACAAAATATCTAAGCAAATTTCTAATACTTTTATTGGCTATCTTAGTTTTCCCATTAGACTGAGAGTAGAAAATAGAAAAATGTTCTAATTTTTTCCTATGCAACCTCCACAAAGTTTTCTGAAAATATGACATAAATCTCACATCCTTATTAGGGGGGATGGCTGAATTGGTTATTTAAAAACTTTATTAAGAAATACACAATTTGCAATGAAAGTAGTTTAAAATACTATTGAAACTTCAAAGCATAAAGTACTAAAAATATTTTAATTAATTATTTATTTTATGCTTTAGAGCAATACAAATTACTCAAGGCTAATTTAAAAGTAAATTCAAAATAAAAACTTTTGATTGATAGAAAAATTTATGAAAAAAACTTTTTGAACATTTTACTTCAATGTAATTACAACAATTGTGAAATCATTGATCCAGGTAATGAAGTTTCAAGAAATAAAAGTGCATAAAAGTAAGAGAACTGTAAGTCAAGATTTTATAGTGGTTTGATTAAAATTGACATATATGTCCACTCCTCAAGTTCCTCCTTGGAGATTCCATTAGTAAACACTCCTCTTGCACTCAGTAAGGTGGAGAATGGCATTTACAAGCTCTTTATCCGAAAAGCCTAGACTATGCCTCCCTCCTTCTGCCTCCTGCATGGTGGAGATACCTTCAGCTTCCTTCTACACCTCGCAACGATGAAGATGCCGTTCCCCTAGCCTCCTCGGCTAATACAAAATCTTTCACCCAAAGACTTTCTCCCTAGAGCTCCTCTCCAAAATCTCCCAACAAACAACCTAGAGGACAAATGTGCTAAGGAGGACAATCGTGTGATCTCCCTCACAAAATTCCTTGACTCCACAAAGAATAACCTCTCAACCTCACTCTCTCTTCCAAGTTATTTGGACATGCTCTCTCAAGCAAGGAGAACGCCCCTGTCCTTCTCCAAAGACTCTCTCTCAAGAAAACATATCTAATTACTCGTTTTCCTCACGCACACTTATGGTCAAAAGAATCAAATTATTATTTAAAGCAAACATTAATTTTTAATCTCAACATACTAATTGTACAGTACGAAGTGTGGATCATACTGTAGATTAATTTAATCTTAAAAAATACTCATATTTGAGTTCTATTTGATTAGGTTGTACGATATGAATCATACAATATAATTAGTTGAATTGGATCAAGAATCATTCTGGAAAAATCATTATTCGTCCATCAAATATTTTGTTCGTTCGTACTATACGATTTAGATCTTATTCAATATCTTAATAAATGAATCAAAATAAGCAAGTTCATTAGTATTCATAAAGTACGATCATGACCGTATAGTATAATTAGTTCAATTTTGGCTTTTTAAAATTTAGAGTTTTGAGCGGGTATTTATTAAAATAACTATCAAGATCGCACTAAACAATCAAGATCATATAGTACGAATGTTATCCTTTTTTTTTAATTTATTAATTTTATCGAATATTTGATTTAATTTCTAGAACAACTGATCGTAATGTACAATTTGGATCATATAGTACGTTTTAACAGAGAAATCAAGTGTTCAATTTTGATCCCCACTCATGAGTGTGTTCACGATTATCTTGCCAACATACACCTTAATATAAGAAAACCCAAGAAAAAAAATACATATTTATATTGCAAGTTTTGATAATTCTTCTTGAACTCTCTTCTTTTGATTTGGCTTCTTGTATGTTGTATTCAGCTTTAGCTCATGCATTGTACTTGAAATGTTAGTATAGCAAAAATATATATATATATATATATATATATATATATATATATATATATATATATATATATATATTGTAGAGAATAATAAGTAATTTAACCAACAATATTTGAAATCATCAAAATGATAGGTCGGGCTCATAGGTTTCAGTACTAAGAAAGTGGGATGTGAAGGCGCCCACCATAAATAAGTATCATCTCTTATAAGGGTGATAGTATATTAATTATTAAATATGACTGTTTGTGAACTCCCTTATATGATAAGATACCTTAAATATTAAAATTTTGTCTAATGATTATATCAATAGGAAAATTAAGATAATACACATTAGTTCTAAGTTTCCTAATAATTTTACATGGACCACAAGCTATTCTTCTCAACTTTCACTATTTTATAGTTAGATATCTCTCTAATCAAAAGTGTACCAAAATATAATCACCAATTTTATACTCTTTAGTCAAACAATTATGGTTTATCATATCAGTATATTTGGTGTCTTTCTTTTCTAATTATCCCCTAAACTTAGCTTGAAGGATTTAAAATCTTTTATAAATGTAAATCTTTCTTTTGAAAATGCATGAGATGGAACGTCAACAACATCAATTTTTCTCTTAAGGGTGTAACCTAACACTATTTCAAATTATAATTTTGTGGAGGTTGTAGAAAGTGTTGTTATAAGAAAGTTTAGTGCTGATAAATATAATTATCAATTTTATAAGATCCCTCTTAAAAAAATATATAAATATATTTCTAAGAGTTTTATCGACTACTTTAGTTTGCTCAATAGTTTGAAAGTAAAAAAAAAAAAGAGTTCTAAATTTTCCTACGTAACCTCCATAAAGTTTTCTAAAATATGAGGCAAAATGCATATTCTTATTAGAGACCATAGTAGAGTGTAAGCCATGCAATCTAAATGTCTCCTTAAAGAACAAATTTGTTATATGAGAAGCATCATTGCATAAGAAATATGTGTTTCCATTATATAGGTTAACTCCTTTATATAATAAGATATCTTCACTAATGAAATTTGGGCTAATAATTATATTAATAAAAAAATAATAATAATTAAATTAATTATGAGTTTCCTCATAGTTTGACACAGATCATACGCTCTTCATTGAAACTTCCTTTATTTTATGGTTGAATATCGCTCTAATCAAATGCATATCAATATATAATCTCCTCTTTACAAACAACTATGGATTACTATATCAACAATGTTACACTTTTCTATTTGTCCCCTCGCCTTAGCTTGAAGGATTCATAAATTATTTATGAATGAGAATCCTACTTTTAAAAATGATTCAGATAGAAGGTCAGCAATATCAATTTTTTCTCTTAGGGGGGTGGAAACATACACTATTTCAAATGGTATTTTCTTGTTGGTTGCAAAATTTGTGTTGTTATAAAAAACTTTAGATGTTAATATATATAATTCTCAATTTTACAAGAGATTTCTTAACAAACTATCTAAACAAATGCTATAATTCTATTGACCATCTTAGTTTGTCTGTTAGTCTAAGTAGAAAATAGGAAAGAGTTCTAATTTTGTCCTATATAACCTCTGTAATCTCCACAAAGTCTTCTAAAAATATGACACAAATCTCACATCCTTAGTAGAGACTATTGTGATGGGTAATTTATATAATCTGAAAGTTTCCATAAAGAATAAACTTGCTATATGAGATTCATCATATGTGTAGGGGAAATGTGTTTCCTTCATATAAACTCTAAGTGGATTGTGCTACAACTTGGTGACGAGCTATCAAAGGTTTTCTAGGATGTTTAAAACCAAGTTATTAGGGAGGATGACTTGTTGAGGAGGCCAAAACCAGTCAGGTAAGATGAGTTGTTTAGATAAGGAGGTTGATTTGGAAAAGTTGAAGGGATTTGGTAGTCTATGGAGTATGAGTTCTCAAGGAAGCTAAGCTTTACAAGAGGAGGTTGTCACGCCCAGGGATCAATAGTGAAAAATTTCTTTTTCTTTTTATTTTCTTTTTAATCTTTATTAACTTATCAATTCATTCTACTCACTAATCAATCATTGAAACCAGATTAATATCAACATCTAGAGCTTATTAATTTCTTTATAGAGAACCAAAAAATATCCAAAAAAAAAATTTACATTTATATATTTCAGAATTACATTGTAATGGTAGAGTCTAAAATAATATATATAATAGGCACTCTGGCTACAAAAGAATACATAAACCAAAAAAATCAAAATGAAATCTACACTAGCATCACTACATGCATACAAAACCTCAAGCTGCAGCTCCTTACTTGAAATTATTTAAATTACGTAATGAGTGAATAGCCCGGCAAATAACTAAAATTTTACAACTAAAATTAATGCAAGAAAGCAAAATAATATATTGTAAATCATATAAAAAAAATCTATGCATCAATATCGATGCCCATTATCTATACTAATTGCTCAGTTTATAACACATCCCATCGCAGTCCGCAGTATCAATAACAGTGATCCATATCAATAATAGTGATTAGTATCATTAGAAACAATAATAGTATCAGCATAATATAAACTACAGTATCGATAATAGTAATTAGTAATCATTCAGTAATCAGTATTCTATAATCAATAATCAGTATTGTATCAAATATTCATATGAGGGTATCTTGAGGGCATCTTGCTCTTGTACTAATGACTCCCAATCAATCTCTAACTCTTTATGACTCCTAATCGTTGCATTGAATTCATTTCTCTAAAATTATTACTCTAGAATCATTGCTCTTGAATCATTACTCTAAAATCGTTATATTTTTGTATCGCTATAGGGTTATCATTTTATATATCTGATATCAGTCAATACCTCCTTTTATATCAGATCAATATCAATATCAATATCAATACAGTACATCATTTCCTTTCTCAGTCAAACCAATATTATATTCTAGTACTAGTCAATCATTTCAACACATCATACAATTCAATACATCTTACCAATCACAATACATCATTTTACACTTTAATTTTAGTACACATTTTTAAACATATTTCATAGTGAAATTTATATACATAAATTTCACCTATGAAAATGCAAGAAAATCATTTAAAATCATTCAGAATGATAAAATTTATAACATATCAGAGTTACATAATGAAAACATACAAAATCATGAGATAATGCAATTTTGACAGATTTAAAAGTGATAAATCTGTAGAAATCAAAATCATAAAAAATAGAAGTAAGAGGATAGTTACTTACAATAAATAGAATAATATCCATAACATGAATGTTGGATAAAATAACCTGAAGACCTTTCTCTCTCCTTTTTTCCCTCTTCTCCCTTTCCCTTCTCTTCTCCTTTCTTTCCCAGCCACTACTTTCCTTCCCAACCAAGCATGCAAAGTGAGGGAGTGAGGGGGCAGTGCAGGGTTATTTATAATACAATATATTTAAAAATATCATTAGTGGCCTAGCGCCGCAATGCTTTATCTTAGTGCCGTAATGCCGCATGTAGAAATTAGATTACTGTAGAATAGAGACACCAGTGTCGCGGCGATGATTTTTAGTGTCGCAGTGCTCTCAACCCTAGTGCTGCATCACTCTAATGTATAACGTCGAAGCGCTATAGTTCAATTAGCAATTCAAAAATTCATAATTTTCTTTTAAAATGCTTTTCGTGTCTTTGGGTTGTTATAATCTTACCACCTTCGACAAATATCATCCTTGATATTTTCATATCAGTTAGTTAGAGAGAGAGAGAGAGAGAGAGAGAGAGAGAGAGGGAGCATACTCAAACAAAACTATCGATTCCAATTGATTGAAAAACTAATATTCAAAAATCTATACTAAACTAAAAATCACATCAAATTGCATACAAATGATGCAAAATATATGCTGAAATTTTATAGGAGCTTAATTTATATAAAATAATACAAAATCATACAAGTTGTATCCTTATGCACTTTGGAAATCTCCATCACTAACTCCAAATGTCTACTTCCACTCTACACTTATCCCTATCCATGTCCAGGCAACGGCCATTCTACCATTTCATAATCACTGCATTTGAAGCATTATCCCTCCCCTATAGTAGGATCTCACAGGTCACCTTCCACACCAAATGCACTACAGAGTGGTAGGAGCATTAACAGTTTTAACAATTCTTTTTTTACTACTTTCCCCCATCTTCTTAGAACTCTAACCAGCCTATTTCATCAATCAATCGCTCACCATCTAAGCAATCATATCGGCAAACCATTTCATATTTTATGAAGTCACTAAAAACACCTCAAGGTTGGGTTTCGATTTCTTTCCTTTTCCTGTTGGATCATTTTGCATGATCAATAAACAAAACTTAAATTCATTTATGATCAATAAACAAAACTTAAATTCAAAACAAATCTGTCAAATACAAACACAAAATAAATTCTTTAAAATAAAATAAATCTATAAACACACTTAAATAATGCAATCATTAATGCAGCTCTAATCACAATCAAATTCTATTACTATCATTGCTTTGTATCACTTTGACATGCCCTGGGATCTATAGTGAAAGAATTTCTTTTTCCTTTTTGTTAATCTTTATTATATTATCAATTTATTCATATTCTACTCATTAATCAATCATTAAAACTAGATCAATATCAACATCTAGAGCTAATTAATTTCATTATAGAGAACCAATAAATAGTGAAAAATAAAATTCACATTTTTATGATATAGAATAACATCATAACAGTAGAGTCCAAAATAATATATATATAATAGTCATTCTGGCTATCAAAAGAATATATAAACTAAAGAACCAAAATGAAAGCTACACTAGCATCACTGCATGCATACAAAACCTCAAGCTGTAGGCTCCTTACCTGAAATCATTTAAACCACATAATGAGCGAATATCCCAGCAAGTAACTAAAATCTTACAACTAAAATTAATATAAGAAGAAGCAAAATAATATGCTATAAATTATATAAATAAATATATGCATCAATATTTATGTCAGTTATCTATACTAATTGCTTAGTTTATAACACAACACATTGCAGTATACAGTATCAATAACAGTAATTCGTATCAGTAATAGTGTCAGTATCATCAAGAACAGTAAATAGCATTAGTATAGTGTAAGATATAGTATCGATAATAGTAATTAGTAATAATTCAGTAATCAATATTTTATAGTCAATAATCAGTATTCTATCAGATATTCATATGAGGGTATCTTGCTCCTGCACTTATGACTCCCAATCAATATCCAGCTCCTTATGACTCTTAGTCGTTGCTATGAATTAGTTGCTCTAGAATTATTGCTCTGGAATCATTGCTCTAGAATCGTTGCTCTGGAATTGTTACTCTTGAATTATTATATTATTGTATTATTATATGATTGTCATTTCATATATCTGATATCAATCAGTACCTCTTTTTCTATCAGATCAATATCAATATTAATACAATACATCCTTTCCTTATTATATTCTAATACCAGTCAATCATTTCAACACATTGTATAGTTCAGTACATCTTATCAATCATATCATTTTTCACTTCAATTTTAGTACACATTTTCACACATATTTTATAGAGAAATTCCTATACATAAATTTAACTAGTAAAAATATAAGAAAATTATATTAAATCATTCAAAATGATCAAATATATAATATATCAAAAATTACACGATGTAAGCTTATAAAATTATGAGATAATGCATTTTTGACAAACTTAGGAGAGATAAATATGTAGAAAATAAAATCATCAAAAATAGAAGTAAGATGATAGTTACTTACAATGAATAAAATAATATCCAAACATGAACGACAGACAAAAACTATTTGAAGTCCTTCTCTCTTCTTTTTCTCCCTTCTCTTCTCCTTTCCTTCCCGACCAAGCATGCAAAGTGAGAGAGTGAGGGGTGATGCAGTTTGAGAAACTGCTTAAGTAAAAGAAGCTAAACTCTTAAACATCAAGGCGCCTTTTGGTATAATGGTTAGAATTTTATTTAAGAAACTCTGTAGTTAAGCATGCTCATCTCAGAGCAATTTTGGGATTGGTGACCTACTGAAAAGTTAGACTAATAGGATAAAATCGTGAGGCTCTTAGGCTAAATTGGATAATATCTCAATAGTTAAGAGTTTGAGCCATTACAAATGGTATCAGACAATACACCAACTAGAAGATGGGAACTAAGCGCCATATAAGATAAAGTGCTATGCCATGTGAGCTACCTCTTGAACCCTGTATGGGCCAAAGAGCTACATGATGGGAGCCACCACATTGAACTTGTAGGGGCTACCTTTAGAATCCTATTTACCTAGTGGATGACTCCGAGATAAAGATGTTAACGAGGATGTCAATTACTTAAGTGGGGGAGATTGTGAAACCCCTTAAGTAAAAGAAGCTAAACTCTTAAACATCAAGGCGCCTTTTGGTGTAATTGTTGAAATTTTATTTATGAAACTCTGCAGTTAAGCGTGCTCATCCCAGAGCAATTCTGGGATGGGTGACCTGCTGGGAAGTTACACCAACAGGACAAAACCGTGAGGCTCTTAGGCCAAAGCAGGCAATATCTCGATAGTTAAGTGTTTAGGCTGTTACATAGGGATATTTATAATAAAATATATTTAAAAAATACTATTTGTGGCCTAGCACCGCAGTGCTGTGTCCCAGCACCGCATGCAAAAGTCAAATTTAATGTAGAATAGACACAAGTGTCACGGTGGCAGTTTTTGGCATTGCAGGTGCTCTCAATCCTAGTGCCGCAACGCTTACATGTACAGGGCCGAAGCACTCTAGTTCAATCAACAATTCAAAAACCCATATTTTTTATTTAAAATGCTTTTCATGTCTTTGGGTTGTTATAGAGGCTAACCTAGAGAGATTCATAAGGGTGATTGAGGATGATTAATTATCAAGTAATCTAAGTTTTCAAGGAGATCAATTTAATGAGGCCAATGTATTATAATGATGACTTGGAGACATCAATAAAGGGGTTCAAGGAGTTTGAGTTTAAGGTGGGTGAATGAGTTTCAATACCAGGAAGATGACCAAAAAAAAATCTATGATGCGTTAGTTTTGGTTGACTTATAAGTGACTAGCTAGAAGCTTTGAAGGTGGTAGCTAGAAGATTTGCTTCCTGGCATTAGCTTTTCAAAGTCAGAAGATAGTTTGGTGTGGTTCTGCATTGGATTAGTCACTAGAGCTTATTTTGTTAGCCACCTCTTATAATTGTTATTACTTTGATAGTTTCCTGTTACATATACACAGCTAATGAGGTATGAAAATTTATATAATTACATTATATACCTAAAAGAAGCAGTGAAGTAAGGTCTTCTCCCTTGGAATGAAGGGGCATATAAGATCAAAAGATGGTTGCAAATGGAGGATCCAAGAATAATATAATTCCCAACTAGAATGTCATGTAGTGATTAGAGCTCTAAAATCCTCAGCAATCCTAAAATTTAGGATGTCCAAATGAGAAGAGTTAATGTTTATTTATAGATGTTGAGCTAGTTTTACATTCCTTATTTATAATTATATTGAAGTATTGTTTATTATTATCGTTAATAGATAGTCCAAATTACATCTTCTCCCAATCAAAAGTGGCTTAGCTCGACCGATCTGCTTGGGTTAGGATCGAGCCTTATGGCCAACCATAGAATAATATGATAATACGGTGATGGTCTAATTGTGATCAATAACAATAATGTATTCAACCAATGAACAAAATACACTGCCCTATAGTTTTCAAAATCATATATGTATAATGGAGTTAATAGAATAAAACTTTGGTTTTTGAATTAATAAAAAATAATTATAAGAAGGTTCAAGATCAAATCTAAGGCCGCCAAAAAATTGCCATGATAAGCCACCTTGTGCATCAAAATATTTTTCTTATCAAGAGTATTTTTTTTATGCAAACATCTCATGAAATAGGCGCTAGTGAACGTCATAAGAACTCCACGAAGCATCAATATTATCAAACAAACAGTGCTAAAATGGTGATGCTTTGGGATATAATCAACATGCAATAATGATTGCTCATATAGAGAATATGTTGATGGGAAAGTTTAGATGGCCCCCATATTAACTGATGTGATGGTGATGGCTATTGTTCCTGCACCCTTTTCCCCTACTATATACGCAATGTAGTGCTTGAATTCATCGATCCAGTGTCCTTATAATCTTCACCATGATACATATATTTTTTAAATTTATCACATTTGAAGCTCGTTTGATTTGTAAAATAAATTTCAAAGATGAAATTTTTAATCGATTCAGCTTCTTTTAATTTGTTCTAAGATTGTTTGTTGCAACAGAATATATGCTTCCTGTTGATCATATGAACAAAGATTGATATGCCAATAAATTTGATGGAGTGAAAAATTCAAACATTCAATGACTTAGGACCACAAGGCCTTAATATGTCTATGTCCCTGCTAACTAAATAAGGTATTAAAACAAGATACAAATGTTACTAAATCAAACTCATGCACGGCCTTCCTTCTCTCCATTCAATGCCACATTTTTATCATAATTAATCCCTCCACTATAAGAGCCCACCATATGATCAGTCCCCCTTTACTATTTGAGTCTAATCTTACCAAAAAAACCATTCAAAAGCCTAAAAATCGAATACAAATGGGCATATAGTTAAACAAGGACCCACCACACGAACCCATCCTTCTCCCATGATATCAAATAGAATTGCACAGCTCATCAACATTTTAATACATAAAACCTTTCTCAGCTTTCCTCCTCTTCCCTTCTCTACTACTCTCTTCTCAGCTCCCATAAGCCTTTATTCCCTCCTGATCACCCATGTCTGGTTTTATAAATAGTCTCAAGCTGCCTTCCCTCTCCTTCACAGAAATGGATTTTGCAGAGCTCAGTGAGAATGGCGCCATGGAAAATACATGCCTAGACTTCATATCACTTTCTAATGCTGACAGTCTTCTCTCTGACGTCCAACCAGAAGAGCTCAACTTGCCTTTTGCTGATGATCTTCCAAGCTTTTCCCCCTTCGAATGCCCGAAATCTACCTCAGAACCTGAAACTGCTAAGAACAGAAAGCCAGAAATAGAGAAAGAGGACAGGTCTAAAAGAAGGAAGCAAGTATGCTACATGACTGCTCTTCATTATTTTGTTTATGCATTTCGATCAAATATGTATATCTCTATATTTACATATAATATCTTTTGCGCTAATAACTTTCAGTTTCTTTTTGATTTCAGTGTTTGAAAGAGAGTTCGAGGAGTAGGAATTCAAAAGATGGAGAGAAACAGAAGGAGGTGGTTCATGTGAGGGCCAGAAGAGGCCAAGCTACTGACAGCCATAGCTTAGCTGAAAGGGTAAGCTTATAATTTCAGTAAATGACAAAGTGTGTCCCCACCAACATCTGTGGGCCCACCTATACTTGTGGTGGGTGGGACCTACTTGTTGCTGTTGATTCTACTTGCTTCATGCAATGTATCTGACACCATTACTTTTGTATAATTGGAGAAAGCATGGGCTGCTTTTCTGTACTCTCCACTGACTGTTTGATATTTGGTCATAACCAGGTGAGAAGAGAGAGGATAAATGAGAAGATGAGATGCTTGCAAGATCTTGTCCCTGGCTGTTATAAGGTGCCACTGTCGATGAGAAATTATTATAATCTTCACTATTTATATAATCTTATCCTTCAAAGATGAAAGTACATAGGACATAATTGAATCATACTGTGTACTCTGTCTAATTGTGATACATAATTATGTATCTCAATCAATGGAGTACACAATAAGTATGTAATTGTGGACTTCAATTTCTCTCATTTCTAATAATTTTTTATGTTTGATGAATATCATTAATGATCTTAACTTTCTTGATTAAGTTGAGATTATGGATTAATTAATCATTTAATGATAGATTTAATACTTTTTCTTGTTGTTTCTGATATATAGACAATGGGAATGGCTACTATGCTTGATGAGATAATTAATTATGTTCAATCTCTTCAAAATCAGGTTGAGGTGAGTTGAGCTATAAACATTTATAAGCTTTAATTATTTTTCTATGATTATCAGACCATCAGCTTTTGAACTTGCTGTTGCAGTTCCTTTCAATGAAGCTTTCTGCTGCGAGTTCCTTCTATGATTTCAATTTGTCTATGGAATCCATGGCTGCAACCCAACAGGTGATTTCAGAACAAAAAAAAAATCTAATTTTTTTTTAATATAATATTTAATGTGATTAATGGATAGGAGTACTTTAGAAGGAAGCATATATAGTTCTTGCCGGGAGAGGTCAAGATTCTACCAATTTGTCCTCATCTTAATAAATTAATAAAAGGAAAGGGTAATTATGAAATTAAAAAAAATCTATGCATGATATTTTTATTATATTTGAATAATACAAAGCTATGTGATTTTGATTTAAGAAAATTTAAAAAATTTATAATTTTTTAAAATATGTGACAAAATTAAATTTTGGGGAGAATGATTTCTTACCATTGATTTTATGAAATTAAAAAAAACTTTTTCTTTTTTTTCTTGTTTTGAATAAAAATTTGAAAAATTTTGGGAAAAATGATTTTTTACCATTGAATATAAATTTAAATTAATTAATGATATATTAAATTACTTTTAAATTTAATTTAATTATTATAAATTTTATTTTTGAACAAATTTTAGTATGATATTCTTTTCTGAATTTTTTTCAATTTTTATTTTTTTTTACAAAAGTAGCTTTCATGGTTATCATATATTTGGAATAATGCATGTCCTCATTATCAAAAGTTTTGAATCATTTTCTTAGAGGTAATAATATTTATTAATGTAATTAAAAATTATAATTATATTTTATTATTTATACTTTTATTTCCTTACTAAATTTCTTATAGTGAATCATTTTTATAATAGTAATTAATAATAAAATATTAATCTTTTAGAGAGGTTTTAAACAAAAATTCATCAACTTTAGATTAATTAGTCCACTAAAATATTTTTCAAATAAAAATACATTACATTTTTTTTTTATTTCAATTTATTAAAAATAAATCTCTTAATATATTTTTTTCTGAAAATAGGGCAAGGAATTCCAAAGCCCGAGAAAGCCCCTCACTGCTATCAGAAAAAGTCTTGCTAAAAAGTTTGTTCCCATAAAAATTATGGAGAGGAGTTGACTAACTTTACCACCAATTTCAGAGATTGCCAAAATCTTATTTATTTTTAGATTTTATTAGTGCAATTATTTGGATTAAAAATATTTTTAATTATTAAAATACTATAATAATAAAATAATTATTAATTACATAATTCACATATTATGTGTGTAATGATAATGCTTTGTAATTTTTAAATTTTTTTAACTTTGTTGCCCAAAAAAATATTTATTACTATTTTTCTAAATATATATAAATGTCTAATATCAAACTAAAATTTTGATTAAACAAATCATTAAAAATTGATAAAATATTTTTAAAAAAATTGATGATTTTACAATGATTTTTAATATTTAGGTACCTTAAAACCAATATATTTACCTTTCTAACACTCAATTAATATAAATTTAGAACAAATAAATTTATAATTTTCATCTGATACAATCAAATCATTAGTAATCTAATAACATATCAAGAATGACAGATCATAATTTTTTTATAATTAAGTGATAATTTGATTTAATGTTGTTGAATAAAGTTAACTTTATAAATAATAAAAATTTTAAATGTTATATCAACAAAATTATGGACAAAGTTCTTACTATTTCTCTTTAATTTCTTGTTTGTAGATAGGAAAAGCTCATAGGGAAGCCCGAGACACAGAGAAATTGGAGAGATATGAGACTTATGGAGGCCTCACTGGCTTCAACTCAGCCTTGCCCTTTTGACCACTATATATGTCCAACTTGGCTTCAAGACTCTCTCTCTCTCTAGATCTCTCTCTCTCTATCTCTTTCTCTCCTCTCTCTCTATCTCATATCATTGTTCCCCCTTATCCCATACATGGCACACGAGCGAATGATAATATCTGGCCATGCACATGTGTGGGCCTTAATTAATACGAATAATCAAATAATAAAGAACATATTCTTTTATGTCAAGCATGCATGTATGTCCTGCTTCCATGCCATCCAGTCTCGTGAATATATTTCTTCTTGGATCTTAGTGATTTAGAATAATATATTCAAGCTGAAATATGATAAGATAAGTTATTTAATTTTTATAATTGATTAAGGAGTAGTTACTAGGTTTCAAGTTTTTGCAATAAATTAATAGCTTTGTTATTATTTTGCAACTCCATAACAAATAAAATATTATGTACTTGGTTTTTTTTTTTATGAGTTCATCTTGCCATGATTTTGAGATAAAATTGAGAGAATTTAGGTACTGTTAACTATGCTTTCAGATCTATTTTTTCTTGAAATTTTATTGTTTTCTTAGTAGAGAGTAAATTTACTTCTTAGAAATGGATAAATATTTGCATACAATTGGATAAAATGTAGTGACTATAGTACTTACAAAATGTCATTTGGCACAATTTGAGTCAAAATCAATTCAATCTTCAAGTACGGTTTCGTTTGGGACAGTTCTTTTAATGCTTTCTAAAGTAATTTTTTAGTTAAAAAAAATTTTGAATAAAAAATTTTTGTACTAAAAAATTGCTTTAGAAAGCAGTAAGAAAGCTGTGCCAAACAAATCTAAAGTGATATTCAATGTTTTAGCTAAAATCTCTATCCGAATTTTTTGTCTCGCTGCTCACTAAAGAAGATGTAGTGGGGTTCTACATTTAGGGGTGTCAATCTGCTATGTAAGCTTGCTTAAACTAATTTATTTCTACCCTACAAAACCCATTTTGAGTTGGGGTAGGCCAGCCCTCAACCTATTAGTATTAATCCATATAAACCATTATTGATTAAGGTAGAAGTTGTTTGCATGTCTTGGGGATGTTGTCATGGCTCCTCTATTATTATGTGGACATGAGACCTAAAAATGAGGTCAACTAGTTGTCTTGTCCCACATTAATATTTTTGTTTGCTAGTTTGAGCAACTCAATCAACATCTTGGGTTGTTATAGTGCGCAATCATAAGAATTTTATCGAAGTCTTGAGTCGGTGCCGCTAGGGTGACAATAGAGAGAGAGAGAGAGAGTAAAAATTCTCTCAATTTTTTTAGGTTCTATAATGATAATATACCCTTACCTTTGAGGTTTGAGGTTTTATTTATAGGTGAAGATTCAAGTCATTATCATGAGATGGCTAACATGTGATTACATAGAATTAAAGAAGCGACTGTCTGCCTATATTCTTATGAGTTGTGAGGAGATTATCAGAGCTGTATCGAAGTAATTTTAATGAATTTTTGCTAACTTTTAGATTGATTATGCTATTCAACACTTGAGTAATTCACATGGCTACCATCATTCATTGGTGACTTAGGCTTTGTTTGGGACGGCTTTTTTGCTGCTTCTTAAAGCAATAAAAAAGTTGTCCCAAACGAAGCCTTCCTCTTTACAATTTTGCAGGTATCTTCTATAGCAACTTAAAAGGCTTAAGTTGGCCCAAAATAATTAGGCCGTCCTAATCTGATTGATTTGGATCAAGTATAGTCAATTTGGCCAATATTGACTACTTAGGTTTTGTTTGAGACGGCTTTTTTATTGCTTCTTAAAATAGCTTTTCTAGTTTAAAAATTAAAATTTGTATACTAAAAAACACTTTAAGAAGCAGAAGAAAGCCGTCCCAGCAAAATCTTAATGCACCTAACTTGCTTATGCCTTATGAACCTCTTTTTCCATCCATTTGACACTTCTTTAGCGGTAAACTTATACTCTTTCAGGTTTTTGACCAAATATAAAACTACATTGTCTATTAAGTGGTTGATATTTTCTTAAATTTAATCTATCATTTACATGAACTATCAAATTCTATACTAGAGGTCTATTTTGTAATATTGGAAAAAGCCAACGTCATCAACGAAACAAAAATGAATAATTTATTGTAATTTTATAAAAAAAATCTTCACCAAAATATAAATATAATAATAATAAGGTTGGTTTTCATCAATAAATTCCATTTAAAAAGTGACAAAATAAGGGTCCATACTTGATGTAGCCAGCAGGTGGCAGATTCTATATCTAAGGATAAGGACTGCATGCAGTAAGCCCATCAACAGTGCACAGCACTAATAAAAGACTTGTTTGACTAAAAATTTGCATCTGATATTTATCATTAATTCCAGCATAAATATTTATATATTTTTTAATAAAATAAAGTAATTTATGAATTATTTTTATTGTTTATTTATATAAATTTAATTTTTTTAAAATATTTATCTTATTATATTGGCCATTAAAGAAGTACCATAAAATTAAATTAAGCGTTATAGAAATGAAGATACTTAGATGGATGAGTGACTTTACACTTAGAATACGTAAGGGAATATATACGTGAAAAGTTTGGCAGATAAGATTAGAATGAGTCGTGTTAGATGGTTTGGTCACTTAAAATGTCAACAGATAAGATATTGGTGTTTTTACTGTTTTCTAAAGTAATTTTTTAATGTCAAATTTCATAAACTGAAAAAAAATTGTACTAAAATGTTGCTTTAGAAAGCGGGAAGAAAATCATCCTAAACAAAACCTTAAATGAGAATTTGACTCTTAATAGGACATAATAGATAAAAGAATTCATATAACTAATCCCACAGTAGAATAAAGACTTTGGCTTCGTTTGAGACAGTTTTTTTATTACTTTTTAAAATGAGTTTTAGCATAAAAATTAAAATTTTTGTACTAAAACTCTATTTTAAAAAGCAATAAAAAAGCGTCCCAAATGAAGCCTTTTTTGGAATGGCTTTCTTACTGCTTTAATAAGCAGCGTTCAAGTACAAAAATTTTGATTTTTGTACTAGAACACTACTTTAAGAGTAAAAAATTTTTAATTTTTATACTAAAATTATGCTTTAAGAAGCAGTAAGAAAGTCATTTCAAACAAAATCTCAAGCTTCACCCACAGATAAATCTGAAATAAGGCCCTGTTTTGTGAAGTTGTTTCCCATACATCAAATATACTATTGTATCAACAAAGAAGATTTGTTAATTAATTGTGAGAATAGATCTGTTCATTTATTACCAATGAATAATTGTATTATATTTTGGGCCCCACAAACATTTAATATGTAAAATATGAATGTTTGTGGGCCCACTTTGGTTTGGGAGACAGTAATGTACAAAATGCTGCATGTGGAAGCAAATCTAAGCTTTATCTAAAGTTGAATCATGACAATGCACATGATGAGAAGAAGATCAAAGTCCCACATGACTTGATTTGATTTAGTCAAGAAGGCTTTTAAGTGTAGGAAGGCATGTATAAACCTCAATGCATATTGGAATTAAACATTTATGAGATTAAATTAGATGAGATGAATCTAATGAATCTAAAGATTGTTTAATTTGAAATCATTAAGATATTTAAATACTATAAAAAATATTTATTATTCAGGGAATTAATAAGGGCCATCCAAAGTGTTTTGGACCACCACCTGACCAACATCAATGAATGAACATACCCGTTTATGATCCTCTGACCATCATAAACACGGTCTCCATCCATTGTCTCTTGTATTTGATCCTCCAACTTCTATTGTTTGACTATAGTCCTTTCAATCATCACCACTGACTATGGTCCTTAATTTTGTCCAACTACATCCTCTGACCACTTACGTTAGACTAAATCTTTTATTATTGACAGAGACTATGATCCTTCAACCTCCGTCATCTGATCATAATCATCTAACCACTATCATCTAACCACTTCCTTTCCGACCATCATTGCCCTACTATGCTCATTTGACCACCGTCATCTAACCCCAATCCTATAACTAAAAAAATTATCCCCATAATTTTAGAAATTATGCTAAAATTCATTTTTATTTCTGATGACTTCAAATTTTCAAAAATTTCACTTGAGGATTGTAACATTCGAAGGTTTTTAATTTCAAAAGATTTTAAGGCCATTTGATTAGAAAATCCTCAAACTCTAAATTTCAGTTAGATTAGATACCCTGATGGACTTAAGATTTTGAAAATTTCATAAATAATTTAAATAAAATAAAAATATATAAAATAAAATGTCACTGAATCTTGGTGAATAATAAAATCAGAGAAAAATAATTTCAAATTAGTTTGAAATTAAAAAAATAGAGTTTCCTAATTTTTCTATATTAATCTAATTTTAAAATCAATAAATCATTAAAACTTATAAACAATACTAAATGAGTTCAAATTTTGATATATTCTCAAATCATAATTGATTATGGTTTAAATCTCATGAGCTGAAGAGTTCATTTCAGATGTTAATAATGAAACCCTAATTTTAATAAAAGAAAATTATCCTAATTAAACTTAATGTTGTAAAATTTATAACTAATTAGAAAAAAAATCCTAAGAATATTAAATAAAGTTCATAGAGCACATAATAAACTCTAACTTTTTTATCAATAAATACTTAAAAATAATATGAAATTATATAAGTTTAAAATAACTCTAATTTTTTATGGGATGTTCTTGAGATTGTCACTAACTTTAGATAATTATTTCATAATTTTTGGATATCAACTACGCTTAAAGTAAAAATAAACAAACTCTAGGTTTAATAAAGGAATAATTAAATAATCAATAAATTAGAAAAAACACTAAAATTTTTAAAAAATAAAAATATACCAAATATATTTCTCTAAATTCATAAAATTACAAAGAATAATAAGTTGAATAATTTTAATTCCATCAAACTTAAATTGATTTTTTTTGTCTCACAAAATTCTAAATAAAATTCTTAAATAGCCAAAATTATTTACATTTGAGAAACTATAAAGTGTCCCTAAAAGAGATGTAGATCTTATTATGTCACCCTAAAGTGAATATTTAAGGCATTCTTTAATACCTTAAATTTAAAAATGAAACCCCAAATCTTAAAATTCAAATAAAAATAGAAAATAATTAAAACCTTCAATTTAAACCATCAATAGATTAAATTAAATAATTTCAAACTAAAAATGAAGAAGTAAATAAATAATCTCATAGTTTATAACACATTAGCCTTAGACTTTCTAGGGTAGATTTTTTTCTGGGTTTAGTTTTATGATTTTTATCATATTCTGATATACATTATTCAGTATTTCACTTCATTAGAGTATTTTCTTACAAACTTGTTTTGATAATAGATTTTCCAAGAATCAAATTTTATGACAAAATAATAATAATAATAATATAATAATAATAATAATAATAATACCAACTAGAAAGCAAAACTTAAGAATTCTAAATAGAAGACCTCTAAAAAACAAATATAAAACCTTGTATTAGTTAGAAGCATTTGTATACCCTTTATTTGCTAAGTTTTTAGTCTCAGTTCCTAAAATAAAATAACCAAGCTTATCATGTATTCCATGCAAACTTTGATTTCATAATTTTAAAATGACTAGATGTGTTTAGTTGTTAATCCTTTCTAGATATAATTTTAAGTATAATAGAGTAAGGCCTACTTAAATCATTGATGTGGTTAAAAGTAATAATTTAAGGCATGGCTATACCCAAGAGGGGAGTGAATGGGTGTATTCTTAATTTTAAAATCCCCTTCTTAATTTTTAATTTTAAAAGTTATTGTTAAATTAGATAAGCAAATATACATTTTATTTGAAGTAGAAATGTTAGATCAAAATAAAACCCTAATATCATCATCAATCATATTATACATAGTGCAGGAATCAAGTAAAGCATGTAGTTGTGATTAAAAAAAAAGAGCGAAAGAGAAGAAGGCATAAACCCAATTTTTATATTATTTGGCAATATGTCTATATCCATGCCTGAGGCCTCCACCTCAATGATTCACTACTTTCTTCTTTGGCCACACCACAAAAAGAAGTCCCTCTCTTAATGGGTGCTAAAGAAACCCTATACCATCTTTTTTTTTTTTACTCCAATAGAGAAGTTTGTTAATCTAACCCACAATTTCTTAGGACAAGAAGCTTAGATCTCTTCGATCTCTTATAACAAAATACCATGGAAAGCAAACTTTATTTAATCATCCAATATGATCTTATATGCTTCGTAATCCCATACTTGCATTGTTGCCCGGTTAAATTTGTAACTTAATTAGATTAACTAGGAAGGTATGAGGGGCTAAATGGGTGTGTCTTACTTTAAATCCCTTTCTTAACTTCTAATTTTAAAAACTACTTTTAAATAAGATAACAAAGCATAAGTTTTATGAGAAGTGGTACTTTTAGCTCAAGAGGAACTAATATCATCATCAATTATATTATCCATAGTACAAGAAATCAAGTAAAGCATGTAATAGCAATAAAAAAATAAAGAGCAAAAGAGAAGAATGCACAAGCCAATTTTATACACTTAAGCTCCAATGCCTATATCCATATCTTGAATCATCCCACCTCAAGGATTCACTATACTCTCGTTCAACCACCACGGGGTAAAGAAGCCCCTCTCCTTAATAGTTAATGGAGAAACCCCACACCCTCTTATTATACTTTAAGCGAGATCACTGGTACGTACTCTAG
Organism: Dendrobium chrysotoxum; assembly: GCA_019925795.1. Lineage (NCBI taxonomy): Eukaryota > Viridiplantae > Streptophyta > Magnoliopsida > Asparagales > Orchidaceae > Dendrobium > Dendrobium chrysotoxum. Next base: position 44,575,151 of record CM034308.1, read on the forward strand.
CCCATTGGCTAGTCCCACAACTTCTTACAACAAGAAGCTTGAGATATCCTTAATCCTCTAATAAAATTTGATGAAGCAACAATTCACCACAAACAAAAACACAGCACTAAAGGATTTGAGTAGAAGAAAAATAAAAAGAAAAATAATAATGGGCGTACATGCGCTTAGGAGATTTTTCTCACTTAAGTTTTTCAAATGAAGAGCATGAAGTATTCCTCTCCGATTCTCTCTCGAAGCACTGTTCTCCATAGATTTTTTTGGTCCACATTATATTTTGAAGTTCTTAGAAAGGTATCTATACAAAACATCCAAGAATAAAACCCTAAAAAGGTGTAACTTAACATGCAAGCAAATCATATAGTGTGAACTGATTATTGTATATTATGACTAGTTCAAATAGTAAAAAATTGTAAAAAGTAATCTCTGTATAATTTGTATAATTTATTTAAAATTTAAATTTATATAATTAAGAAAATAATCATATAGTGATAATTAACTTGAAATTAACACTGATAGTACAATATGATGAGTTCATGATTATAAAATTTTTAAATAACATAGATTGATCTCATGTAATTTTATGGATCAATTATATATCATACTATGCAATTTAGTATATATTAGCCATGTTTTTTTATCATCATTAAAAGAAAACTTTTTAAATTATTTCTTTTGCTCAATCTAATGTGTGTGCGCTTATTATTTCATAAATTTTTTATCATATTATGCCAGTCATGTTATTTCAACACAATCTTTATTATCACTATCAAATATTACCCAAGCCTTTTAATTTTAAGTTTTATTTTAGGGCTAGATTGATGGGCAACACACAATCTAATAGTTATCTCGGTCATTATCATGTGTGATTCCTCTTTTTAAGGAAACACAATCACAGTTGATCAAATGATCATCAATATAAGGAATTATTACTCTATATATATAATATAATATAATATAATTGAACATGCTTTCTTTTTAATTTGATGAGCAATAGACTTCTCCTGGGGCAGTTTACTATTCGATGAAGGGTTGTTTCCATTCATTCTTATCTTCTACTATGAATATAAACTCATAACTAGAAGTTTAATTTAAATTTTAAAAGATAACAGAAGACATAACTTTATGGTTTTGTACTTGTATCTAGATTGAGTTTTTTTTTTTTTTTTTTGGACATGACATTTTCTTAGTAAACCTTGCTAGAACATCTTCATAAAATTTTGATCACAAAACATCCTAAACAAAGTTGTATTGGGAATTTATTTAAGTTGGGTTTTAGAGCTTTGTACCTTTTCGTACATTGTAGATTATCATATATTTTAATATTTATAGTTTTCATAAAAATGGTTTGTTCTAATCCAATTGTCAAAGCTTCATAAAAATGGTTTATTCTACTTTTTTTCTTTTTTTGTTTGAGGGTCCCAATAACTTTAAGAATATTATAATATAACCTTATTAGGTGTGATAAAGAATAAACCAATTATATCTTTGCCTAATAGAATACATTATGGTTAAGTACCTCTTTAGAAAGAAGGTGCACAACTCCCAAATGATTTTTTTATAATCCTCTATAATCAATTTTTGCTCATTTGGCAAATCATCATTTAGAGGTTATTCCGTGGGTATATGAATGTGTTGCTAAGAAGATAGTGAGAGCGTAACCTTTCATAGATGTTGGGGATAAACATTATATCAAAGTAAGGAAATATCATGCCCATCTGGCTAAATCTCCAAATAATAGTAGAAGAGCCATGAGATATTACAAAGGATTGATTTTAGAGATTAAATTAATCTTATAAGATAACATGTAATGCTTAAACTTTTGGCCAATAAAAATTTCTTATATGTGTCTAATTCATTTATGTAGGAATTAGACATCTACTTAAATAAAATAAGGCATTCTTTTTTTTTTTTTTTCTTATCATTAATTTGCACTAACAGAGCTTTAAGGGACTCATAATAATCTTGTGGCATATAGAATCAATGGTCTCCCTATAATAAGGGGGATCAAAACTGGTAGAGACATCAAATAGTGATTGATGCTATCACAATCCTTTTAAAAGTAATCATCTAAATAGAATTCTAACTCTTTGTTAAAAAAAAAGGTTTAAAAGGTTGACATCTACCAAATAAATTATAACAACTCAGAATTTCTAAAAAATAATTTTTAAATACAAATATGAATTTCTATTTGAATTGCAGCGCAATGGCGTTGTTCCTTTGAGCGCTACAGCTCTTGGTCTTGCGTGCATCGGCGCCAAAAATCACCGTTGCTGCGTTGAAGCCACTGTTCTAAAGTAATTTTGGATTCGGCATGTAGCATTGCGGCGATGTGTGGTGGTGGTGGAGTGCAACGCACTAAAAACTATTTATATATATATATTTTCTCCACTCACTCGCCTCCCTCATTGTTGCTAGTGTTGGCTAGTGTGAGAAGGAAATAAGGAGAAGGGGAGGAAAAGAGGAAAGAGAAAGAGGAAAGTTACATTTTGGTAGCCGTTCCGCTTTGCTTTTTTTACAAAAATTGTTCAGATTGTGGTAGCTAACTTATTCCCTACTTTTGTGTTCAATGATTTTGGTTTTGACCATTTGATTCTCCTCAAAATTAATTTATTGTATTATCTCTGAATTTAGTAGATTTTTACTCTACAACCTTTTGCATTCTAACAAACTGATTATTTTAAATATTTTGACTGAAACATTTTTTAATTTCATCACATAAAATAGAATTTATTGTATTTTGTTCGATTTGCATTGAATAAAATTTTGAGTGTTTTTATTTAAGCATACTGTTAATACAAGCATTGCTAATAAAAATAGTTCTGTGATTGTATAATAGCTGGTTACTATTACTGTTATAATACTGTGGATAATAATAATATGTGAAAATAAATAAAAATTTATTTTATTGATGTTGGCAGAAGACTAACTGACTTATCAAGGATGGTGAGCTAACGAACTTTTCTTTAAATACTATGATTTGATAGTATTCTCAACTGATTCACATGATTCGCTGATGGAGAGTTATAAGGAGTTATTACTATGCTGAAGGGTAAAGAGTAACGACTCTGTTTACTAAGCCAACTGTTACTAACTTACTAATTACTAACTACTAAAAAATTTTATGCAAGTCAGAACTCCATGTTTAGTTTGATTACTAGAATGCATGTTACTGATTCATTATTATTGTATGACCTTACTGTTATTGCATTAATTTATTATTAATGTATGATTTTATTATTATTATTATTATACTGCTCTATTATTACTATCATCGGTGATACTATTATTGATTCAATGATACTAATACTAATTTATTGGTACTATTATTATTTACTGATTTATTGTTACCCCTTATATGATATGCTGAACATGTGATTATGTTACTGACCTAATACTGATATAGAATAGTTGGATAGCATATGTATACCATTATATGATTTTACTGTATTGATATGGTTTCAATGGTCTTTATCGAGGCTTTGGTTCTACCATTTTTTTATATGATTTTCTTATTAATTAAATAGTACTACTACTATGATGATTACTTTATTAATTTGACACTCGTATTGATTTACTTATTTTTACACTATATTATTTTATTGGCTTCCATACCGTACTGTTATACTATTCTTCAAATTTTACTGCTACTGTATGTGTTTACTATTTTTACATAGATTCATGATCATATTGACTGCTATTATTATGAACTGACTGACAACATCCATACTACTTCTTTACAATACTTTAAATTCAGTTATAGGATTTAGTGTCCTGCTTGGCTTTTTATCTCATTATATGTGATTTAAATAATTTCATATTAGAGCAGTGGATCGGGAGTATAAGATGGATCAAGATTCATCAGGTTTTGTTTCTTTTATTTTATTTATTCTTTTATACTCAGGATTGGATAATGTGTTGCATTTATATGATTCCTGAGTATTATATATAATTTTTGGAGTAATGAATATATATATATTTACTAGATTTATTTATATTGAAATTATTATTGATAAAAAATTGATAGCTTTGATGTTGTTATATTAAAAGAGAAAAAGATAGAATTTTTTCAATTTAGATTCTAGGGCATGACATAAATTAAGTTTCTTAAATGTGCCATTCTTTCTTGAAAAGTTCCTAATTGAGTAAGACTATTAAGATATTTCATTTTTGAGATAAATTTAATTTTGATCACATGATTTCAAACTACAAATCCAAGAAAATTCCCTAATATTATCTCATATATGCACTTTAAAGGACTAATACTATAGGAAAATCACCAATTACCGGCGATGTTTAGGCGATCAATTTTCCGGCAATTTGTCGATTGAAAATAATGAGTTAACTTTTACCAGCAGAAATTTTTCCACCAGAAAATGAGAAATATCCGTCGGAAAAATCCGCAGGTAATAGGTGATTTTCCTGTAGTATAATCTTGGTGTCATATTAACAAAGCTATGTAAATATAATTCTTCGATCTTATAGATGATATTTCTTTACTTTTAAACGAGAGGTCATCAATGCAACACTCAACTTAATTATAAATAAGTTCATCAAATATTATTAATGCAACACTCAACTTAATTATAAATGAGTTCATCAAATATTCTTGTCGCAACACACTTATAGATTACACAAGCATTCATAAAGTTAAAAGGCATTAACTTATAAAAATGCATTCCAATTAATATTTAAAATGCAATATATTATTCATCTTAGATGTCCTCTTTATTTGGTTATAATCAAATGAACCATCCTTGAAATAGAATACTTAATATGAAGAAGTGACACCATAAGTTCAGGCATATGGAAAAGGAAATTATTTTTAGGAAAAGCTGTATTCAAGACTCAAAAGTTAATGTATGAATGAGTTTATTTGTTCTTTTTCTTAATAGGGCTAGCTCTAGCCAATTGAGAGGGGTATTTTTCTGTTAACAACTTTGCTCCTTTGACTGATCCACACAGAGATCAGAAGATCTTAAATCTTTTTTTTTTTTTTTTGGTTTGAGAGAATAAATTAGAAAGTATGTATTTGTTATCAAATACATTATGTTCAAAGAGATTGTGGATCAAGTCATGCATGCAAAGAAAAAGATTAATACCTTTGAAGAGAAGACTATTAGGAGGCAAAAGACAGTGAAATTTCAAGCATATTAAGGTTCACAAAAACATAGCATAAGAATCATCAACCAAAAAGTTGAACAAAAAATCTCACTATCTCAACTATAATAAATTGTACTTTGGACATTACAGTTTGACTATTAGGAAGTGTTTCAATTGCTACAGTGTTGATCATAGCATCAATGATTGCTCCCTCAAGACTCAAGTGTAGCCTATTTTGATAATGGCATAAGAGAATAATTTTAAATATCAACATAAAAATGGATGGAATAAATTTAATATAGATCAACAACAAAAACAAAATGAGAAATGATAGTCAATATAATATTATCTTCAGCCTAATCAGTAATTATAATAATAGTTGATACCTTAATCAACACCTACATAATATTATTTTAAGCCTATTCACTAACTATATAATATTATATTCAACATAATTCTCATATAAATAACACTCTTCTGTACTATATTACTAACAACAATATCTTCAAATGGCATATCAACAATAACAACTAATAATGCATTATCAACCACTATGATCACAAACTTAAGGGCAACCAAAATAGGCGATTGTTGCAATCCGAGAGTCCAACTTAGTGTTTTAATAATTACAAATATTACTGGATGATCCTTTACTTATTCTTGTCTTATATATTACATACTTTTCTTGTATGTCACTAATCATTTCAGGTATAACATATATCGAGTAGAATTAAAAAAATCAAGACCCCAGATAGTATAATATCAAGGTCTAAGTCAATCTGTGTTTGATAAAGTATGTACTTTTTTATTTTTTTGAGTAATTTTATATATTAGGTGCATGTTGGCAAGACAACCCAGCACACACTCATAAAAGGGGATAAAAACTAAATATTTTAAAATTTTTTATTATCATACTATATGATCCTAATCATACCGCACAATCCATTAAACCAAAAATTAATTCAAATATTTAATAAAATCAAATTAGTTAAATTAATTTATAACTAATCATACTGCACGATCCATATTATACAGGATGATCAAATAGAGTGCTCGCTGGCCGAACCTTTATTCATCCTAGGCAATTTATGATTATGTATAACTAATCATTTTATACTACTGTTCATCATATAGAATGATTAGAGATAGAAATTGAACTAATCGGATAATAAGATCTGAGTATCGCACTATACGATCAAAGCAATTAAAATTGAAATTAGAATTTTAATTTAAATAGCTTTTTTTAATTCTTTCAACAAAGGCTTGAATGTCTAAAGTTGAATAGTAGAGGACATTTTTTTGGGAGAGAGCTTGAGAGAAGGAGAGGGGAGTCTCATTGTTTGTATGAGAGTCCAAACTACTTGGGGAGAGAGAAGGTGAGGTTGAGGGAGTTATTCCTTGAGGGTGTCAAGGGGTGAGAGGGCTTTTACATGAATGTTTTGGTCAACTTGCATCTTATGTCCTTCATTTTGTGGTTATGGAGTTCTTGGAGAAGAGCTTTAAAAAAAATTTTTGGGCGAAAGGCTTAATAGTTGAGGAGACTAGGGGACGACATCTCCGTTGGGCTAGGAAGAGGAAGGAGGGACGACATCTCCGCCATAGTGATGAACTGAAGGAGGGATGACATCTTCACCGTAGTAAGGAGCTAAAGGAGGGACTACATCTTCACCATTGTGAGCAGCTGAATGAAGGACTACATCTCTGTTGTAATGAGTAACTGAAGGCAAGCTTGGCATCTTCGCCATACACTATGGAAAAAAATGTCATTTTGCCACGGACCATTTTTGCCAAAAAAATGAACAAAATCTATCAATAATTTATATTTTTGGTAGATTTTCATAATTCACTCGTCGGAAAACAAACACCGTCAAAAAATCCATCAAAAATTACTTAAAAAAATAAAAAAATTGTTATTAGCCCGAGCGGGCCAGCTACCCGCCCGTAAACCAGGCTCATAGCCCAGGCACTAGCGACCAGGCTCGCCTGCTAGGCTGCCATCACCGCGGGCCTATGAACGAAGCCCGCCCGAAAATCGACCCCTACCCGTGAACCCACTGAACCAACCTGCAGGCCCATGAACCAGGCCCGCCTGTGAACTCGCGGGCCTGTGAACCAGGCCTGCCCGGCACCCGCTTGTGCTACGCGGTTCAAACCCTACCCACTTCGAACCCATCTGTGTGGACAACTGCCTGAGCTGCAATGAAGAAAATGTTAATTTTGTTGCATTTTTTATTTAAATTATTACTTCAGATTATTTAATATATCTAACAATATATATTAAAATAAGTTATTAGATTAATAATTAATTAAAATAAGTTATTAAATTAAAAATTAATTAATTATAAATTTAATAACATATTTTATTTATTTAAAAATAAATTAAAATAAAATATTAAAGTTAATAATTAATTAAAATTTATTATTTTAATTAATAATTAAAATAAATTATTAAATTAACAATTAATTAAACTTAATTATTAAATAATAATTAATTAAACTATGAGTATAGAATTTTTTCAGAAATTATTAAAATCCTTTGGAAAATCGCCAAAAATCTGCCTGAAAATCAGTCAAAAATATTTCATCGTAATCCGTCGGAAATTTACCGGAAAGCTGTCAAAAAATCCGTCGATAATGGACGATTTTCCTGTAGTGATACGAGCAGTAGAAAGAGGGAGAGGCTTCTCTATGGGGCCGAGAGGTGGAAGGAGAGAGATTCTTCAGGGTCAAAAGAGTTTGTAAAGGTTATTCTCCACCTAATAAGGGAGAAGCATTTCTCCACTTGGCTGAGTGTCTAAGGAGTGTGAGTTAGTGTAATTTCCAAAGAGGAGGTCCTTTGGGGAGTTGACGTAGGTTTATTCGACCGAACCACTATAAATCTAGTTTGTATATTCTTACTTTCATGTACTTACTTTCTTGCATTTACTTTTGTACACTTACTTTCCTGCACTTTGGCTTACTTGGTTGATCTTTATGAAAAGTTATGGTTGAGAATTTTATGATTGAAAATAAAAAATAAATAAATATTTTTAAAAAGTTTGAAAAACAAAAATAATTGTTTCTTGTTTTTTGTTTGAAAATTTTTCTTAAAGCTTTTGAGCATTTTTGTGATTTGATTTTCAGTAAGAAAAGCTTTTAAAATACAAATTCACCCCCCCCCCCCCCGCGCAGCGTGTTATAACAGTTTTCGTGATTTCACCTCATATATTCATTATGACACTACAAATGGCTCGTAAAGCTCCTAATGGGGTTATAATAAAATTTTAATTTTTAGAAAACCAAAAAAAGGGCATTGCATTCATTCATATTAGCTAAATTTACATTAGATGCATATTTTTAATAATTAAAGTCACATTTTTCTATCATTTTTTTAGTTCATCTTTGATAATTACTCAATATGTTCATAACTATGATAGCATTATCAAAGAGGTGTATGTGCATATTGCACTTAGTGTATTTCCACTAATTTTGATGTGATATTAAGTATGGGGCTAGCTATCTACTTATTATACTGTTATAAATTATCACAGGAGGAGAAGATAATTTATATACTTGGTATAATTCCTTTTAGATTTAATAGTAATAAAAAAGCAATATCTTAGTTAGTATTAGCACATAGAGCTCTTAAGATGATCTCCGAGAGGTTTATTAATTATCTTGCTCGTGTAATGGATACCAATAATCCAAGAACTGATTTAGTTAATATACTCGTAGTTCAAAAGTAAGCTAATGTGTTTCCTGAATATTTGCTTGGCTTACCAACTGATTATGAAATTGAGTTCACCATAGATCTAGTTTTGAGCATAACTCTAATTTTAAAGGTTCCAAAACACATTATAACTATTTAACTTCAGGAGCTCAAGGTGTAGTTATAGGAATTGCTTGATAAAGGGCTTATTAGATCCAATATTTCACCTTAGAGAGCACTATTTTTGTTCATGAAGAAGAAATATGAAAACATGAGATTGTGTATCATTTACAAAGAGTTGAATAAGGTGATCATGAAGAACAAGTATCATTTGCCTTATATAGGTAATTTGTCATGACCAAGTATAAAGTTCTACAACATTTTTTTAAGATTAGCCCTCCATCTCGATACAACCAATTAAAAAGCAAGAATGATCATATGACCACAACCGCTTTTCAATCCAAATATGATCATTATAATTTTCTTGTAATGCTATTTGAATTGGCAAATGCTCCCATGGATTTTATGAACCTTATGAATAGACATTTCAAGCCTTATTTCAACCACTTTGTAATCATATTCATTAACGATATCTTTATTTAATCTAAGAGTGATGAGGAGCATACTCAACATCTCACAGTAACATTAAATATTCTTTAGAAAATTAAGCTCTATATAAAATTCTCTAAGTGTAAGTTTTGACTTTAAGAGGTCACATTTCTGGAACCTATTATTCGTGGAGCTAAACATTTTATTGATCCTGCCAAAATCCAAGTAATAATGGATTGGGCAAAGCTGAGCACCATCATAGATATTCATAGTTTTTTTTGCCTAACCAATCAATATAGAAGATTTATTGAAGGTTTTTAAATTATTACTATGCCTTAGACTAATTTGACTCAGAATTCCATTAAATTCATGTTTTTTTTCATTAAATTCATGTTATTTAATGCTTATAGGCAAAACTTTGAGAAGCTTAGTGTTGGCTCCTATCCATATATGGATGAATTTCAAATCTGTAGTGATACTTTATATTAAGATTTGTTCTATGTCTAATTAATGCAAAATGGTAGAGTGGTAGCTTATGCCTCTAGACAACTCAAGGTGTACGAAAAAAAAATTATCTCACTCATTAATTGGAGTTGTTTGTAATTATTTTTGTACTGGATATTTAGAGAAATTATCTTTATTGTATTCATTGTGAACTTTTTATTCATTATAAGAGCTTGAAGTATATTTTCACTCAATAGAAGTTGAAGTTAAAATAGAGACGATGGATTGAGTTGATGAAAGATTGTGATTTATAAATTTAATATCACCTAAGTAAATTTACTGTGGTTCTAGATGCTTTGAGCAAGAAATCTTTAATTTATTCAGCATGGATTATCAGTCTATAGCAAGAATTAGTACTTGAGATGGAGTGACTTCAACTTGGGATAGTACCCCCAAGAGGTATATTTAGTATTTATGAAATGAATATCAAACCAACAATTGTAGATGAGATTCATACATCTCAAATAAAAGATCTTGACTCAATATATCTTAGAGAGCATGTTTAGAATAGATTCTTACTTGAGTTCACTATTGGTCTAACATGCATATTAAGATTTAATGAATTATTATGTATTCCAAATCATGTATACTTTGGCATGAGATACGTCGAGAAGCATGTACAATTTCATATTATATTCATCTCTAGAGTACTAAAAGTATATAAACTTCAATGAGCTTTTTTAGTGGCCTGGGGTGAAGAATGATATGACAAATTTTGTTGCCAGTATTTGACTTATCATATGGTTAAAGCTAAATATCAAAGACAAACTGGTCTATTGTAGCATCTTCCTATTCTAGAATGAAAGTGGGAGGAGATCGTAATACATTTTATAGTTGGCTTGCATGGTTCTAAATAATATCATGATAAAGTTTGGCTTAGGGTTGCTAGAGCCATCAAGATCTCTCATTTTATACCAATCAGGCGGAATTACTTAGTGGAGAAGTTAGCAAAGAACTATATGGACAATATGATTCAATTGAATGGGATTTCAATCATTAATATATCTAATGATAGAAGATACACTTTTATAATTAAATTATAAAAGAAAGTACAATAAGCTTTGGATAAAAGTTTAAACTTTAGCACAACATTTGATCTTTAAGTAGACAATCAATCGGAACATACTATTCAAACATTAAAAGATTTCATGAGAACTTATATTCTTTCCTTTAGATGTAGCTGAAAAGATTATATTTCACTCATGGAGTTTGCCTATAATAATAGTCTTCAAGTTATCATACGAGGCTCTTTATAATAGGGAGTGTGGATCCCATTTATGTCAGTTTGAGATTACAAAAATATTATATTCCCTTCTCCCTACCATAATAACCTTAATATATATACTGAATATGTATGCTTGTTGATGTATATGTCGTTATAAAACCTTTTTGATAATAGCAAGCCGTATCGACGAGTTCTCAGAGAAATTATTATTTTTTGTGAGACTAGGGCCTATATATATATATGATGTTGTGCCATATTGATGTTGGCATAAAAGTGCATTTTTTAAAGTTTATAAACAGATGATCATATATATCTTCATGCTGAAAATCATCTTAGAATATGTGATACTTTTTATTTATATAATGTAATATCATTCTAATAACTTAATGACATTAACTACACTACTTTTATGCAATAACTCGTACATTTTTTTTTCATGTTGTATGCCCCGATACCAAGTTGTTTATGCTTTAATTGATATAAGTTATTTGTTGGATTTGAGTTATCAAACTCATTCGTTGTAAATTTTCCTCATAGCAAATTCTACCAAGGTGCTTGGTGGACCACCACCACATAAGTAGACTTTTGACCAGTTGAACTTTATTTGATATTTTTAAGCTTATGTTGCAATTCTATTTGTAATTGTTGGGTTGAGTATATTTTCTTATGTTGTTGTTTCATTTGGTTTCTTTTCTATTAATTGTTTTATTTCTTTATTGTACTCTTCTTAAATACTCTATTGGTAAAATGAAATATTATTTACCTTCCATTGCTTAATCTTATATGTTACATTTATAATTATTTATATGTAAAAAAATTTTCTTGTTAGTACAAAATAGATTTTAATCGATCTTTGATCTTGAAACTTATTTCAAGAGTTGAGGTTAACTCCTTCATCACGTCTCATGTTATTAGGGTGTACATTTGCAGACATGAGGTGTGACATCTTATGAGTTTTTGTTATTTATGTATATGGATCTTTGTGCGACTCAAAACTAAAAAATAATTACTTTATTGCTACAAATTTTATAGCACGCAATAATGCTCATGTAAAAATATACAATATACAAGGAGTTTATTTTGAACAAAATAAAATTAATTTCAAATAAGATAACTTCAATTCACCCAAACAAATTTAAAATTTAATTATCTTAATATTTGAATAAGCTTAGAATAATTTTTAAATTTGAGCTTATTAACTCTAAATTACACAAAAGGAAGAATAAGAAACAAAATGAATATGCCTCTCCCTCATTAAAATCCAACATAACTTTACTATGAGAGTTAAATAAAAAAAATATGTGGGTAATTTGTTTGCAATTATTTAGAATACTTAGATATTTCAAATACTATAGTGATGTTTGGTTGGTGGAAAAGTGAATGCAAAGTAAATTAAATATATTGCTTTTTAACTTTTTAGTGTTTGCTTTGACAAAATGTAAAGTAAAATAAAATCCTAATGTATTATAAACCCCCCGTTGTAGTTTATTTTGCGCGTAAAAGAAACCCTCCAATTTTGAGTGAAAAAGGAAATCACGCGAGCGAAAAAGAGAAAAGCCCACGGAAACCATCGTCATTTCTTCCTTTTACGGTGGGAACATCGTCATTTCTTCCTCCATGAAAGCTTTTCAACTTCTCTATTTCGTCACGTCTCAGACTTTGGTGCTTCGTGTGAGCTCTCCTTTTACAGAAGTAGCTTCTTCGGATCACTTCACTCCTTCGATGACATTCCTTTGGTCATTAATCCCATATGCTTGTTTCTTCGTATCATCTTAGGAGGATCAGGGTGGAATCAAGAGCAACCAGTGTGATGAAGTATTCGACTTTGCCTCTGCCGAGCGGGACAAATGTCAAGGTGGTTGATTTTCACCCCAAGACAATGCCAATCCAGCCTCTATACCTACTACAACAAAGAGTATTTCGCAAAATATTGATGCCAATCATGATCTACGGACCCATCTGTGATTAAGCTGAACCCATCCAAGTTCGTGACCTGCACTTGAACTTCGCATGTGGGGATGATGCCACCAATTTGAATGGCTTGAAAAGTGTTATTGGAAGGGATTTACTTGTTGATGATTCTTTCAAGTGCAGGTGTGTAAATCTTCTTGATGCAGCCAATCTTTATCATGCAAATATAGGTGAATGCACTCAATGTGTTTGGGTAAATGTCTTAAAGAATGCAATTTTTGTTAGAGGCACATTTTACTTTACTCTGAATACATCCAACCAAATAAAAAATGAGTTTCCCTGCATTCACTTCACAGCAAACCAAATAACTCCTATGTAAAATGAATACATTATGGGGCTATTTGGTTCACTAAAAAAGGAAAGCAATGTAAAATGAATGCAGTGTAAAAAGAATAGAATGTATAAGGAATATTTTGGAGTTGTTTGGATGAGTGTAAAGTAAATTCAGGTTATTTTTTTTTTTTGTTTGAAATAAAATGAATGTAGTGTAAAGTCTAAATATGGTGGCGATCGATGGGTGGTGGCGGTCGACAGTGGTGTTTGTGAGTGGCGATGGTCGATGGTGATGATGTACAATGATGGTGGCTGATGGTGGTGGTTGCCGGCGCGAGTGGTGGCAATCAAAGGCGGGTGGCGGTGACCAATGGCGGGTGGCAGCGGCGTTGGTGGCAAGAGGTGGTGGCCGGTGGCAGTGGTGGCTAGTTGCAGGCGGTGGCGGTGGCGGCGGTGGCCGGTGGCGAGTGGCGATGGCCGACAATGGTGGTGGTAGTGGTGATGGTAAGCGGGTGAGGCGATGGTGGCTGGAAGCTGGTGGAGGCTGCCAGTGGTGGTTTTCAATGGCAATTGACGACTATTAGTGAGTTTGCTAGCGGTGTAAACCATTCTAGCTGAAAACTAGACGAGCTAGGTTTACCTCAAAAATAAACTGAAATGAATTACACTACATTTACTTTACTTTACATTCCTTTTCATCCAATCAAATACCAAAATTTTCAAAACCCCCGTGTTTCTTTTTTTTTTTCATGCAAAAAGATATATTCAAAACCCCTATATTTAAAATACTTTGCACCCACTTGAAATCCAACCAATCAGCCGCTATATTTAAAATTCTTTTGGTCATTTGATAGGTTGTAAAATAAATCCTTGAGATACTTTTTGTTTAGTTTATTGAAAAACGACCTCATGATTTTAATGTTGGGCATGATGGCGATGGTGGGGATGTTGCAAGACACTCAATAGCAATGACCATCATTAGGACTAAAGTTTATCTGATTTAAAAAAATTAAATATACTCAAAATTTACTAAAGTTTTAAAAAAATCTATATTAGCTTTTCACCAATCCAAAAAAAAAAAAACGTAAAATTCCTTATGACAATGAAATCAGAGTGTCCTGCCATTCCCTCTACCGATCGATTCTGAAACACACACAGGCAGTCTCACCACGGCCAAACCCTGCCCAACAGCACGAACGATCATGGCCAAGAAGCCGATGAAAAAGCGGCCTCCTCCCCCTCCTCCGTCCTTCAGCTCCTTATCGGACGAGGAGGCTCCTTCTCCATCGATTTTTGCTGTGAAGAAACTCTCCGCTAGCCCCTCTTTAAAACCCGCCGATGGTGAACAAGAGGAGGAGGAGAAGGAGGAGGAATCATCTGAGGATTCCGAGTATGCCGCTCCAAAACGCAGCCATCAGGCAGCGCCACGAGTTTCTCGAAACACCGGTAAGCAAGCTTCTGACACCTCCGCTCAGAAGGTAAATTATTCTCCAGTTACTAACTATAATGACTCCCACCCCCTTGCATGCCCAGCAAATGACCTAAAATTAGAGAAGCCCTCGGCGGCGAACAAAACCGCAAGAACCGTGAGCATGGCCGAGGACGATGAATCATCTGAGAGTGAAGAAGAAGAAGAGTCCACGGATGAGGAATCATCCGAGGATTCCAAAAATGCTGTTCGAGAACCCAATCCTCAAACACAGCGACGAGATTCCCAAACCGCTAATGATGGTAAGCATGAACTTTCTACCACCTCTTCGTCGTCTGATTCAGGCGCAGAGGACGGAGAAGAAGACAGCAAGGAGTTAAATTCCAGATCTAAATCGGAGCAGCTGCTGGCTCCCCCTCAACCCAAACCAGCTAGAAACGCTGTAAATCCAATTGCTGATACTCTATTGAAGATACCCAATTCCGCAAAATCTGTAGATGGTGGAGAAGTCGACAAGGGCCTTGAGAGTGAAGAAGAAGAAGAAGAGTCCACAGCCGATGAATCATCTGAGGGTGTTGGGAATACTGTGGCAAAAGAAAATACTGGGCCGCAGCCGCGAGACTCTCAAAACTTGGATGATGATAAGCTAGCTTCCGACACCCCTTTTTCCTCTGGTTCAGGCTTAGGAGATGATGAAGAAGATATTGAAACCCCAATTTCTGACGCCTTGTTGGTGCCGCTCAGTTGCAAGCCCATAGACAGCTCTGTGCAGCCTGCAGAGAAGGAACCCAATTCTAGGAAACAATCTGCCGCCTCCCCTACCCAAATTTCAAAGAAGAAGAGGACTGCAGATACAGTTGGAGTAGTGGGAGGTCAAGAAAAGGAGCATTTCAAGAGGATTTGGAGCAATGAAGATGAGCTAGCCTTGCTGCAAGGCATTATGGACTACAAAGAGCAACATCATATCATCCCGTATACTCATATGCATGCGGAGTCCCTTCTAAAATCTGTGAAGGATTCATTATCCATCTCTGTCTCTGTGAACCAGATAAATGATAAGGTCCGCAGGTTGAAGAGGAGATATATAAATACTTCAATCAGACAAAATCTTGCTAAGAAATCAAAATTTTCAGATCCTCACAATGCTGATGTTTTTGATCTGTCGAAGAAGATATGGGATTCTCTCAAGGAGGAATCTATTTTACTTGAGAAGAAGATCATGCTAGAGAAAAAGGAGAACTTTAATAAGAAGAAAGTAGGGTTAAAGCCTATTGAAAAGGAATATCCTTCTCTGTATTGGCATTTGAAGAGTGAGCATGCGAATAATGCACTGCTATTGCAAAACCATTTGCCTATTGCAAACGCAAAAAAGTGGGAGGAAACGTGTAAGAAGTTGGAAATGATAGATGTTGAGCTGAACGTGCAAAAAATAGAGTTCTTATCTTCAGCAGTGAAGCTAATCAAGGAAGCCCTTGCCAAGTGTTGACAATGGTGCTATCATACGTCTTTTTTACTCTCTTTTTTTTTTTTGGGTATCTTTTGATCTGGTAAAGGTTAATTTTTATTTTTTACTTAAGGCAAATTTTAAAAACTGAGGTTTTTATCACTCCTATTCAGAAAAAAAATTAGAGTTTTACTTGTATTAGTGTTAGATTTGATTGATTTCTCTGCTCTCCTAGTAATTATAATTGTGTACCATCATGGCGTCCAATATTCTAGGTAATTATAAAGATAACTATGATACTTCGAATAACATCTTTTAGAGTATGCCTATTCAATTGGAAGATATAAGGACTAAAGTGTAAGGAAAAGTGAGAGGAGGCATGAAGACAAAAGATAGAGCACTCTCATTCGGAAGACTTGTAATTAAGTTCATTTTCACTTAGCTAAATGTTATACGTGGAGCACTTGGTTCTACATATATTTTGTTCTACTTATAATTCTTTTTTAATTTGATAGGGTTCTCAATGGGCTCGTTATTTACATTCAATTATATTTAGATTTTCTACTGTTAGCCATAGATTACATCGTTGACATGCTTGCAACTTTATATAGAGTAAATTGAATATTTGCTTAGATTAGAGAATTTAGGATCTAAACTTTCCAAATTTGGGGAATTCTCCATAATTAGCTTGTTTTGAGATTAACAACTATCTTTGATTCAATGTTTGTATAGCAAAACTTTTAGCATATTTTTTGGTAAGTTTTATGTTGACATGAAGTTTCATTTTATGCATTAGTTCTACTACATTTTGTTTTGGGCAAGGTTCTTGTACTCTTCCAAGTCTTCCTTTCGTCATTTAACTCTATCTAGTCCGTTCAAGCTCTATTTAAATTCCTACAACACTCACTTTATATAAAAAAACTGAATTAAAATTACAATGTAGGCTTAATATACATAAATCATTATTAGAGTTACATTTAGGCTCTAATCATATTTAATATTACCCCGGATTATCATATTAATATCTTCTTTAATAATAAACCACTCCCCAAAGAAGGGTTGATCTATTATACTATTATGCCTACCTGCTTGTTGTTTATGGATCTTAAGCAACCTTCTTCTCTTCCGATCTCCATGGCAAAATATTACTTCTTGATGCTCACAAGCCCACCATTGGCAAAGTTTAACAAGAATGGTGCCCAAAGGAAATGATCAAAGTTCCCAATCATCAAGCGATGGGGAATGTCAAAGTTTAACAAGAATGGTGTCCAAAGGAAATGATCAAAGTTCCGAATCATCAAGCGATGGGGAATGGCAAAGTTAAACAAGAATGGTGCCCAAAGGAAATGATCAAAGTTCTCAATCATCAAGCGATGGGGAAAAACAAACGAAGAAAGGGATCTAGCTATATGGATTTGTAATAGCTCAATATTCCAGATTTAGATAAAACACTTAGAAATTAATGCTTTTGAGTTCCCAATAAAGGTGAGAGCTTCAAGGAGTTCATGAAGTGACTCTAAGCTTGATTTTTTATCGATGAGGAAATAATTAGAGATAAAAGTTGATATCCCAATTAAATCTTAGTGGAAAATATCCTCATAGCATGCAATGTGAGAGGGCTTGAGGGATGGGATTAGAAGGACAAGCTAGCCAATCTAATGAAGGTGAAATAGAAGCCAATAATGAAAGCTCTCAACCCACTGACATCATCAATTATCCCTACAATTCCAATTAAACAACAAGCAGATCTCCCTCATGGAAGCAAAAATGGAACCAAAAATGGAGATGTTAAGAATCATGATCATAATGGTATCTTTAAGCAATCAGTGTGTTTAAAAGTTCATGAGAAGCCCCTACTGCGTTGGTTGGGTTGATATGGATTTCTTTATTGGATTTATGCAATAGCACCATTGAACTATTGGTCAAAGTGCTAACAAAATAAACATCTCGAAGGTAACCCAAGCCAACTTTCCAATAGTAGCCATTGTGATAAGGATTGCCCCAAAGTATAATATTAACGATCTAGCAGAACAAACCATTAAAACAAGCATTACCTTTTGGCAAGGAAATGCAATTCAAAGTGAATGATTATGCCTTACTGACTACAAGTTAGTGCAAGTTCCTAGGACGTTCATAAGTCTATAAAAATATATATTTGATAGTATGGGCAATCCCTAGTGACACTTGACACAAGTTAAGAGTAAGTTGCAACAATAATAGAGGCAATGGCAGGATTTAACTATGATAGTTCTTCAATAGCTTCTAGGGCACTCTTCATAGAGAGGTTCATAGCCAAATAGATGTAATGGTAAATTGTGGACTTTGAAATTGAGGTTTTAGCACTTGGGGTGAATAATTTTTGTTTGGTGTGAGTGAATATAGGGGACCCCAATGGAAGTAATTTGGCTTTGGAAGGTTTTGAGAAGGTGGAGATCCAAGGGTGAACAAAATCTACTAAAGGTTAGTGGGGTTTGGCTGATTTGTGTGGAGTTGACAGGTGATTATATAAGGAAATATGATGCGTATAGGTACTTTATGTTTAGTTTATGATGTTGGGAAAAGAATGCAATAGTTGTTAAACTTGTGTGGAAGTTTTGGTGTGCCAAGCTGAAGAAAGGTAGGTTGGATTTTGGCTAGCTTGCTTAAATTTGTAAGAACGAGGGAAAGATGTGTTGGAACTTAGAGAGAAGCTGCAGAATATTTGAGGAAGATATGAAGCAAATAATAGAATGAAATCAAACAAAACCAAAAAATAATCATTATTGACAAACATTTCACTAAAGAGAGAGTTGTTCTATTATGCTCACTGGCTTGTTGTTTATGTATCTTGCTATCTTGCTATGGCAAGTCTTAAGCAACCTTCTTCTCTTAGGATCTATCATGACAAAAGGTTAATGCATGATGCTTGCAAGCCCACCATTGGTTCAGTTCTACAGGAAATGATCAGAATTCCCAATCATTTGAAGATGGAAAATAAATAAAAGAACAACCATTTGAAGGGCTTGAGAGGTGGGACTAGGAGGCCAAGCTAGCCAATCTAATGAAAGTGAAAAAGAAGCCACTGATTAAGGCTTTGCATGATCTCAAGCTTCATAGGTGTTTTTTTAATAATATCCTTCCATATGATTTGGATGATCTTGTTTCTTATAACTAATATGATTCTGGTAGGTTATTCCTGCAGACTATTGACATCAAATATTAAGTACAGATTTGTAAGAAAAAAAATTAATATAGCAGAATGGAAGCTTCTTTTTGAGCAAAGTTCTTCTAGATTTGGAGATTGTTCATTTTGTGAAGATATTAGATTTTCTTTTTGTGGCTTATTTTGTGCACAATTTATCAAAATTTGGTTATGTTCTTCATATTGTAATAAGTTTATTTAAATTTGGATTTGCAGTTCAATTTTTTTGTAAAAGTTTATTTGGATTTGGATCTATGATTGTGGGATATTCTATCTTTTGGATAAATTGACATTTGACATTTATAACAATGTTGACCCCTACACATAAATTCATGCGAAAAAAGGATGAATATGACAAATCAAGTAGCGCGCGGGTTGGCGCAACGCATCACTTGAAGTGTCAAATGACCTCCAAATGTCAAACGAACAGCGACATTGCAATCAGAACATTGAATTTTGCTAGGTCGAGGCCCCTCGTAGTCGAAACGGATAAGATCGGTCAAAAGAGGCGACCGACACCCGAAATTAAAACGCGACGCCGTTGCGTTCGGAACGTTGTCAACCCCTAAAAACTATATTTTGTTTATTCAATTTGAAGCATCCAGATTGGTGGCACGGATCCTGAGGCAACAACATAAATTTCGAGGAAAATCGGCCTTGATGTTGTCCAAATGATGTCCGTTCACAAAACAAATTTTGCTATTGCGACCAGAATATTGTAAATACTCAAGAACTACATTTCTTATATTCAATTTGGATCATCCGAATTGGTGGCACGCATCTTGAGGCAAATCACGCATTTCAAGGAAAATGTTGCTTGACACTGCCTAGATGATGTCCGATTTATGAACGGACTTCGCCAGTGCGTTCGGAACACCGTCAATACTCTAAATACACTACCAATTTGTTGATTTGAGGTTACACACGCAAATCGAGACGGTTCTAAAGTGACTATACGTATTTCGAGAAAAAATAGCTCGATCTTGATCAAATAATGTCCGATCGCAAAACAAACTGTTTCGTTGTGACCGGAACAATCGGTAATACCCTAAATGCACTATCATTTTGCCCAAAGAAAATTCCGCGATGAAATCAACACGTAAAATGAAAAAAAATATACGAATTTCGAGAAATCACACAAATCGAGATGATTTTTTGATTTGAATGATGCATTGCTGTCACTTTAAATCAATGTAATGATGGCAGATCATTAATATTACTATTAGGTTTAAAAAAAAATAATCAAATGTCAACTTAAAAATCAAATTAAAAAATGAATTAACTGCGGACGAAGCCTGCGACGTTTTCCCGTCAATCGCTTCTTGTTCTGATCATGCAGCTAGCCTTAACCCTTCGTTTACGTTGTTAAAACAAAAGGGATGAGCTTTCATTCCTAGCTCCTTTTCGCATTGGCTCTCTGCTGAGCAAAACTCCAAGGCTGGCATACGATTTTCCCTCTCACGGCTTGTTCTCCTCTTCATTAGTTGACTCCCACTTCCAACTTACTCCCATCACTACCTCACGATTCCTCCTCAAATCCTGCAGAAACTGATTCACGAACTCCACTGCTGCTCTGTCCGAACCTCCTCACGTGAAGCCTGATCTTTACCCAGCCGGACAGCTCTCTCCATCCAATTCCTCCTCTTCTACTCAACACCAACGCCTGCTGCCTCTTCCGCCTACAGCAGGCCAGCCCGACGCTCATCCATCTCCAACGATCTCCCTTCACCCTCTAGATCTCCTGCAGCTAGAAAAAGAGATGCAAAACTTTCATTTGCATTCGTTTACCCTGTCTAGAATGGTCGTTTTGTTGTAAGACCGTTGGGAATGACTTGTTCTTCTAGAAATGGGAGGCGAATTGATGATGCTAAGATATTGGATGAACTCAGCTTTCAGATTGGGGATTACTTGAGCGTTGCCATCATCTAAAAAGTTGTTCCTTGAAGAAGATACGTTTCTGCTGCATCTGCTATAGTTACTCCTTGGGAGTTTTTATATGTGGGAAAGTGCTCTCGAATGTGCTTGATGATTTGGAACTTGATTGTTGTCCCTGTTCTTGCTGATCCAGCTTAACTAGAAGCTTTACGTGTCCTTAAAATGTTAAAGATCATTGACTATGATGCCAGTGCTGATGATTTATGCACCAGAAGGGAGTATTTAAGGTGGCTAGTTAAAGCAAACTGCATGCTTGAAAGAGAAAACCAAAGATAGGATAGTTCCAACGAATTTGATTGTTGGTTCAGTTTCCCCAGCATTGGGTGATGTCAACGTCAATGACTCGGATTTTTGGTGCCTTCATGCACTTGGAGAAGCTGGCATTGTTTCAAGCAGACTTTCTTCATCAAACTCCTCAAGTTTGTCTGATATTGAGAAGTCAAATGAGGAAGAAAGATTTTACCTTTTCCCCAACAACTTCATACTGCACTAGAATATTCAATCTCTTCTGACTTGAAGGAGAAGTTCAGATATCAAGGACCAAGCCACCTTTGCTGGCTTTGAGTGCTTATAACCTGGATGCATCACCACAGTTGGTGATGGACTTGTTATCTGGTGATGGGAGCATATAGTTACAAGAACCTTTGGTAATATGAGACGCCTGCACCAAACTCCAACCACATGAAATCCCTTTTCCTCCACCTTTAATTGTGGCAGTGGGAAGGAGAAACAGGAGAGCGAGGATGGAAGAGTGAAGCTATCCCAGATTCTGGAGGTGGCTAAGCTGAATGCTTTGGATTTTTTAAAAAAAAGAAGTTTCCCACTTTGCTGTTAAGGCTGATAATGTTTCATCCGATCATTATGGGCCTGATTGGGAGAAAAGGATTGAGTTGAAGGAGTTGCATGCAAATGTTGATCAACTCTGCTGTCTTAGCATATCACAAACTTTTCAAGAGCTATGATGCTTCTGAAGTGGAGTTGAGGAGAATGATGGAAACAGTTAATAAATTAATTGCAGATGTCCTGAAGAAGAAACCATGCCATGCTTCAGAATGCAAAAAAAAAAAAAAAAGAGGAGAGAGGGATTTCTTGTATTTTTGTGCATTTAATAAATTTTTTATCATCAAAATGGCTTTCGTCATCGCCGCCAACCTCGAAGGTATAAATTTTTCAAACTCAGATTCTTGTTATCGTCGTTTGCGGCAGACCGGCAAACCTCCTATACGTGCTCTCGTAGCACGATGGGAGGAAACCCGGTGCGGCACCTACGACGAGGTGGGTAATCACCTAAAGTCTCATTTTCGGTGTTTGCAGCGGACCAGAGAATCACCTATACGCGCTCTCGTAACACGGTAGGAGGGAGCCCAGCGCGACGCATACGGCGAGGTGGGTAAGCCCTATATACGCTCTTGTAGCGTGGTAGGGAGAGCTAGTTGTGTTCTTCATGCGGGTATTTTTGAAGACCCTATACACGCTCTCGTAGCGTGGTGGGATGAAAAGATGTACGGCCCGGTGTCTCTTGACATCTACCATACACGCTCTAGTAGCGTGGTGGGATGACCCAATTTCCCCTAAACGGAGGAGACGCCGAGAGGTTATCGAAATTCATAGCAAATATGGGGGACTCGAGTATAAACAAGACTACAGGGGACTTGACTCAAACTTGAACAATGCAAATAAAGGACCAAAATTGAACTTGAATAAAAATGACAACTAGTTGAAATTGCAAATTGGACTAAATAGAGGACTTGAATTTGACTTGAATAGCAAGGAATTTGAACGAATACAAAAGACTTGTTTTGGACTTGAGCTAAACTGAAATTGAATAGGGAACTCAAACTGAATGAACTAAAAAAAGAACTTAAATTAACGGCAAGGGACTCGTTGAGGAAGATATCGTAACATAATCAATATGCAAACAAGAAATAAGTGGAAATGCAATGACATGCTCATAACTGATAATGCAAAATCTCCAATCGTCACTTCAACCGGATGACAAATGTTAATTATCCATAGTGTTAAGTTCACCCTGTATTTATACACATTGCAACCCATCTTTGAGAACAAAGGATCTATGAATACAGCTCGTTTGCAAGCAATAAGAAGATCGTAAGGGATATAACTTGAGCTTGAACCATAACTTGAATGAAAAGAAAGAACTTATACTTGGATCTAATTTGAACATTACATGAACTCGAACTGAATTTGAACTCAAAAGGACAACAAGGGACTTGGACAACAAGGAACTTGACATCAAAAGAACAAAGACTTGAATCTAATTGAACTAAAAAAATGATTTCTAATGAACTCAAACTTGAACTCATATTGGACTTGATTTGAATCAATAACAGTGGACATGAACTTGACTTAAACAATCAATAGTAAACTGCACTTAAACTTGAGCTCGAACAAAATGTAGAAGACCTGAATTCAAGAGGACCGCAAGGAATTGGACAGTTGAATGGATTACAAGGAATATAACTTAATGTTTAAAATAAAATCTATAATTTGCAAGATAAAACAAACCATGAATGCAAGAATTAGATAAGAAGGATAACAACATGCAATTAGCAATGCAAGTTCTATCAATATCAAGGAAGTTATTATATTAACTCCAAGGTAAAAAAATCAACAGACGAATAAAGAACTTGTATAGAGCATTCAAATGAGCTTCGTGCAAGCAAATGCATTTGTCCCATACAAGTAGAGTGATTTGGTATTCAAATGCACAAGCAAGGATTCATGTATCTCACTCATGAGCAATAACCAGTGGATTCATGCATGAATTGATTGCAAGCAAACATACAAAGTCCTTAGAAAATATGTTATATACAAGTGGTGAATTGTGTACACATAAGAGAACACAATTTGGGTTGCAAATAATATTCCTCTTACAAATGATAATGCACAACATACGATGAATGCTATGACGTCCCTACAAAAGACATCTATATCAATCATACACAATCAATGCAGTATGCCCACAAGTGAAGCAAGAGAATTGTGGAGGATACAACCCTCTTTCTACCAATGCTGAAATACATCGGCCCTATCTACAAGCAACGATGGCAAAAGTATCGAAGGCGTAATAGATCTTCTACCTACAAGGGAGAAGATCACAGCAGATGCAAATACTTATTAGCGATGATGAGGGATTCATTGCATACACAATAATGCTCGTGCGGGTAATGATCGGTGATAGACAGTAAAGGCTACAACCTCTTTACGGTAAATAATCACACAATGGAAGTTAATAGACTGACCCATTGCAAGTAAAAGCATAACCCCTCCAGCAAATGTAAAACACCTACAAGTTGTTGTAGCAAAGAATATTGTAGCACATTTGCAATCAATAACCATCCAATGGCAGCTAGATATATCCTCCTCTTACAAATGAAGATGCATGACATGCAGCAAACGAAGGTACCCACGGGCACCTGTAGGAGACCCGCTATGTACACAAAATGTTATCTATGAACAAAATGTCAGATGACTACAACAAATGTAAATGCCTACGGGCCACTAAAAGAGACCCACAATACACCCAGTATATTGTCCACAAGCAAGATACAAAGTGACTATATCAAGTGCAAGTGCTTACGAGTTACTGTGGGAAACTCATCGTGCATACAATAAGCCATTTACAAGCATCTACAAATGCAAAGCAGGATATTTGTTAGTGCACAACAATTTACTTGCAAAAAGCAATAAGGAGTGCACGACAGTCTACCTGTACAAGGCAATGGATAACTCGGAGTACAACGTCATCGGATCCGCAATACTCGTACAAGCAGACAGAATGCGTCTACAAGTTCCCAAATTAAGCGTCGCACATGTTTAAATGACAGTTACCCGCGCAACTAATCAACTGAAATATTTTGAAGTCCCCGTACATGCACTGTAATATGTATGCACATAGGTACATATAAGGGGATGTATAAGCACTCACATGGGCCCCGACGATCGTGTTGTAAGAACACACGTGACGTCTAGGGATGCTGTGCGGGTCAATAAATTTGAACTCGATCCTTCTAGGCATGTAAATAGGAGTCAACAATGTTCAATAAATAATTATAAAAATGCCCCCACACATGCACTGTAATATGTATGCATATAGGTACACAAAAGGGCATGTGCAATCATAGAGCCCGCATGGCCCCTGGCGAGCGTGTTATGGGTACACATGTGACGTCTAGGGATACTACACGGGTCAATAAACGAAATCAAGTTCGAGCCCGATCCTTCTATAGGGTAGATAGAAGTCAACACGGCTCGAACCATCAAACAAATATACGGTCGCGATATCGACCGAGATATTTGTTTTAATACGTTCATATTAGACCTTCAAGTTCTATAACAAAAGAAATTCATTTGTAAAGGCACAGAGCCTATGAAATCCAATCCTCTGTCAACAGCTCGACAGAGTCGATAAGGTTCAATCCACAAATGGAAATGACCCCAAACACTCCGATGATAGCCGTGTTGAACGTAGATCTCAACCGGAGGGGTTAATTTAAAATACTTCAAAATGCCACCCAAACTCTCAGAAGATTTCAAATATTCCAAAACTCCATATATTTAAAAAATAAAATTCAACCATTAAATATTTAAAGCAAAATTCATCCACCCTCCGTAACAGTTTTGTCGAGGTGGATAAATTGAGATTTACTTCAACTCACATAGAGCTAATACATAGTCGAAAATATCACTACGATCTATTCTCAAACAATCTCCTGTCAGTAAGGATGTGGTACGTGTCCTCTAACCGGTAGTTTTGCCACCAAATGGCACTGCATAATAAACGATTATGATCCGGGGCCATCTAAACCGAGTGGTTTTGTCGCCAAATGGCACCACAAGATAATAGTTATGGCCATAGCCAATACATTTCTTAATGGTATTAAATCCTTGAGATATGAATCAATAGGATATAATTGCTAGGGCACAAAGCCCTCTGTTAGCTAAGGTGGATTCAAATTTGTCCCTCTAGGAAAATACTCCCCCCAGGTTTACAAGGTACCCTTGGACGACGCAACCTATGGCTGGCGACAAGGATCCTTCTGTCATGTTGGGTCGACTATCTCCTCTGACTAAGTAGATCAGGGACCACGATGGCCCGGGACGACAGAACCATGGGATCTTGATCGGGTCCATCATCCATTCCCCCACCATCCGCTTTAAGTGCAAGATGGTGCAATTTTCAAATTTTAAATATCAAATCTTTCAATCCTTCAAATACCCAAGCTCGTGCTGCTACTATACGTCTGATACTACGTATCTATGGATTCTATGTATTTGATTGATGACTAGCTTTAATCGAAAGTTCTTTCTCGTTGTCGGGAGGGCTAATTAACTATAGGGGCTTGCGCCTATAGGAAACCAGAACTCAGATCATACAGTCCTCACAAAATGAGGACGAAATATCTGGGTAGTGTCTTATCTACAAACCCATCTGCTTTCTAAAATTTACCCCGGAACTAAATCCGTTAATACTCCCCCGAAGAAAAGCAAGCGGGGGAGGCCGGGCCGAATTTTCGGAGCGCACAAACAATATGTTCATATTTTTGTGAAGAGCTTAATTGGGATTGTTAATGCTTTTTTTTTTTTTTTCCTTTGTTTTGGTTTGTAAATGTAATGCAAAAAAAACAATTAACATTTTCTATTGTAGTAGTATAATGTATACCTTTTTCTAATGTTGTTATTTTATCTATTTCTAATATTTGAATCTTAGATATCTATTTAGGGGATCAAAAGTTTATGCCACTCAATTAAGATTTTATTTAGCATAGCTTTCTTACTGTTTTATAAAGCTATTTTTTAGTTAAAAATTTTTTAGAAAGCAGAGAAAAGCAGTGGTTCAAAACTATCTCAAATGAAGCTAAGTTTTAATTGTTTTTAATTTTGTTTATATTGAAGTTTTAAGATCTCATATGGTTATGGTGATTTTTTTTAAATTATTATAAGAAAGTTATTTTTATAGTATGATGTCCTTAATAATATTTTAATATTAGCAAAATATTTTGATAATAAATCCATAGTTTTTTTTTCTTATAAACCTCTTTGGCCTTTGTAGGACTGTTAGCATTTTTCTGAACTCTGCTAAGTGCTTGTGTTCTTGCCAAACCGAACCTCTTCTCTGCGAAGTCCCAACTCCCAATTTATAGGTAATGGTTAGATTTTTTTTTTTTTTTTTTTGGAACATTTAAATCAATTAAGATAAATTCATAAAGTCATTATATATACAAATTTTGAACTCAAAATATCTTGATTACTATCTTAAAATTTTTAACTAACAAATCAAGATGAACTGTGTATAATTAGAATTTATATCTATCATGGTTTAAGCTAATTTCATATTGACCAGGCATAATAATTTTATTATCCTTTAAAATTACTTGTGATGTTATCACATTTATATTTTATGTAATTAGATTTGATTAAGACTTTGTTTGGGATGGTTTTCTTGCTGTTTTATAAAGCAGCTTTTTAGTACAAAAATGTTTAAATTAGAATGCTGCTTTAAGAAGCAATAAGAAAGCCGTCTCAAACAAAGCCTAATTATATTAGATAGAAATAGAAAATTTTAATATTCGATTTAACAAAAAAAGCGACTAACATCATAGTCAAAGTAGTAAAAATTCGACCGGATAACAAATTGAAAGAGGGAGAGGTTTATGATTCGAATCAGGGTTGAACTGGATGATGTAATAATAATAATATTATTAAAATTTAATAAAATTAATATAATAATGATGACAATCTAATGTTAAAAATTTTATAATTCTTAAAATTTTGAGACTAAAAAATAAATAAAATTCATACATGTATAATATATTACATAATTTTAAAGTTAAATATAAATAATTATTAATTTTAAATTTAAAAATAAATATTTCCAATCTTCAATTTTAATTCATATTTAATAGAAATTTAGTTTATATATAAATATATAAATTTAATATAAATAATTACTAATTTATATTATATATTTAGGTATAATTTACATCTATAAATTATATATAAATTTCACATTCAAAATTATATTTATAAAGTCATACAACATTATGTATTTTAAAATTTTTATTTTTATTATTATCATTCAATTTCATATTTAAAGAGAAATTTTAGAACTTTAAAAATTATAAATAATTATTTTTATTTGAATAATTATAAATACAAAAATAATTATAAATTTAAGAATTTTAAAAATTATTATAATCATTTTTATATAAATATTTTATACAAAAATTTTTCGAAACATTTTCAAGGAAGCATCAATCATGCACACATTGTAGAAACTATAAAATTATAAATAATTATTTAGAAAAAAAATTTAGAATTTTAAAAATTATAAATAATTATTTTTTATTTGAATAATTATAAATACATAAATAATTATAAATTTAAGAACTTTAAAAATTCTTATAATCATTTTTATATGAATATTCTATACAAAATTTTTCTAAAATATTCTCAATGAAGCATCCATCATGCACACATTATAGTAACTAAAAATAACTAGTTGTTTAATCCCACATCACTTAGAAACTTTATATTATGTTATTTATATATATTTTCTTGGATCCATGAATTAAAAACCCATGTTGGGTGATGGAATTATATGGGTTTGATTAACTAGTATATATATTACTATAAAATTTCGGAAATTATATTATCAAATAAATATATTATACTTAAATTATTTAAATATATATTATGAATTGAAGAAGAACCGATTTGGCCAAACCATAATCACAGCTACTTTTAAATAATGTATTTTCTCAGTATTTTACTATTTCAAGTAATAATTTCTCCAAAAAAATCGAGACAGATTTCACCACCTAAAAAAGTACTGAAAATATAAGCATTTTCCCCAATATATATATATATATATATATATATATAAGCATTTTTTATAAAAAATTACTTTAAAAAATAATAAAAAAAAACTATTGCAACCGAAATCTAAAAGTGAAAAACAATTTCCACCTCTCGCACTATTTCTTTTTTATTTTCTAATAAAAATATAAACAATTTAGCTTATTGACGTAAGATATTGAAGCAGCCACTACATTTTAAAAAAAAAGGCTACAGTCGGATATGAGACGTCTCTAAACATATACTGGCCTTTGCTAGGAGAAATTATTCTATCTGGATATCCGGATGTCCGGATATTACGTATGAGCTGTATATTTACTGTGTATTTTTTGATAAATTTTTTTTCTGCGTTTTTAGTGAGTATTTAGTGCGTATTTAATGCTTATTATTGATTTATTGCTTATTTACTGTTTATTTAATATGTATCAAAAAATACACAGTAAATATACAGCTCATACGCAGTAATCCGAACGTCCGGATATCTGGACAGAATAATTTTTCCTTTGCTAGGATAGTAAGATAAGAATGAATACTGTTGTGAAGTTGTGAACCATTATATGCCAAATTGTTGATCCCGGACAGTTTAAATAAAAATCTTACTTTCTCTAATACAAAAATTTTTAATTCAAAAAATAAAAATTTGTATCAAAAAAATACTTTCAAAAATAATAAGAAAATTGTCTTAAACAAAACCTAAATTTGGCACATATTAATTAATTATCATTTAGATGGTTGAAATATTAATTATTTATATAGATGTTAAATGTATATAAGTTTTGATCAGCCTAATTCATATAAAGGTTTAAAAATACTTTTTTTATTAGATTTAATACAATACTGAATGATAATTTCTAATATAATAAGGATACAAAACATTCAGAATCAATTAAAATTCTCAAACAGTTCCTGCTTGTGAAGGTTTTTTTTTGGACAACTTTTTTGCTACTTTATAAAACTGCATTTTAGCATAAAAATTTTAAATTCAAGTAATTTTTGTATTAGAAAACTTTTTTAGAAAGCAGCAAAGAAGCTATCCCAAACGAAGCTGAAGTGTGCTCCATCAGCAATTGAAATTCCCCAAAAAAGATAAAAAAACTGAATCAGAACATTCTAATTATAATCTAATCAAAATGAATTTGAAAAATCTTCAAATTTATTTTCAGTTTAGTACCTAAATAATCAATCAATTTTGACTATCGCTTATATTAGCAAGAAATTGCAAAGACAATCCAAACGCAATCACAGTCTTTAGCAATCAAATACAGAATTTGGTCGTGCTGAAGCAAGCTACAGTAAATAATTCTATTACACAAAGCCGCTTTAAGAAGTTGAAAAAAAGCTGTCCCAAACAAAGCCGGAATAATCACTTCAACTATAAAATTTAAGTTAAAGACTTAGTTGTTAATATGAATAGCGGCAGTGATATGATAATTATTATCAAACTAATGATCATTGAGGTTATTATAAATGTGATTAATAGTTATACCAATCTAAGGATGATTCTGAGTTGCCATTGGCCAATATATAAGAAGATTCAGTAGATACAACTAAGGTTTCTGAACAGGTGTTGTAGAAATAAGCATCTAACCCAATAAAACTGAACTTGTGTGAGAATGTTTAGAAAAGGTGAAAATGGTGTATGATTTGACATATCATAATGATGATATCATCTATGATGCACAGATACGAACACGGCAACACGGATACGATACAACATAGATACGGGACATGTCAATTATTAAAAATATAGGACACATACGGGTTGGATACGATATAATTTTTATATTTTAAAAAGTTTATAAATTTTGAATAAGTATAATATTAAAAATAATTTAAAAATAATAAGTCATTTAATTAGAATTTGTGCTTAAAATGATTAATATTAGGATGTCCAGAGTCAGGCGTCGATGTCGTGTATCAAGCATCGAGAGAGGAGACAACAATATTGTCGAGAGTCGGGCATCGATGTTATGCAGTAAATATCAGGCGCCAATATCAAGAGTGCATTTGTCGTCGATGTTGAGTGGTTGTTGGTCTTCAATGTTAAGAAGATGTCGGATAAAGATGAGTTGTCAAGTTGTGGGTGTAAAAATTGCTAGCGTAGAGTATCAATATCACGACAGTGTCAAATTTCGATGTTGAGATGGTTTTAAAATATCTATGTTGAAATGACATCGAGCATTATTGTGAAACCAAAGTTGCGACCCGCAAAAAAGAAATAAAAATGAGAATATTCGATAAATGAGGTATTAAGTGCAGGCGATTGATTTAGTATTATGGATCGGAAATAAGAAATTTAATTTTTATATTTTAAATAAATAAAAATTTTAAATACAAGAAATTATATTTAAAATTTTTCATAAATATTTAAGACACTTGTCCAATTTATATTTAATATTTTTTTAATTAGATACATTTTCGGCATGTACGACACGTGTCGGAGGCCAGTCGGGTGTTTGCTGTCAGATATGTGTCGGACACTGCATATCTCTTTTAAGGAAAAGTGTCAGTGCGTCATAGAATATCATGTTAGGGTCATATCATAGTTACCATAAGAATTGTCTGTCAAATATAAATTTTGATGCCTATCACACTTTTGAATGCCAGTTGAGTAAACATGAGAAGAACTTGGGTGCTACCACAAGAAGTGCATGCAAAATATAAATTTTGATGCCTGTGATACTTTTGGATGTCACTCGTGTAAACATGAGAAGAACCTAGGTTATATGCATGATAACTATGTGAATTTGAAATTGAAATCAATTGTGCCGCCAACACTTCTTGTCATAATATTTACGTTTATCATTTGGCAAGCGATCATTATATGATCCCATGGAAATACTTGATGAAATTGAAATAGGACTTGGGGTTAAGGTTACACTTTTTGCTTTAATACATTTTTAGGTACAGGGGAAGAATAGGGGGTGGTGTTTTAATGAGATTGTCCGTTTAGAAAGAGAATGATAGCTGGGGTAAGGGAGGATAGATTTTACAGGTTTTTTGGTTATTTCAAGAGGGGTGATGGGTGGGTAAACATGATTCTACAATGCTAAAGAAAAAAGGACAATCATCAAACACTGAGGTTCAAAATGAGCTTGGTTATGAGGACTACAAAACTTTGAATAGCCTAAGTCCATTAGATCATCCAAATGTATGCATTTAATCTATATGAACTATAATAAATCTAAATGAGAAATGAATGTCACGATGGACTTGACTAGTTTGAAGCGATTTACTTAGTCACCTCATCTCAAAGGACATCAGAAGTAAGAGTTATGTGGAAGGGCTATGGCTTAATTTTTGTGAGGGTTGAAGTAGATTAAGGCTTTGAAAACGTGGTAAGGAGGTAGGAGAATAAGAAACAAGAGTGAAAATGAAATGTTGGGATTGGCAAACCTTTGTGGTTGATTCGCAAATATACCAATTGACACACCAACAACCTGTAGACTTAACTTTTTACAAGAGATCAAAATTATTTTTTATTAATCCAACAAGAGCATAAATAGTGCCTGAAATATTGTAGAAAACAAGAAAAACTCATAAAGAAATCCAACTAAATTTCTCCTTGAAAAAATTGTGGACCAAAGATACTATTGCTAGTGTATCCCTTTATCTCTCATCAGTAGGCCTCAAAACGCAAAAAAAAACATAGTGGCGCAACTACATTGTCACCAATCACAATCCAATCTATAATGATGCAGAGACAAAAGATAAAAATTAGATAAAAGCGGTCATGCTAAATAAAAATATAGTTCAAATTTGAAAAATTAACTAAAATATTGGTTTTTTCAAAATGTAGAAAATAACTCTTCAATCAACAATTTATCATTCAGGTACCTTCTGAACTTGATTGGTACTTAAGGCTATTCATCAACTTGAGAAAAAACAAGGTATCACCTCAAATTCCACTCCTATCAATTTCATCCATTACAATAGAAATATTTACTTAAGTTTTTTGTAATTGGATGGATTGGTATAGTACAATAACATAAAATCTGTGGGGGTATAGCCAAAAACCAAGTAACGGTTACCATAGCAAAGTAGTTAAAAATGTTGGGTTAACGCAACTGATGAAAAAAAAAATACAAGACTGAGGCATTTGTACTCTCACCATTATTCTCTTCGGATGGTAAACACCGTGAGAAGAGAAAAAGTATTCACATACAAATACAGATTTTGTGTTTTAACAGAACAGCATTAAAAAATGCAACAATTACCTCATGGCAGGACTATCGACTGTCAGGTGAACGTCATCGACGGGAACGAAATTTATTGGCAAAAGCAGACTCTCTCAAAGCATCTAGCGGGGTCGCAAATCTCTCTGAAAATATTCAGAAAAAGGTTAAGTATGAAATCGAACAAGTAGACTATTCTGGTTGGCAGATTTACTTGAGCAATAAGTGACTTTTCATAGCTGAATTGACAACAACAACAACAACAATAACAAGCCTTTGTCCCACTACGTGGGGTCGGCAACATGAATCCTTTTCTCCATTGTGTCCGGTTCAAAGTCAAATTCTCGTTTAAATCTAATAGAGAAAGATCATTTCTAATATTTTCTAACCAAGTCTTTTTAGGTCTACCTCTACCTTTCTTAACATAAGTCAAATCTAATACCTCTACTTTCCTAACTGGGTCATCGGAAGGCCGCCGTTTTATGTGACCAAACCATCTAAGGCGACTCTCTCTAATCTTATCCTCCACTGGAGCTACTCCAACCTTTTCACGTATATGCTCATTTCGTATCCTGTCTCTAAGAGTAAATCCACTCATCCACCTAAGCATCCTCATCTCCGCAACACATAACTTAGTATTATGCTTCTCTTTTAATGGCCAACATTCTGCACCATAAAGCATTGCAGGTCTCACCACCATCTTATAGAATTTTCCCTTAAGTTTAAGGGGGACTTTTCTATCACAGAACAAGCCCGATGCATTCCTCCACTTCAACCATCCAACTTGAATTCTACTGATAACATCCCCATCTATTTCACCATCACTCTGAACAATAGATCCAAGATATCTAAAACGTGTACTCTTATTAATGACTTGATCGCCCAAAGTCACAATCCCCTCACTAGGTCTATTACTGCTAAAATTACACTCCATATATTCAGTTTTAGATCTACTCAAGAGAAAACCTTTAGACTCTAAGGTTGATCTCCAGACTTCAAGTTTACCTTCAACTCCCTCTTTAGTCTTGTCAACAAGAAGAATATCATCAACAAAAAGCATACACCAGGGTACATCCTCTTGTAAATGTCTAGTGAGAACATCCATGACTAACACGAAAAGATATGGGCTTAAAGCTGATCCTTGATGTAATCCAACCGAAATAGGGAAATACTTGGTCAAACCACCTTGTGTTTGAACACAAGTAGTAGCTCCTTCATACATATCTTTAATGATTTGAATATAAGCATTATTAACTCCTTTCTTTTCAAGAACTCTCCATAGCACTTCTCTTGGAACTTTATCATATGCTTTCTCTAAATCAATAAATATCATATGTAGATCCTCCTTATTCTCCCTATATTTCTCCATCAAACCTCTCAATAAATGTATGGCTTCCATAGTAGACCTACCAGGCATGAATCCAAAGTGATTTTGAGAAACATTAGTATCACGCCGCAGCCTACGCTCCATAACTCGCTCCCATAGTTTTAAAGTGTGACACATTAACTTAATTCCTCTATAATTCGCACAATCTTGTGCATCACCTTTATTCTTATAAATAGGAATCAATACACTCATTCTCCACGCATCTGGCATCTTTTTAGTCTTCAAAATATTATTAAAAAGTTTAGTTAGCCAAGAAATTCCTTCATCTCCTAAGCATTTCCACATCTCTATTGGGATATCATCAGGTCCAACAGCTTTTCCACACTTCATTTTCTTTAAAGCCTCTCTAACTTCGGTTTTACTAATACGCCGATAAAAACAGAAATCTTTATTTTCATTTAGGATGCTAAGGTCACTAAAGTCAATTGTATTCCTACAATCTTCATTAAAAAGTTTATCAAAATATCTCATCCACCTTTGTTGAATATCATCTTCTAAGAAAAGTACTTTTTGATCTTCATCCTTAATACACTTCACTTGAATTAAATCCTTACTACTCCTATCTCTTTGTTTGGCTAGCTTATACATATATCTTTCTCCCTCAGTATCTAATCTATTATATAAATCATTAAAAGCTAAGATCTTTGCATCACATATTGCTTTCTTAGAATCCTTACATGCCTCTTTATATCTTTCCCAATTATCAGAATTTTTACATCTAAACCAATTTTTATAACAAATCTTCTTATTTTTTATATTTTCTTGCACAATTGGATTCCACCACCAGCTATTTTTACTATTAGGGGCTTTTCCCTTTGATACTCCAAACACATCTTTAGCAATATTTTTAATATCACTAGCCACTTTTTCCCACATAACATTAGCACCCTCATGCACAAATAAAATCTTAGAATCTAAAATCTTACTCTCAAAAATAGTTTTATTACTATTCTTTAAATGCCCCCATCTAATCCTAGAAAATCGCTTTACTTTATTTTTTATTTTCTGTCCTTTCATCTTAAAGTCTAAAACTAATAAGCAATGTTGGGTACATAAACTTTCACTCGGAATAACTTTACAATCTTTGCAATCTAAACGATCTACTTTTCTTATAAGAAAATAATCAATCTGAGTTTTATTATAACCATTCTTATAAATGATGAGATACTCATCTCTTTTCTTAAATAAGGTATTAGCAATTAAAAAATCATAAGCTAAAGAAAAATCTAGTATGGTCTTACCACCTTCATTAGTCATTCCAAACCCATATCCACCATGAATGCTTTTAAAATCATTTACCTCTCTACCAACATGTCCATTTAAATCTCCTCCAATAAAAATTTTTTCTTCGAGAGGTATCTTTTGAATTAATTCTTCTAAATCTTCCCAAAATTTTAATTTTGAACACATAGCCAAACCTACTTGAGGAGCATAAGCACTTATAATATTAATAATCTTAGCATCAACAACAATCTTTAAAGCCATAATTCTATCTCCAATTCTATTAATATTTATAACATTATCCTTCAAACTCTTATCTATAATCACGTCTACACCATTTCTAGTACGACTCTTACCTGAATACCAAACTTTAAATCCTAAACTATCAATCTCCTTAGCCTTCTCTCCAACTCATTTAGTTTCCTGAACGCACAAAATATTTATCTTCCTATGAATCATAATATTTATTAATTCCATTAATCTTCCTGTAAGGGAACCTATATTCCAAGTTCCTATCCTAATATTAGTATCATGGACTAGCTTCTTTGCCCACATCCGTCCTTGATATGGGAACCCTTGCCTATTTAACACTGCACCCGGGCGCCGATGCAGCGGCCCTTGCACACTTTTCACTGTATTCAGGCCATACAGTGCGTCGCTTCCAGGGGACGCCCTAGCATTAACACAATTTATTAAAGGATTCATGTCATGGTTATTCGACAAGTTTTACGCTGGCTGTCGACTACCTAACGCAACCCTCCACTTTTCTCATCCAGGACTTGGGACCTGGCAACGGCAGTGTTTATAGCTGAATTGACAGTGTGAAAAAAAAAAAACTAACATTGAAAAAATATAAAACAACAAGTTATTTCCCTTATATCTAGCAATGCCATCGAGAAAAAGTGATAGCGAGAGGGAAAGGGTATAGCATGAGAATAGTAAGATAAACCTCAGAATCTATACAAAAATCTTTGCATCTAAGAATAAAATCAATATCTACATTATTCAAGAGAGCGCTAAACTACTACAGTCATCAAATATAAGAGGGTGCATATTGCTAACCTGCAAACTACCTTAATCAATCAGCAGCTTAATATGAATGCGCAGCATCGGTTGCATTTTTAGAATTAACTATGTAAATTAGACAATGCTTGACTTATTTTGCACTAGATCTGTCTAGAAAATTGCTCCTTCACTTCAAACTCTTAAAATTGTCTTAAGCAGTGCAAGCCAGTCTTTGTAGCCATAATTAAAAATAGTAAATGTATGAATCTCAGGACTTCTAAGTAGTCCAATATTCAAATAAGGCCAACCATACTACAACGCTAGAAATAATTGTATAATCAGTACAAACTTCATATTCCCTCCCGTCAGAAAATTTCTACGTGTAGAATATCAAATTGTTAACTTGTATAAGGAGCATTTAAATCAAATAGCAATAGACCGCTATATAAATAGAACACAATGGTAGAGTTCATCTCTATTACAGGCTTTTTTATGAAAATTTATTGATCAACAACCAATATGAAAATAATACAGTGGATAATGATTGTTGGAGCTAATGTCAATCAAATACATCCAACAAAAAAAGTACTCAACAAACCTCGGATCTATCATACATAAGAATGTGATATAGATGCGAACTAAGGTTGGGTATTAAAATGAATGGGTATCTAAAGAGTATTATGCAAAATAAATGATATAACGGAGGCTTTAAAGATATATTTTATAATATTGCAACTAGGTCGGCTATGATATATGTATTCAAAAATTCGACAAAAACATTATTAATAGTTGACTAGAGCAAAAATGATAATGCTAAGATGGATGTGCAGAAAAACTAGAAAGAAAGATTAAAAAATGATTACATAGAGAGAAAATTGGACTAATATTTATTAAAGATAAGATATTTTAAAAAAACAAAAAACCATTATGGTTCGATATGTACAACAAAAGGTGGAATTCACCCATTACATGAGTGGATAAAATTAGCATTGAAGGACCTTATGTTATCAAAGGCAAGTAGGGTGCTCGCCTCAGCACTTGGGCGAGGCCAGGTGAGTCTCCAAAGCCTCAAACACCTTCTAGGTGGGAGCCATCACTAAAGCGTTTTATGGGAGAGCGTCTTAATGTAAAGCTCTAGGTGCATGGGCACTCGCTTTTGTGATTTAAACTTTTTTTATTTTAAAAACAAGCATAATAATATTATAAGATGAGGGCAATAAATCTAATGATAGAAAAGCAACTATGAATGAGATCAAATATATTGTAGAGAAGGTTAAATTAACCTTACATTATAGAAGCTACGAATACGAACTTAAATTTTTTATCTACTTGTTTAAACTTGACGCATAACTTTTACAGTGAACACCTTGTTTTAGATAATCTATTTGGCAAGATTTTGTCATTTTAATATTTGGAATGACAAAAACTTGAAAATGTGTCTTTTTTCATACTACATTTTAAGATGTTAGGATGATGATTATCATATTATATCAACAAAAGTATTCCCTATGATTAAAATGGGTGAAATTTTATGCTTCACTCAAACGAGATACTTGATTAGCAACAGGCACCTTGAGCATTAAGATTATGAAGGAAAGTGATAGATATAAGTTAACATAGGTAGAAGTTGTTCAAAATGATTTGAGATAAATAGGCTTAACAACTTAGGAAGCACTCAACAAGAATTAATGAAAAATAAAGATTCCTAAAGCCAAAACCAAATAGTTAAGAAAAAAATTAATGATGATGGTGAATGATGAATAACATGTTATGTACTATCATACATAAAACTACATATTTATCTAGCATGCATCCCATTCTCGTTTGATTTCACAATAAACAATAACGAACTAGCATGCAAGCTGAAAGCTAATAGTAACATTCCAGCAAAGAGCGTTACAGTTGAAATGAACTATTTAAGGAAAGTTTATCATCAACAACACAAGTATAAATAGAATATTCAATTAGGTTTACAAAATAATACCCAAATTATAAAATAGAGTGAAGCATCCAGAAAATATTAAATAGTCAGCAGTAAAAATGAATCTTAAAAAATTTCATCTAATGACTATCAAAACCAATATCACATATCTTCAGAAGCTCTACCAAAAATATACTAGAAAATCTGTGAGTGATCTTAAAAATAGCTACAGTCAGGCAACCAACCCTTGGACCACGATCTAAAACTTGAGTCCTGCTCACAGTTGATTCTGGTTGTTGAATCATTTCTGGGCTGCCATGCTTATAGAAAGCCTGCAGCGCCCTCACCATAAATGGACGAACAATGTTTACTTCCATAGCAGAGAGATTTTTAAGCTGCAATATCAAATTATGAAAAGCTGAGTCTGAAAATGCCTGGGAAAAAACTATTGCCATCAGTCATCAAAGGTGAAAGAAATTCGAAATGTTATGAAGGCAGGCAAATTTATAAGATGATTATCAATTTGTTTGATGATGCAACAAAAAATTTCAAAAGATTTATATTGCAAATTTAGATAAAATCAGAAATGCCTTTCACTTCTCAATCCATTGTCAATGAATCCACATAATTCAACTTTCACGCAGCAATCATGATGTCCGACTAGATGCTCTTACTGATTGAGAAAAAGAATTGTATGATTACATTCATGAAATATTAAGAGACTAATATTCTAACAAACAATCTTCATGGATGTGTAGAATGATCATAAAATGATGTGGGCTCCGAAAATTCGGCCCCGGCCTCCGCCCGCGTTTTGCTTTCTTCAAGGGGGGAGTTTTAACGAACTAAGTTCAGGGGTAAATTTTGGAAGGCAGATGGGTTTGTAGATAAGACACTACCCAGAGATTTCGCCCTCATTTTGCGAGGACTTTATGATCTGAGTTCTGGTTTCCTATAGGCGCAAGCCCCTATAGTTAATTACCCCTCCCGGTAACGAGAGAGAACTTTCGATTAAGGCTAGTCGTCAATCAGATACGTAGAGCTACGTGATATCTGATGTATAGTAGCAGCATAGGTTGAAGGTTTTGGAAAATTGAGGGATTTAATATTTAAAATAGAAATTTTCACCATCTTACACTTAAAGCGGATGGTGGGGGAATGGATGATAGACCCGATCAAGATCCCATGGTTCCGTCGTCCCGGGCCATCGTGGTCCCTAGTCTACTTAGTCAGAGGAGGTAGTCGACCCAACCTGAGAGAAGGATCCTTATCGGCAGCCATGGGTTGCTTCGTCCAAGGGTACCTTGTAGACCTGGGGTGAATGTTTGTCTAAGGGGACAAATTTGAATCCACCTTAGCTAACAGAGGGCTTTGTGCCCTATCGATCATATCCTATTGATTCATATCTCAAGGATTTGATGCCATTGGGGAGCATACGGGCTCTGGTCATAACCATAATATAATGGTGCCATTTGGCGGCAACCACCTGGTTCAGAGGGCCCCGAGTCATAACCGTTTATCCTGCAGTGCCATTTGGCGACGAAACTGCCGGTTAGAGGACTCGTACCACGTCCTTGCTGGCAGGAGATTGTTTGAGAATGGATCCTAGTGATATTTTCGACCAGGCATTAGCTCTTTGTGAGCTGAAGTATTCTTCAATTTATCCACCTCGGCAAACTGTTGCGGAGGGTGGATGGATTATGCTTTGAGTGTTTGATGGATTGAATTTTCTATTTTAAACATTTTTGGATTATGGGATTTTTGGAATTTTGGGTGTCATTTTGAGTGGATTTGAAGGTGTAGAGTATTTAGAATCAACCCCTCCGGTTGAGATTTCCTGTCAACACGGCCATCATCGGGGTGTTTTAGGGTCCTTTGTATTTATGGGTTGAACCTTGTCGACTCTATCGGGCTGTTGATAGAGGATCGGGTTCCGTAGGCTTTGCACCTTTATTGGTGAATTCTCTTGGTTATAGGTCTTGAAGGCCTAATATGAATGCATGAAACAAATATCTCGGTCGACCTAGCGACCGTATATTTATTTTAATAGTTTGAGCCGTGTCAACTCCTATCTTTCTAAATAGAAGGATCGGGCTCGAACTTGAATTCACTTATTGACCCGCGCAGCATCCCTAGACGTCACGTGTGTACCAATAACACGCTCGTCGGGGCCCATGCAGGTGTTTGGGGGCATTTTATAAATATTTATTGAACCTTGTCAACTCCTATCTACTTGCTTTAAGAGGATCGGGTTCAAATTTATTGACCCGCGCAGCATCCCTAGGCGTCACGTTGTATAATTGCATGTGTCCCTTTTTGTGTACCTATGTGTATACATATTAAAGTGCACGTGTTGGGGACATTTTGAAATATTTGTAAACGCCTTCTGTCCGCTTGCATGAATGTTGCGGATCCGGTGGCGTCGCGTTATAGTTTATGGATGCCTTCTGTCTGCTTGTACGAAGGTTGCAGATCCGGTGGCGTCTTACAGCAGTTCGTGGACTGGAGTTGTTTGCTGCTTTGTACAGGCAGACTGTCGTGCACTACTTACATGATTTACGCAGGTAGGTTGTAGTGCACTAACGAATCTCCTGCTTTAACCCGTAGGTACTTACATTTGTTGTCGTTTTTGGTCCTTACAGTACATCTGCTATTGTTGCTTGTAGGCAAGTAGATGCATTCGTTCAGAGACTAAAATTGACTTCAGGATACTGCATTTACTGAAGTCTTTCTGTATCTACCCACAGATGGTATGTGGTGCGTACATCTGTATTCGTGGAGAACTTGTATTCATTGCAGATCACTCAAGCATTTTGCTTGTAGGCAATATATTTGATGTATCACTGATCTCCTACAGCAACTCGTAGGAGCTTTTATCTATTGACAATTGATCACCATTTGACTTTGAAAAGAAGTTGTATGTTCTTTTGTGGATTAGTACTGGTCGTTAGATGAATGACGTTCATCGATGATTCTGCTCCGTTGGTTGATTGATAAGTGGTTGCACTTGTCATTGGCTTCTTTATGTACGCTTGGGTTCAAGTCCAGCTTGACGTGCAAGTTCATGTTCTAGTTCAAAGTCTTCTGAAATCTTTGGAAATTCAAACCTCTTGTAGTTCAATTGAGTTCAAGTTCTAGGTTATCTTATTCAAGTCCTCTGCTGTCCTTTTAAGTTCAGGTATAGCTGGTTGTCATTTGATAGTTGTTGATCATAAACAAGCCATTAACACATATCAATCATCGTTACTCGTTGGTAAGGTTGTTGCGTGTTCATCACTAACCTTCTCATGCATATTGGTTAGTGAGTTAGTATATTCCTTGCACATTGATTTTCATGATATTATAGTGAGCTATGGCCTACATTTGACATTGGAAGGGGTGTCATAGTGTTCCTCATTCATCAAACTTATCAAATGGTCGTACTCATAGGATAGTTGGTATTTGTTGGTGCTGATGTTTCTAATCAGGCATGATAGTTCTCCAACATTCATAGGGCATTTTAGCTTGTTGGTTGAAGATAAGTCATCATTTTCCTTCCTTTGCTTGTATGTTGATCTCGACTGCAGGGAATTGTTGCATCAATTGTGTATTCTTTATAACTCAGTGAATGCATCAAATCACTAGTCTTCCTCACTTGCAAGGTGTCAATACAACAGCTTGTATGTTAACTTATGTTGATTGTGAGAGTGTTACTCTTCAATATTTATCATAAGTCATTTATATTTACTCGTGTCATAGCTTCCATCAGAATCTCCTTGCCTATGTTTGCAGGGTGGATCAAATGCTATTATAAGTCCTGTTCTTTGTCTTCAAGACAAACACTTGTATTATAGATTCCTTTTCCTTGCTCATAGCTTGATTGACATGAGCACTATGAGTTCCACCTCATTCATTTATTAGTTTGAAGTTCAACTCCACATAGTCAACTTGTATATTCAATTCAAGTTCATATTTACTGTGTTTAGTTCAAATCAAAGTTCCTTGTTCTTCACTTGAGTTCGAGTTCAATGTCATGTTGTCCAAATCACATTTGAATATTCAAAAGTCCACTGTAGTCCGAAGTCGATTCAAGTTTGATTTCAGTTCAATTTCATTAAAGTTCATTTAAGTTCGAGTTCACTTGAGTCCAGATCAGGTCCAAGTACAGTCTTATATTCACCCGAAATTTCGGCAGCATTCCAGCATCTCCCCCGTTAAGGGGAAATTACGAAAAACTGGGCCTTTCCCACCACGCTTAAGAAAGCGTGTATGGTAGGTGCCCTCTTTCGAGGACACCGCGGCCTTGTAAAGTCTTCAATCCCCACCACGCTTAAGAAAGCGTGTATGGGTCTTCAAATATACCTGAAAAGAAAAGCATTTGTTTCCCCGCAGGTACAGAGCCGCGTACGGGTACTTAAGATTGTCCCCACCACTCTAAGCAAAGCGTGTATAAGGCCTACCCGCCTCGTCGTAGGTGTCGCACCGGGTTCCCTTCCCACCACGCTTAAGAAACCGTGTATAGGCGGTTTGCCGGCTAGACACGAACGCCGAGAACAGGATTTTAGGTGATTACCCGCCTCATTGTAGGCGCCGCACCGGGGTCCCATCCCACCACGCTTAAGAAAGCATGTATAGGCGGTTTTCCGGTCCGCCGCAGACAACGAAGTAAGCTCTCGGAGTTTTAGGGTTGGAGGGTTATACCTTTGCAAGCGTCGGGATAAAGGTGTTGGCTCGTGAACCGAGGCAAGTGAGAAGGGTTTTTATTATTATTAATTATAAATAATCACAATTGATTATAATTAATCATAACTAAGAATAATTAATTATTATTAACTATAATTAATAATAATTAATTACAACTAATTACAATTAAATATAATTAATCAGTAATTACACATAATTGATAATAATATTTATTTAATTAAATGTGATTAATTACAAATAATTCTAACTAATAATAGATAACTAAATACCTATAATTAATTATAATCAGATATAATTAATAATAAATGATTATAATTAAGCATTATTAATAACAGCTAATTATAATTAATAATAATTAATCATAATTAATTATACTTAATAATGAATAATTATAGATATTTATAATCAATTATACTTAGTTATAATTAAATAGGATAGAACAAATCCTCTGTTTCCCTCTTTTAATCGGCAAGATTAACTGGACTTGGCCGAAGAAGCGTGCGTAAGGTAGAAAGTTACCCTCACTGTGGGTGAGTTCCCACTGTTGCTCCCGATCGAAATGTCGTAACTTCCGTTCGGACAGGCAGGGAAGTCGTGGAAGGAGCGAAATAGGGCAGCAAAGGGGGAGGTAGGTCAGTTTCTTTCTTTCTTTCTCTCTCTCTCTTTCTCTCTCTCTCTCTCTCTCGACGGAACAGAGAGCGACGGACAGGGGTTGTATGAGGAGGCGGGAT
The DNA here is from genome assembly GCA_019925795.1 of Dendrobium chrysotoxum. Taxonomy (NCBI): domain Eukaryota; kingdom Viridiplantae; phylum Streptophyta; class Magnoliopsida; order Asparagales; family Orchidaceae; genus Dendrobium; species Dendrobium chrysotoxum. Next base: position 44,619,451 of record CM034308.1, read on the forward strand.
TTGATGTTGGAGGCGTCGGGTAGGGTGGATTCGACTGGAGCAAACGGAGGGGAGACGTCTGCTAGTGTCGGGTTATGGTAGAGAGGGAGATGGCTCACGACTACTCTAGGGATGTCGGATAGGGGTTGGGATTTCTGCGGCTATGGGGGTGTGGAAGAGAGGCGTCGGGTCTGCAGATCAGGATGGCTTTGATCGGAGCAGACAGTGGGAGAGGGAGATGAATTGGAGCTTGCGAATAAGAGAGGAGGGGGGACTTGGCGTCGAGAGTCTTGCGGGAAGTTTTGCGAATAGAATCGGAGGGGTCTCCGTCTTCCTTATATTGACGCGAACGAGAGAGGGGGTCGAGGCAAGGCACGCGTGATACGACATCTTCAGCGCCGTTGCAGAGATAGGACTGTAGCAATAGCTGATTCGGCGGGATTTTAGCAGGGATTCGGGATGGGCAGCCGGCTTCACAGAGATTTACAGGTAATGTATTTTTTTTTATTTCTTTTGGTTGTAGAGTGTAAGTCAACAAATGAACGTCTGATGGATTAACCTGACAAGATAGCAGTCACAAACCAGATTCTCCAAACTAGGAAATGTTTTGAATTGCTTTACTTATTCAAAGCGTATGAAAAAACTTCTTCCAAATGCTCATGAACACACAAATAACATGCAAAGAAAAAAAAAACTTATATAGGAGAAATTTCAGCGTAAAACCAAAAATTTGGCTATTTACAAAACTAACAACTAGCTATATACATTAATAATAATGTCACCCAAATGTCAAAGAACCAAACAAAACTACAAACAGTATTTTTTTACTTGCAAGAAATTCTCAATGCTTTAGACATGGAAGCGCAAGTATGTGGATTTACTTTTTTTGGGTGTTACTGTATTATTTTTGTAAATTGCCAAATTTTAAGGTGATGCCAAAGTAATTTTCCCAATAGTTTACACCAAGAAGATAAATGCCACCTCATACCACAAACCAAAAAATTAAAACTCAGTTTCAATTTTAGTTTTGATCCGGTGACCAGTAGTGGAATATTTCATTTTGATAATTTTGCAGTTTGAAAATATCAATATTTATTTCAGGAGCACATTTCATGCTAAAATTTTCCAAATTTGTGAATGCATACCCAAGTTACATTAGGCAGACTATTAAAGTTTCCATAGTTTCAGCCATAATTTTGACATTTTATCCAAACTTAGCATCAGATAGAAATTTTTCAATCCTTTAAAGTTTTGGTTGAAACTAGCAAAAACCAAATTCTTTTGTGGGTTTCTGATTTGTCCCAGATGAGAGAAAATGAACCTGCCTACGAAAAACCTTGCAACAAAACAAGTATAATTTACCTGAGAAGATCACTTAGATGACAAGACAAAATATGCATACCTATGCATCTTCATAATGAGTCTGAATCTCATTGCAGTAGTTAATTTTAAATACAACCCAAGAGGAGGATAAACTTAATCAGAGCAAAATACACTCTAGCACGTACAAACCTACCTTCACTGCATGCGTGCGACCAGAGATCTTCTCTAAACCCATCTCAACTTTGTGAAATCGCACATCCCTAATGTCTTCAATCAAAGATCTAACCTGTAAAAACATGTCTCAGGTGAAGAATAAAAGTTCATAGGCTATTAGATAAGGACACATCAACCATGGCATGTCCTGACTCACCATATATATATCTGGGATGTCATCATGAGCTCTACAACCAATACCAACTAAGCTTAATGCTTTCAAATAGATAAAAAGCACAAAGATACAAAATAATAAATGGCGTGATTTACATACTTTTCAAACAAAATCTTTGATAATTCAACATAATGGAAAGGCAAAGGTTGAAATTCTCGTGGAGATTCCCTTTCTGCTTCCAACACATGGGTCAGCCTCTCTGGCATAAACAGTAATCAATTAGCATCTGTATAATAGCACAAGGATAGATTTCTTCAGCACTTAAAAACTCTTCTTAAAAAAAGGATGGCATAATAGTTAATAACATCAACAATAGCAATGACCTAAAGGTGATCTGATGCAGTGGATCGATCGGGAAACGGACCTGCTTGAATGTTTTCCCAATATAGGGAGCAAACACACAATCACAAAGCATAAGCTTCAAAATGAGAGATAATATTTCATTCCATCCCCTTCTCCTACTACAATTCTTGTATATATAAGCATAAAAGGAATATTCTAGAAACTAGTGGTAAAAAATCTATAACAAACTAAGATAAACTAATCCTAAGGAAGACTATAACTAAAATGCTCCGCATCATTCTCCCCTTGCGTCAAAAGAGCTCGACACCATTCGAGGCTCGACATTGGGAGAGAGGTAGAGTTGGACATCCCAACCAGATCCCTGGGTCGAATATTTTGCGTCTCTGATGGATACCCATACGACCAGAAGCTCCATAAACTTTGAACACAATAACACTTTCCAGGTGATCCAGAAGTTCTTTGGCCTGGCAGGATCCAAAATCAGGATATGTATATTGATAATGCCAAACAAGGGCACTTTCTTTAGCTTCTATGCTCAATCCATTAGCTTTTTCAGTGTATAACTGCATGACAGGTTCATCAATCTGCCTCCAGTTAAAGTCTGGCACCCATTCCGACTCTTGATTTTGTCTCATAAAGAAGCCATGTTCAGCCCCAATTGCAAGTTTATTGAAAGGTGAAAACCATTCGCTGAGAGTATCCTTGTCTCTACCACTAACAAGAAATACCAAGTTGTCTGGATCCCTACACAAGCTATTGAGGATGCATATAACTTCAGGAGTAGGTTGAGAAGTTAACCTGGGAATAATAACTTCGGTTTTATTGCCAGGACGTGAACCATCAGCAATAGCAAATGACAATGTTCTTATATGATCAAGCAGAAGCAAGTCATCTCTTCCTTCAAAGCATAGAGCACGTTGTCTAGTGAGCAACTCAAGAAGCATGATGCCATAACCAAAAATATCAGTCTTCTCGGATGCTCTGCCTGTGGCTATATATTCAGGAGCTATGCGATCTTGAGTTCCACGAATCTGAGTAGTTACAGATGTTTTCTTCATATCCACCAGCTTTGCCAATCCAAAGTCTAGCTTTGCCAAGCCAAAGTCTCCAACTGCAGCCTCAAAGTTCTCATCAAGAAGCACATTTGCGGCTTTGACATCACGATGGATGATCTTCGAATTGCAACTCTCATGAAGATATGACAGAGCTCAAGTGGTTCCAAGAGCCACCCGTTTTCTCGTAGACCAATCTAAAACTGGATATTCGGGCTTCAGCTCTCCTAAATGATGAGTAACACTTAAATTGGGCATAAATGGATAAACTAAGAGCCTTTCTAAGGGTTTTGTACAAAAGCCAATCAACCTCAAAAGATTTTGATGCATCGCTATGCTTATCATCTCAAGCTCGCGCAGGAAGGAAGATTCACCAAATGAACTCAGACCATCCTTCAATCTCGTTACTGCAATATTCATGTAGTCCTGAAGTACTAAATCAATCTCAGCAAGGAAGTCGTGAACACCCAACTGCCCGTAGTCATCAGCGACCTTACATCGAGCAGCTTCTGAGCATTGTGTCGGATCAACCATTTCAGTATAACTTAAACTTGGCATTTCCACACCTGCACCAAAATCATTCCCAATACCATTTCCAATGTTTTTTAAAGTTGTATCAGCATAAACCTCTGTCAGCTTTGCAATGGACTTGGAAGGCCCAACCATGCTATCTTCTTGGTTCTCAAATGACTCGGAAGCAGTCATTTGCATATTCGGTGGATACTCCTCATCGACGTCAACCAAGAACTGCTCCAACTTTTCTTCTATTAATATTCCCTTAGCACATCTCGGGCTATGCCTAGAACAAGGGGCTGCTGATGAGGGAGCATATTTATAAAGCGTAGGAGGAGAAATCGGTGGAATGGCAGTCTTCTTTCCTATGCTGGAGCTCTGCTAATCAGCGGAGGAGAAGCTGGATCGAAACTGGAGTGCGATATCGCACTGGGGCGCGGAGTTGGAGTAGAGCCAGATGAAATCGGAGCCAGCGGCGATGCGAGTGTCGGAACGGACTGGCAGCGGAGTGTCGATCGCATAATCGATATCGCGGGAGCTGAGTGGGGGCTGAAGCGGGAGTTCTGTATGTGCTAGCGGCAATGGCAGATTGGCAGCAACAGAAACGGGTTGAATGCCGGGATCCGAAATGACATTATACGGGTCAGGGAGTTTTGGCGGACGGGAGACTTGGGCGACAGAAGGATTGTTTGCAGGAGTGGGTTGGTCAGGCGTATCGAGAGAGGGAGCAGAGGGAGTGTGTTCGAACGGTGTCGGGTCCCAGGAGAAAGCAGAGGTGGGATTGAAATCATGCGTTTGGACAATAGCAGCAGCAGTTGCTTCGTCGTGTATGGGATGGCTAGAGGAATCGGAGGCGGAATCGCAAAATCGGACTGGTGGCGAGAGCAAACGGGGAAGCGTGGGTTCTAAAGGCCGACTGATGGGGTTCTGGAGGCCATTGCGAGTGTGGTCGGTAAATCTCATACTGGAGCGAAGGTGGATTGCGTCTCCGGAGAGGGAATGGATGTCGTCGGCGCCTGTGGGTGCTCGCATTGTGTTCAAAGCCTTCATCGACTTCATCTTCGCCGGACTCCAGGAAGTCCGTTTGCCGGTAAACCTGGGTGTCGTCCTCTGAATCCGAGACTTCCTGATCGAGATGGGGGTTTCGACGCCAATGTCGGTCAAGGCCCATGCCTCGCCGAACCTCGCGATGAAGCTGATGGGATGCAGTCCGGTTGAGATTGAACTCACGGCGCATTTCGAAAAGACGTTGCACATTAGCAGACAATGCCTCAATTCTCCGGATGGTGTTCGTCTGGTTTGCCCACAGCGCTTCATGGCTCCGAATGTTCTTGTCCGTCATCCCACCGCTTTGGCTTTGATACCAAACTGATGCAGTGGATCGATCGGGAAACGGACCTGCTTGAATGTTTTCCCAATCTAGGGAGTAAACACACAATCACAAAGCTTAAGCTTCAAAATGAGAGATAATATTTCATTCCATCCCCTTCTCCTACTACAATTTTTGTATATATAAACATAAAAGGAATATTCTAGAAACTAGTGGTAACAAACCTATAACAAACTAAGATAAACTAATCCTAAGGAAGACTATAACTAAAATGCTCCGCATCATGATCAAACTCCGTGCATGCTATCATGCATCATACCAACAAGGACCAGGAATAATAAGGGTCAATAAAAAACTATAACCGCAGTTTAATCTCTTAACAACTTGAAACCTTCCATTGTGCAAAGTAATGCAATAAAAAAATAGAATAAATATACCATGCCATTGATCAGGCAGCACAAGTAATAAAGGAAATATTTGAACCCACTGGGACAAAGATTGTAGCAATAGTTACTATATTCATCACTAAAGATGCTAGAGTTTTGTTTTCAAGTACTCACCCAAGCAAGCATATACATAAATATAGATAAATAGAGAGAGAGAGAGTGAAAAGAGAAATGCACATAGTCAACTAAACTTAACATCCTTAATGTCTCAAAATAGAAAACATAAATACAATGCATGATAACAAAAGAAACATAAACAATAAGCAACATGATTAACACAGCTTAGAGAAAACGTGATTCATTGTTTTATTTGCACATGAAAATCTTGGGCTAATTTAACTTTATCTTCATGCTCGATTGTTAAAATTGCAATCAAATACCATTATCAATCGAACATGCTCACTGCTAATAAAAAGTTCATCTCAATATGCATATTCTAAAGTTATCTGTCAGTGCTAGCTTATTGCTTTAGTTCATCAACATGGTAAATTTTCGTGAACCGTTGAGCTGTTAGAGGATGGAACCATTAATAAAAATTTCTCCAAGAAAATAACGTTATCATGGTAGAAGATCTAGATACATCAATTCTTTTTCGTTATAATATAACCAAGGGAGAAGTTCAGACCAACAGACATCCATTCCGGCGGACGAACTGAGCATTTTCCGCGCTTCTTCAGCGCAACTGCAAGCCATATTGGAACCTTGGCAGAAATTTGTGGAAAGAAAGGGCCAAAATCGCCCTGTTAATGAGATCAATGATCACGATCAGATTCATAAATCTCAAACATGAAGAAAACTGTCCAAAAACAAATAAACGAATTAAAATGTTCAACAAAACAAAGGCAAAATTACACAGATCATGTTCAGAGCATCCATCCTTATATTCGGGACTATCTCAACAAGTTCGTCCTCCGCCAAAAATTCAACCTGGAAATATATATCAAGCTCTAGTATTAATATTTACTTTACTCTCTTCATCATAAAAGAAGAACTCAATTTATTAATATGATTAAAGCTGTTAAATGAATTCATTTAAATCCATGGAAACCAACACAGTAAAACCAAAGCCGCAAAATTCAAGATCAAGCTTAGTAAGGACAAAAAAAACTGATTTCACGGGAGAGATAACAATATTACAAACCTCTGCCGGAGTGAAGATCGAGAGATGAGGATCAGATTGTCCCGCCATTACCTTCTATCAAAACAAAAACTAGCTAGGGGTTGTTTGGTTGCAGGAACGCAGGATTTAAGCTAAATCCTGCCAAACTGTACAAAAGACCATTTTAAATCCTCCCGAACCTTAAACCCCGTTGCACCTCAGCTTTGTATTAAATCCCGCATTTAGCAAATCCTGCCATTAGGCGGACCAAACTTAAATCCGCAAGTCTCACAAACCCCTCTTCTTCTTCAAGCGCCGCGGGTCACGTCGATGCCTTCTCCGGCGATCTCCGGCCGCGTCTTCCTCGCTTCTTTGTCGTCGAGGGTTTGGGGAATCCCGGGAGAGAGAGTTTCCTATTTTAAAATTATTAAATTTTAAAATTAAATTAATCTTCTCGAGCCGCAGCGCTGGTGGGCCCTCAAGCGCTGGCTATAGTGCAGTGATGTAAGTGGTCCGGTAGATTAATCAGATTTATAAATCATCAAACACGCCTGACAAAACAGGTATGACAGCAAACGGCTCCTCGTCATAAAAAATAAATAAATAAATGATTGACATTAATTTATTGATATGATATTAATTTAAATAAAATAAATTTATTTATGATTTAATTTAATTGGATAAAGTTCTTATGTTTAATAGGTTTTATAAATTATTAATTAATGATTAAGCTGGATATTAATCTTATTTAGGATTTATTTGAGAGAGCTTTTTTCGTGCTTTATTTTTTCAAATCACAATCAAAATTTTGTATAGTAATTAGTTTTTTGTTACTTTTTAAAAATTTATTTGAACAGTGGTGATTAAGAGACTGTAGTAATTATCGGAATGTTGTAGTAAATAACAGTTAGTCAATTACAATTGTTGACAATGATAATCGACATCGAATGTCAATGTTTTAGAATTCTTTAGATCTATAATCTCTTTCCAATTTAAAGTCAATGTCCCAGTCAGACTCACATTTCATGTGAAGAATTATGATCTATTTATATTTTTTTTAGTAATATTATAGTAACTTTAGACAAAACACCCGAAATACTTCATGGGATATCATATATCTTTTAGCATGATTTGAAATAGTACTATCAACATTTACATGTCTTAATCTTATGACAATTGAGCAATCATTAACTTGTTGGATTCTTTTTCTTGAAACACTCATTTTAAACACATGAGATTTAGATATCATTTTATCCTTAAATTAATGTCAAAAAAAATTTAACTATGTTTGAGGTGCTAGATTTGGACTTATTTAGAGTCAGATCAAAATACTTTTGGTGTTATTGGATTTGTCTCCTTGAAACAATTATTTTGACTATAAGTCTGAATGAAATTTGATTTCAGATGATTCTAATTTTTAGTCTAGAAGTTTTCAACTCAAATATTATATCAAAATTAATGCTTGATTGAAAGAATTTTGTGATGAAGCATCATTTGCCCATATTTTTAACGTTAAAATTTATGTTGTCTGAAATTATATTGTTTTGAAAATTTTTACGACACATATTTATAATTTCAAAAAATTTACATGGCACAATTGACAGACCATCTACTGCAATGAACTTATGCAAATGCAAAGATTTGTGTTTTAGCTTACACACACTCTTCAATTTTCTACTGAATGTTTAATTTTTTAATGATACAAGTTACGTTTAACATGAGCATTTTTGTATCAAGTAATATAATGATTAAAAAAGTGTCAATCCCACAAGGACAAATTAGAAATATCCTAAGTTCACTTTACTACTACCTACTAAACTACCTAAATTTATCTAGCTTAATGATTTAAACGGGTGGTGCAGGTAAAAAGTAAAAATCTTCAAATCCAAAAAGTAAATTGAATAATTTTAGAAATTATGATCTTATGATTTTTTTAAAGCACATAATTGATTTAGATATATTTACTATCTATTGTTACTATAGATTGGAGCATAATTACTCCTTATCTCTAGGATCCTCCCTAATTATAGTCTTTTATCTCCTTAAGACCTCATAATCCTAACCACCATTTAACTATGTTATGGTCGGACTATATTTTAAGTTATCTAATTATTCTTCTATTCATCCGCCAAGGCTCTAGATCATAACAAATTTTTAATTTATATAGGGCTTATACCTAAATCAATTGAAGCACGAAGAACTTAAAAATATCATGGATACTTTAAAGATTAAACCCACTCTAAGCAATACATGTCTTTCAAATAATTATTTAGCAATAAATGGAGGCGTTATTATACAACAATCATAACAAATATTTTATTTCATTGAATGAATAATAAGTTACAAACTGATAAACTCATGATACAAGGTAAACAATATAAAACAAGATTTAGAAATGAGACAAAATTAGGATTACAACCCCTTTGCACTTCTTCATTGTGCTTCACACCAATACAACAATCCAGATACATGAGCGCAAGCTTCACTCTACTAAGACAGCCCTCACACTCATACACACTCACACAAAATGACTCCATAATATTCCAACCTATTTTCACAAAGATTAAGGCTACTATTTATATTTTTCAAATTAATTGAATGAGTATTGCAGCGCTAGCTTGGTGGCATTTCATCGCAATTGAACCGGCACATTAGTTCACCATTCATCGCTAGCTTGTGTAAATATATTTGTTGATTGTGTTTTATTATTTAATATGAAATGTTCTATTGATTTTGGACTCTGTTTTTGTGGGTTGCATATTGGGACTTGTTGTCCTTAAAGTTTATGTTTTATATATGTTTTGAATTATGTGCAGGTATTGTAAAAATTGGTGTAAATAGAGGGGGCTGTCAATTTTTTTTCCAAATGCTACAGGTTTCTGGCGGCTAACGGGCGGTTTAGCCGCCGGAAACTTTGATAATGTACGGCTTATCAAACCGCCGATTTTTGGTTTAGCTACTGGTAATTACTGCCGGATATAGCGATGCTTTCAACGGCCGGTACGCCGCCGATAATTAACCGGCTATCACTGGCAGTTTGACCTTAGGACATTACCGGCTGTCTTGTCGCTGAAAAATTGCTGGAAATTTTAGCTGCCAGAAATTAGCCACCGGAAGTCCTTTACTATGCAGTTTATACAGGAGGTTTTTGAATCGTCGGAAATTTTTAAAACCGCCAGAAAACTTATCTTAACCGCCGGAATAGGCCGCCGGTAATTGGCGATTTCCCTGTAGTGGCTTCAGTTCACAAGTTCAGCTGTACCCTGACGCGATGCTGGGCAATTTGGAGCTACAACGCTAGATGCAATGTTGCGACACTTCTTGGTAGCACTTCGATGTTAAGCATTTCAGCTGAATTTTTGTTAGCTCTCTACTGCATCACTGAATGTTTGGCACTACGACACTAAAATAAGCTTTGGCACTGTGGTACTAGTCCAAATTTTATAATTTTTTTCTATTTTTCTAGACAAGCACAAGAATTATGTCACGACCCAGCTCAGAGGCATGAATTAATGAGGCAGGAACAGATGGTCTAACGATTGATTAAATTTTTATTTACTAATTATCTATAATAAACTAAAAGAGCTGCTCAAATTTTTAAATATTCAAAATAAAATAAAATAAATACATTTCTCTCATAGCATATTGCCTACGATATGCATTATTTTCTTTTTTACTTATTTTAAGTTAACCAAATAATACATGTGAATGTTATGGGATGTAATAATCCAGTCAAATAAATTTTGAGTCATTATAAGTCCAAATCATAAACAATCTTCACTATAGTATATATATTGTAGTGTTTTAATTATACTATTTTTTCATAATTTTTTTGTATTGGTACAAATCTTTAAGAAATTAATATCTATTGGTACATGTAGGGGTTTTGAGACTATTAGGTGTCCATTTCACAAATCAATTTCATCAAAATTTTTAAATAAATTAGACTAGTTTATAAATATTTTTCTATAATTTTTGAAGCACCAAATAAATTTATATAAATTTTATACTAAAAACTAATTAAAATATATAATTATATTAATATTTTATTATTATTTATTCATAAATAGCTTATGCCACTTAACATAACTTTATTTAAATCCATTCCTAATTCTTAAAATCGTCTAAAAGAGACGGTTAGAGATATTAAGAGAGAAAATAGAAGGGAGAGAAAAAGAACCTAGGATTTGGGGGCTATAGAAAGATTTTCGTCAGTAGATTCTATTGGGAGATTTGCTCCTCATTATCAGGAACCATTATCTTATTTCTAATTTCAATAATTTGATATTTTTTAATTTTTCTGATCAAATTTGTATTTCTGTTACCAAAAATAAGGATTGTTGCGGACTCAAATATACGCGGCGATAGATTTTAATTTTCCGTCTCAGCGTTGTACGTATATTCAGCACACAAACAGAATTGAAATAGTAACACCAGGATTTTTACGTGGAAAACCCTGGAAAGGGAAAAAACCACGGGGCCACGCCCAGCTGAAAGAGTTCCACTAGTGTCGTTTAAAGTACACGAGGCTGATCCGTCCTTTAAATTCAGGACGATCAGATTACAATGAGTATCAGTTACAAGGACAAGCAGAGTTTCGACGTCGCTTGAATGTCCGGCAGAATTCCGGCATCACTTGGAAAGAAGTCCGGCGTCACTCGGGCGTCGGGTAGAATTCCGGCGTCGGGCAGAATTCCGACGTTGCTCCTGTGTCGGGCAGAGCTCCGGCGTCCCTCGGGCGCCTGGTGGTGCTTCGGTGGAGTTCCGGCGGAGTTCCGGCGGTGGTCGAGGAGGAGCTGTTCCCTCCTAGGCTTCTCTTCTCTTCTTGGCTTCTTAGCTTGGGTCCCCTCTCAAGAGAAATGAGGGGCTATTTATAGTTTTTCTGGAGTGGCATAGCCCGTAAATATGTGAGGGATCAGGGGCAAATAGGGAGTGATCCGAATGAACGGCTCATATTGAATCCCTTGATCATGAGCCGTTTATTGAGCATCTTAAGGTCTTAATGGTATCAGAATTCTACGATCTTGGGCTCGTCGGATTCGTCTCGTCGAGACGCTCGATACGACTATACGCTTGCCAAAATCGGAGACCGTTTGGTAACTCAAATAGCTGTTTGATGCTTCCGATAGCGCTTCGGGTACTTGATTTGGACTCACTTGGGCTCGGATTGAGTCGAATTTGGTGTCGTTGGATTCGTATTTTCGAGACGCTCAGTTCGACTATAAGTTTGCTGAAATCGGAGTTTAAATGGTCTCCGAAATAATTTTTGAAGTTTCCAACTTGAGTTTTCCTCGAGATTCGTGCCCGATCAAGATGATTTTTTGACGATATATCAGTTGTCCCCCTATTTTCGGACGTTGAAGCTCCACGAGTCCGAAAATACTTGTTCCGGTATTTTACATTGGCCGAATCGCAAAAAATTGCGTTCCAAAAAATAAATGTTTGCTCGAACCCAACCATAGAGGCCCCGTTGAGCTCCGAAAGTGTCAAAATTGAGTCCGGAACGTCGAAAAACGTATCCGGGGACCCCAAAAACGTCGAATTTGGACCGTCCGGGTCCAAAATCGGAGCCCGGGAACGGGTAGGCGGCCGAACCGGCCGGCCGCCGCCGCCGCCGCCGCCGGCGGCGCAGAACTGCGCCGGAGAGCCCGCGGCCCGCGCTGGGCCCGCCTGCGGCCCGCGCTAGGCCCGCCCGCGGCCCGCGCCTGGCCCGCCCTCGGCCCACGCCTGGCCCGCGCGGTCTGGCTGGCCGCGCCTCTTGGCCGGCGGTTTGGCCGGCGGTTAGGGAAACCGCCGGCCGGTTTTTAATAAAAAATAAATTTTTTTTTTTAAATGGGGCCCGAAAAATCCTAAAAAATTCCGAAAAATTTGAAAAATTTCAGGGAATTTAATAGAATTTTGGAATCCTCCCCCCCTTAAGGAAAACTATAAATAGACCCCCCAAGGCCTAGTAGAAACTCGCCCCTTCTTCCCTTCTTCCTCTAGCTTTCTAGCTTTTGGCATTCTGAGGCTTTCCGCCATTTTTAAGTAGGTGACTTTCCCTACTTGACTTGGCGCCCCTCTTTTTGTGCAGAAGTTAGCGGCTTTCTCCCTTCCTCCCCCCGTTCTTCCTCCCTTTTTCTTCCTACTTCGGAGGCTTTCCGCAGTCTTTCGTAGGTGATTTTCCCTACTTAGATCTGCGCCCCTCTTTAGTGAAGGAAGCAAAAATGGGTGATCTTGCCTCCTCTAAAGTTCCTTCAGAAGACCGTCCTGCGCAACGGTCTGAAGTTCCAAAGAGGGCCCAGAAGGCGCCGAAGGCCGACGATGTGATTTCCACCGTCACTGAGGACTCCTTCATTTCATTTAGGAAAAAGTTTCATTTTCCTAATGATTTAGTGATGAAGGTGCCGGCCAGAACTGATCGTGCCTGCTTTCCTCCTCCTGGATATGTGACGGTGTATGAATTTAGTCTGCGAGCGGGACTACGATTTCCTCCTTCCTCCGAACTGATCGACATTCTGACGCTTTGCGGGGTATGCTTGTCTCAATTCTCCTATAGGGCAATGTCGATCGTGATGGGCCTGATCGTGCTTTTCAGAGACCGCGGAGTGGTACTTTCCTCAGAGTGCCTTTCTCGGATGGGGCGTCTCTTTAGCGATGCGCAGGGACGCATTTCATTCAGGTCCAAGTGGTTGGACATCCGCACTCGAGACCCCTCGAAAGGTTGGGTTAGCAACTTCTTTTATGTGCAGAATGATTGGGGTCTTCAGGAGAAGTGGGGGAAGTTGAAAGAGCTTCCTGTCCCCCTTCATATCGGAGCAGAAGATTTGCTGAGGATACTCAAACTCCCTGATTTGGATGCTCTACACTACGAGGTGCGTTACTTGAGTAGATATGTAGATGAGGAGTACTTGTTCAAGGTCGGATTATCTACTCAAGCAGGGAGATCACATGCTCAGATGTTGAAGAAGTCTGCTAGAGTTCCAGAAGTGGTCCCCCAAAAGAACCACTCCAAGCGACCAGGGAGCGAGGAAGGTTTGCAGGCATCGAGGAAGAAGAGGGCAGATGAAGTTTTGACAGTTGTTAGCAAAGGTCCCCGAGCCTCTCCATCCAAGTCATATATCCCAGAGGATGTGTTAAATCATCAGTGTATCGGCCGCCGACGGGCTGAGGAGTTGGTGAGTTCTCCTTCACTTTTTCTCCTTTTTTTTTACATTTCTTAAGGAATATATTTCTGATATTTTTCTTGTCTCAGTACTCTGATTTCAAGCTTGAGATGACCAAGACTCTGAATGATTGGAACAAAGAGTTTGTGAAGGTTAAATACCTTCAGGAAGAGTACAAGAAGAAATATGACAGTAAAGTGAAGGAGATGAAGGTGGTGGAGGATCAGCTTGAGGGATGCAGAACTGAGTTGGCGAACAAGATTACTTCAGTCTCTTCTCAGAATGAACGGATGGATCGTCTGCATATAGAGTTGGTGGAGGCACAAGCGACGATCAAGCAGCAGGAAAAGGCTCAGCAAGTTCTTGAGGCTGAGAATGAGAGGCTTCAGAGTGTACTGTCTGAGAAGGAGGCCCAGCAGTTGCCGTCAGCAGTTATTGAGGAGTTCAAGAAATCTTATGCTTTCAAGATCATTATTGAGGACCACATTCAGGAGGCTCGCAGTCATATCTATGATGTGGAGGTGAAGACCTTGGAGGCAGAGTGCGCAGAGGAAGGCTTCATCAGGGGCTTCATGAAGGGTGTTCGGACAGTACATCGCAAGACCGGAGCAGAGATCGAGGGACTGACTCCCAGCCAGGCTTCTAGTGATGCTTCTTCAGACTCCGGTGGTGAAGAGCTGGAGAGTGAGTTGCAGCGAGCTTTTGCCTTGGAGGAGGACGAGGATGATGTTGAGATTCTATAGGGTGTCTTTGATGTAGTTTTGTATCTCTTTGCTTTCTTTCTAGTGCTTGTATATATGCTCGATGTTGATGTTTCTACCTGGTGTACTTGATGTTCAGTGATATATAAAGATGTTGTTGATGTTCTTTTCTCACATGCAAATGAAATTTACTCAGTTTTACTTCAGTTTGGACTTTAGTGAGCTCTCTTTTGACTTGAACAAATGTGAGGCATTCCTTTTCTTTAAAGATTTTGACATATCCGGGGTTATTAGTGAAAGCATTTGCTCGATACCCTTAACCTGTCTGGAAAAAGGTCAGATCAACTCCCTTTGGGATTGATCATCAAATGATTTTGATATTCAAGATATCCTCCTAGGATGCTTGACCTATCCGGGGTTGTTAGTCAAAGCATTTGCTTGATGACATTTACCTGTGCGGAAGAGGTCGGATCAAATCCCCCTGGGATTGATCATTCAGTGATTGAGATACAATATAGATTGTGTACTTCTCGAATCACAGAAAAAGAGTTTGGAGAGAAGAAACATTAGCACGACGAAGTGAATATCATATTGCTTTGTAATATGAGATAACAGTTCCCTAGAATAACTTAGGGATACAAGAAAAAAGTTCTTCTATAATCAACACATAAGGGATGTACGAAAAATTTTATAATACGACTACAGGAGAAGATAAAATATAAGACAAACATAACACTTAGACGGATAGCAGTATCAACTCCTACTGATAATATTTGCGAAGATTACCCACGTTCCAAGTTCGGGAAAGCATTTTTCCACCAGCATCCTTCAGTTTGAAGATTCCAGGTTTGACCATAGCCGTTACCAAATAAGGACATTCCCAGAGGGGGGAGAGCTTGTTTCGCTGAGGGCCTTTTCCAGCGGCTTCAATGCTTCGTAATACTAAGTCCCCAATAGTGATAGGGCGAGGTTTCACCCTTCGATTGTAGTGACGGGCAACTCTTTGGTGGTATGCAGCGGTTCTGAGTGAGGCTTCATCTCTTACTTCTGGGAGGAGATCCAAATTCTCTCTAAGCTTCTCCTCGTTACTTTTGAAGTCGAAAGTCTGAACTCTGTGGCTAGGAACTCCGATATCAACCGGTATGACTGCTTCTGTACCAAAGCAAAGGTTATATGGGGTTTCTCATGTAGGAGTTCTAGCGGTGGTCCGATAAGCCCAGAGGACATTGGGGAGTTCTTCGGCCCATTGCCCCCCAGCCTTCCCTAGACGTGTCTTCAGCCCTTTCAGGATTGTTCGGTTTGTAACCTCTATTTGCCCATTAGTTTGAGGATGGGCAACAGCTGTGTGAATGAGCTGAATGTGAAAATCTCTACAAAAAGATGTAAAGATCTTCCCAGTAAATTGTGTGCCGTTATCAGTGATGATTTTTGCGGGAATGTCAAAACGGCATATTATGTTCTTCCATAAAAATCGCTTGGCATTTGCTTCAGTAATCTTCACCAAAGGTTCTGCCTCCACCCATTTGGTGAAGTAATCTACAGCCAAAATAATGAATTTTCGCTGTCCAGTTGCTATGGGAAAAGGTCCCATTATATCAATCCCCCATTGGGCAAAAGGCCAGGGGCTTTGAAGGGATGCAAGCTCCAGAGCGGGTGTATGAGTGAGGTTAGAATGCAGTTGACAGTTTTCACACTTTCGTGTGAATTCAAGTGCATCCTGTTTCATTGTAGGCCAATAGAATCCCTGTCTCATGATCTTGTAAGCTAACGCTCTTCCTCCCAGATGTTCTCCACATACTCCTGAATGAACTTCCCGAAGCGCGTAATCAGCTTCTGATGGTGGGAGACACTTGAGGTACGGCCCAATGAAGGAGCGCTTATACAACTCGTTACTGATAATGGTGAAATTTGCAGCTCGTCTCCGAAGTCGTATTGCAGCTATAGGATCTTCGGGTAGTACCCCATCTTTCAGAAAAGATAAGATGGGTTCGATCCAAGACATCTCTCTTGGCTCGTCAATTGACTGTATGACCCATGGACCTTGAATGCTTGGAAAGTGGATTTCCTCGATACATCTTCTCTTATAGATGTCCCCCGTTGTTGATGTAGCAAGTTTAGAAAGAGCGTCTGCTCTTACATTTTGTTCTCGGAGGATATGTATGATTTGATGCTCCCCTATACGGGCTAAGAGTAGCCTTATAATGCTACAATATTGAGCCAATTGTGGGTTGTGAATATCAAAATCCCCCTCCACCTGAGAGGCGACTAGTTGGGAATCAGTGTGGGCTATTAGGTTCTGGACTTCACAGTCAATTGCTAGTCTTAACCCAGCAACAAGGGCCTCGTATTCTGCTATGTTGTTGGTTGCCGGGAACTTGAGTCGAAGCCCGTACTCCAGGGTAACCTTCTGTGGAGAGATTAATAAAATTCCAGCCCCAGCCCCAGAACTCCCTGAAGCTCCATCGACGTACAACATCCAGTATGGAGAAGAAGGTGAAGCACTCAGTTGTACATCAGATACTGGAACGGTGCATTCAACTACGAAATCTGCTAGTGCTTGAGATTTAATATCAGGTCTAGGTAAGTAGTGGATATCAAATTCTCCGAGTTCTACAGACCACTTAACAAGCCTGCCTGATATTTCTGGCTTTTGCAGAATGCTTTTTAGCGGCAGATTCGTGTAAACTCCAATTGAATGGGCTTGAAAGTAAGGGCGTAGTTTTCTGGCGGAATAAACTAACGCCAATGCTGTCTTATCTGCCAAAGGATAACGTCCTTCTACTTCAGATAAAATCTTACTAACGTAGTAGATAGAACGTTGTATAGCGTTTTCTTCTCGGACCAGAACTGAACTAATGGCTTGGATATATACAACCATATACAAATACAATTTCTCTCCTGGTATTGGTTTAGAAAGTAGTGGCGGGGATGCCAAATACTTTCGTAATTGTTCAAAGGCTTCTTGACATTCATCTGTCCATTAAAATCAGGAGCTACGAGCACCTCTAAGTATCTTGAAGAAGGGCAGATATTTGTCTCCTGAACGTGCCAGGAAACGAGATAGTGCCGCAATTCTCTCATTCAGCCTTTGGACCTCCTTGATGTTCTTTGGCGGCACCATGTCCCTTAGTGCCTTGATCTTCTCCGGATTGGCTTCGATTCCTCTATGGGTTACCATAAACCCTAAAAATTTTCCAGAAGCGACTCCAAAAGCACATTTAGCGGGGTTGAGTCGTATATTATAATGCCTTAACAAGTGGAAACATTGTTTCAGGTCAGAGATATGCTGGGTTTTTTCCAGACTTTTTACCAACATATCGTCTACGTACACCTCCATAGTACGTCTAATAAGGCTTTTGAAAATTTTATTCATGAGACGCTGATAAGTTGCTCTAGCATTTTTGAGCCCGAAGGGCATCACCCGGTAGCAGTACAATCCTTTGTCTGTTTGAAAAGGTGTTGCTTCTTCATCAGCAGAATTCATTTTTATTTGGTTGTAGCCGGAGTAGGCATCCATAAAGCTTAACATCTGATGACCAGAGGTGGTATCAACTAATTGATCGATGCGAGGGAGCGGGAAGCTATCCTTTGGGCAAGCTTTATTGAGATCAGTGTAATCTATACACATTCTCCAAGCTCCACTTCCCTTCCGCACCATGACAACATTTGCTAACCAGGTAGGATAGTGCACCTCTCGTATGAATCCAGCTTCTAAAAGCTTATCTACTTCTTGTTCAATTGCTTGCTGGCGATCTGGTGCAAAGTTTCTCTTCTTCTGGATAATCGGTTTGCACGTTGGATTGACTTTGAGGGAGTGAACGATCACTTCGGGGTCAATTCCAGGCATATCCGCTGGACTCCATGCAAAAATATCCTGATTTTCTCGTAGAAAAGCTGTAAAGTTTTTCTTCTCATCATCTGAGAGCAGTGATCCAATTCGCACTGTCTTTGAAGGATGCTCTTCAGAGATAGATACAGTAGTGAGGTCTTCCACAGGGGAAGCTCTCTGAGGAATATCTTCGCTCCGTAGATCAAAATCCTCGATGCTCAGGGTAATCGTCGGACGAGACTTGATCTGCCTAAGATAGCAGGTCTGTGCTATTTGTTGATCTCCGCATACTACACCGATTCTTGATGGGGTATGGAACTTCAGCTTGAGGTGAGGAATGGATGCGATGATCCCAAAAATTGACTGGAGCGGTCTCCCGAAGATGGCGTTATAAGCTGACTCTGACTTTACCACGATGAATTGAATGGAGTGTGTACTCTGTCGAGGAAATTCTCCAAGGACTACCGGGAGACTGATTATTCATTCTGCTTGTACAGGTCGATTATCAAATCCATATAAAGGACCTGCAGCAGGTTGAAGTTTTTCTCTTGAGAGACCCATGTTGAGGAAAGTAGAGTAGAATAGGACATCTACGGAGCTTCCGTTGTCTACAAGAATTCTTTTGACATTGTAACACGGGTCACCAATGCCTGCGTTTATGACAAGCGGATCTTGATGGGGGGTTTTTACTCCTTCCAAGTCGGAATCATTGAACGTGATGGAATGATCGATACGAGCCTTTTTTGGAGTTAGATTTTCTTCCACAGTTAAAAAGACTTGGTCGGATAGTAAGGGGCCTCCTGCGATTGTTTCAATTTCACCAACCGTTATCCGGTTATTCACTGACTGTCTTTGTGGTTGATTCTCCCCCCCAGTGGGACGAGTTTCTCCTCGGGTAGGTGGATTCCCAATAAACTATCGAAGATAGCCCTGACGGATGAGTCTTTCAATCTCCTCCTTAAGTTGCCTACAGGATTCAGTAGTGTGGCCACGACTACGATGAAAGTGGCAGTACTGATCTTGGTTTCCTGTATTCGGCTTCAAAGGATGCGGCCACTTCACTTTGTCCTGATCTTGAATCGCCATCAACACATTTGCTCGAGATGTGTTGAGCGGAGTGTACTCCTTCTCCCGTCGGGGTTCTCGTCGTGGCAGTGGGGGTTTAGGAGGTAGATTGCTCTTCCCTTGCTTTTTCCATTGTGATGATGAATTGTCCATTTCGGGTGCTCCCTTGCGCTTTCCAGTGGGTTGCTCGAACTGTTTTCTGTGAGCGTTTATTGCCTCATCTGCTGATATCTGTGCTTCCACACGATGGATCAGATCGGCATATGAGTGAACAGTATCGCGCATGAGTGCCGAATAGAAGGGGCCAGGACGAAGTCCTCCAAGAAAGACCCCTCTGAGCAATTCTGGGTCTACTCTTGGGATTTGTCGAGCCTCAATAGAAAACCGCTGAAAGTACTCTTTCAATGATTCTCCCTCATTCTGACGAATCCCAGAAAGGTGAGAAGAATCCTTAGCAATTCTTCGGTTGGCTACGAACTGTTCGACAAATACTTTGGCCAATTTGACAAATGTGGGGATCGTTCCGGCGGGGAGTGAATAGAACCATGTTCGAGCTTGTCCTTTAAGAGTAGCAGGGAAAACCTGGCAAAGGAGTGCATCTGAAGCTCGTTGAATATGCATGATGGTCCTGTAATAGTCGATGTGCTCGTACGGGTCGGATGTCCCATCGTAGGATTCAATGCTTGGCAGCTTAAAGCCAGCCGGAATAGGGTGTTGAAAATGGCTTCTACCAGGGGTGACGACTCCTGGAAGTCCCACTGACGAAGAGGTTGCCTTATGCCTCCTGTAGGGAATTCCTCCCGGACTAATCGTCGCAGTTCGTGACGTAGGGTATTGCGAGGGAGCTCGGCAATGTGAGGTTGGGCTAGCTCCTCAGGGAGGTATTGAGGAAGGCGAGATTGCTGACTTGTGTGTGGAGGATGGGTAGAACTTGCTGTATCAGCCAGCTCGTTCTCTTGACGCGATTGCGAACGCCTCCTGGGTGGAGGAAGAGGATTCTCAGCCTGAAGATGTTTGATCTGAACAGGTTCGACACGGGGTGGATCTCGAGGGAGAAGAATCTCCTCCTGAGGTGCAAGGGTCGGCTGTCGAGTCTCTCGCAAGAGTTGTAGGATCTCGTTTTGAGATTCTTCCATCTTTCAAATTCTCTCTTCTAGGGAGGGTCCCGAGGTCCCTTCTCCAGGTGCGTTTTGCCCCCCGGGGTATAAAGAGGCAGATATCGGATGTCTATGATTCATAGACTGATTTCTGGATTGATGAGAGTGAGAGCGGGAGGCTCCTATGAGGCGACTGCTACGCCTGTTGACCATTGTAGCAATACTTGAAGTTGTGGGATAAAGTTCCCACAGACGGCGCCAAACTGTTGCGGACTCAAATATACGCGGCGATAGATTTTAATTTTCCGTCTCAGCGTTGTACGTATATTCAGCACACAAACAGAATTGAAATAGTAACACCAGGATTTTTACGTGGTAAACCCTGGAAAGGGAAAAAACCACGGGGCCACGCCCAGTTGAAAGAGTTCCACTAGTGTCGTTTGAAGTACACGAGGCTGATCCGTCCTTTAAATTCAGGACGATCAGATTACAATGAGTATCAGTTACAAGGACAAGCAGAGTTTCGACGTCGCTTGAATGTCCGGCAGAATTCCGGCGTCACTTGGAAAGAAGTCCGGCGTCACTCGGGCGTCGGGTAGAATTCCGGCGTCGGGCAGAATTCCGACGTTGCTCCTGTGTCGGTCAGAGCTCTGGCGTCCCTCGGGCGCCTGGTGGTGCTTCGGTGGAGTTCCGGCGGTGTTCCGGCGGAGTTCCGGCGGTGGTCGAGGAGGAGTTGTTCCCTCCTAGGCTTCTCTTCTTCTCTTCTTGGCTTCTTGGCTTGGGTCCCCTCTCAAGAGAAATGAGGGGCTATTTATAGTTTTTCTGGAGTGGCATAGCCCGTAAATATGTGAGGGATCAGGGGCAAATAGGGAGTGATCCGAATGAACGGCTCATATTGAATCCCTTGATCATGAGCCGTTTATTGAGCATCTTAAGGTCTAAATGGTATCAAAATTCTACGATCTTGGGCTCGTCGGATTCGTCTCATCGAGACGCTCGATTCGACTATAAGCTTGCCAAAATCGGAGACCGTTTGGTAACTCAAATAGCTGTTTGATGCTTCCGACAGCGCTTTGGATACTTGATTTGGACTCACTTGGGTTCGGATTGAGTCGAATTTGGTGTCGTTGGATTCGTATTTCCGAGACGCTCAGTTCGACTATAAGTTTGCTGAAATCGGAGTTTAAATGGTCTCCGAAATAATTTTTGAAGTTTCCAACTTGAGTTTTTCCTCGAGATTCGTGCCCGATCAAGATGATTTTTTGACGATATATCAAGGATAATTTTGTATTGATAAAAGTTTCACCCCATAACTTTTTATATATTATAGAAACTGAGATTATGAATATTTTGAGTATTTATTTGAAACTTTTCACTGAGTGATTTTGAAAAAATAATAATTTTAACTAATTCAAAATTTTATTTTAACATCTAATAATCGTACTTTAGTTCAATTAAAACTTCAGAGCATTGTTATATACGATATCTGATAATTTAGTTAATTTCTAAAAATATGAACTTCAACTCAATATGGGTTTTTTGTTGCCTACCGTTAGGACATTTTGACACTTTTTAAATTAATTCAAATTATGCTTTATTTTTTATAATATATTAGAAATGAATGTAGGTATACGATTGAGTAATAGTTGGTCTATATTACTGTTATAGTAGTGTGATATAATTTGTGTGTAGAAAAAAAATAAGTAAAGACTGGTTATTTACTAACATTGGTTGAAGACTGATTGACCTGTTCATGATAGTGGGCCAATGAGATTTTCTTTAAATATTATTCTTTGGTGTTATCCTCTACCAATTCATGTGATACTGATTAAGAGTTATAGAAATATGATTTTTGTGCAGATGGAAAAAGAGTGATGACTCTGTTTATTAAGCCAATAATTTATTGATACTAACACGATATAGGAAAAATACCGATTAAGATATGATTTCTTACTTATTTAGTATGACTACTTAAGTGCATGATATTGATACATTATTTCTATTATTATATAGATTTATTATTACTACACGAATTTATTATTATTATATTATTTTATTGCTCATACCACTAGACTATTACTGTTACTAATATCAACATCGATACTATTTCATACTACAAATTCATTATATTGATAATAAACATATGACATACTGAGCACGCATAATATTGATTTGATACTGATATAGAATATATGAATATCATGTGTATAGTCCTATATGATTTTATTGTATTGATATAATTTTGACAATTTTTTCTGATGCTTTAGTTTTATCGCTTTATACGATTTTTTCTATTGATTGATAGTATTGATATAATAACTGCTTAATTTATCGATTCGACACCTATTTCGGTTTACTAATTTCTCCACTATATTGCTTTATTGGCTTTCGTACTACATCATTTTACTGGTTACAAACTTTATTGCTACTACTATGATTTGACTACTAACATGTATATTGCTCATTTGTTGTGCTTTGAATTCAGTTGTAGGATTTGATTACTTGTTAGGCTCTTGAGCTCATCATATGTGGTTAAATTATTTTAGGTCAGGGCAAGAGAGCAGTATTATGAGATTGATTATGATTCTTTAGATTCAGATACTTATTATTTTAGCTATTTTTTATACTCACGACATAACAGTTGTGATTTGGTTGTATAAATTCTAAATAGTATACATAAATTTTTGGAAAAATGAATACATATGCATATGTTGATGTTTTGATTGCTAGTTTTATTTTCACTAATATTACTATTTATAAAAAAATTAGATAACTTTGGTTGTTGTGATATTAAAAGATTAAAAAAAATTCTTCAAATTTAGATTTTATAGCATCACATTAGAAATAAGAGTGAGTTATAAAAGAATTCAGTGAGTAAATAATGTTTCTAGATTACAGTTACACAAGGCATTAAGAATAATATGCAAGCTAAATTTCAAAACATAAGAAAATTCAAATTAAACATTTAAACATGTTAATTAATATTATGCATTTCATATCTTTATCCTTTTTTGTAAATAATATAACTGTTATAGGAGACTCCGTCTAAAATAGTATCAATGAATGTACTCATTTTTCATTTCCTTTTCTATTTTCATAGCATTTTTCATTTATGTGTATTGGTACATTATTTATCCAACCAGTATCATAAGATGGTGTGTTGCATCAATCAACCAGGCACATGCAAGCATTATACATAAATCATTTCATTAATATTTATCATATCAATTTTTATTGATATATAGAGAGTGAGCATCATAACATAGAATAAGTGACATTATTATGACATAAATTCATGGATTCTAATTCAGTATGATCAATTGTCTTTAGTAGAGTAATTCATAGAGCATTAATAATAAATAATTAAATAATAATAAGGATTAATGAATCATATGTAGAAGAAGCAAATACTATCATTGCAAATTTGAACATGAGTACTCACTTTGAACTTAGGTGTTGTGCTGCTCTACTCGTACTCCTTACTTCACAGTCAATAGATTTAATGCATATATTAAGACTTTGTTGTTTAAAAAAATTAATTAATAAATTACTCTTACTCTTTCAAATTAATTAGTTAATTATCTAATTAGAGTTAAATTTTAAATTATTCGCTCTCTCTCTCTCTCTCTCTCTCTCTAATTACATATGAAATATATCCAATTAGTTTTCATATTTTAATTTAGTAATAAAATTTATTCTCCTTATTTAAATATGGATAAAATTATAATTTAATTATTGTTAATTTATAAACTTTTATATTTAATAACATCTCGCTTTAGATGAAAAATAATTATTATTAACTCTAAAATTTTTTTTTATTTGATAATATATACACTCATTTCTTATCCAATTTATCCTAATTCATTATTCTTCTCAATCCAATTTATTATTTAATATAACATAGATTTAATTTATTCATTACCTAATTTAAAATATCATATAATCTTATATACATATCATCATTAATTAATTTCTAATATTAATTTTCTAAAAAATTTTCTTATCATTATATTTTATCAAAACTCTATTATTATATTTTTAAAATATTTTATTTTATTTTAAATATTAAATTTATTAATAATATTAATAAAAAAAATCTTACCTTTCAACCTCCCTCGCTCGGTCGCCCCAAACTCGAGTTTTTCTTCTCTCTCTCAGTCTCCCTCTTTCGCTACTCAACTTCATTCCATGCTCATCCTCTCTATCTCTCTTCTCTTATGCTTCGTTTGGAACGACTTTTTTACTACTTCTTAAAGCAGCTTCCTAGTATAAAAATTTAAACTTTTGTACTAAGAAGCGGTTTTAAGAAGCAGTAAGAAAGCCGTCCTAAATGAAGCCTTAGTTTTAACCTGTCTCTTGCTATCTCTCTCTTTCTCTCTAATTTATATGATTGATCGTCTTCTTGTTTCAAATCAACGAAAAGCAGCCCTTCGCCATTCCTCATCTCCTTCGAGTTCCAAGCAACACAAATGACATCGATTAAGCTTTGTTTGACTTCCACGATTCTAGGTAACTAAAATAGGGCAGATGAAACAAAGGCCTTTCGCTTCATCCACTTTATGTTCTTCTATAGGTTCGGGTTATTGCATATTACAAGCACAAAATGTCATAATAAATGCAATTTGGAATGAACAATTTTTATCATATAAACAACCACTTCCAATATATAAGGGTTGACCTCTCATTAATGCCATAAACTAAATAAAATATCCTTGATCATAATTTTAAAATTTTTTAAAGTTAGCACATCGATTAGAGTGAGCATTTAAAAAAAAAAAACTTTTGCTCCCAAATTTTCAATTTGGCACAAACTGTTGATAGAGGCATTGTTAAGCTCTCAAAGTGTTAAAATTAAATAAAAATATAAAAAAATCATTTTGATGATCACAAGAATGTCATAATAGACATGTATGAGCCCAAAATTATCACAATTTATCTCAATACAACCCATACATTCTAATGAGTCATATTAGGTATAGTGCATGACCAATCCTTTACCATAAAAATTTTATTAGAGAGAATTTCTTTTATCAATAAATTTTCATACATAGAGCCACTAAAATTCATCTATAAATGAAATAAAATATCATCTAAAATATATAAACATTTAGATATATTCATCTCCAAATATGTATATAATAATAATGATTCAACATTCATCTATCAAAATACATTTAATCATTATGATTACAAAAGAATATATCTATATCACAAAAGAGTACATGTACAATAATTATTCTCTCACTGACTACTATGCTAATTTTTTATTCTTCCTTGAAATATACAAACAACAGAGTGAGCAGACAATCTAGTAGATCACATGTAATATATAATTATGTTCACTGTAATGAATGCAAATTAATATGCATATTAGTATCATTTGAACCATAATTTATACCAATTCAATATAATTCTATGCTTATTAATATGCTTATTCAATATCGAATTAATATGCATATATCATATGCAAGTATGATCATTTCATCATGTTTAGATCATATGTTCATGCATATTCTAATAATCATCTTTTGTAATCATATATGTTTGTATGTCAATGTATGCATCATATCAGTCAATATATCACACTAATATGATTGTGTATGCTAATGAATTATGATATGCGTCATATATGTATATATCAAAATCATGTATATCAACATTATGCATATTGTTATATTCATGTGTATTATTATCTTGTTTACATAAATATTATGTGTCCTATCATCATGCTCAATCACATCTGCATATCAAATTCATGTGTGTATATACTATATATGCTTTATATTATATTAGGAACATCATTATCATATATCTATAAATATTATGGATTATATCACATTATGATCATTATCATGCATAGTAGAACATTAATCATGTGATGGTATCATGTATGTGATCATGATATGTAGAACATAGCTATTAGAATGATCATGCCTTATCATATGTCATCATCATGCATAATGGTACTATGTATCATATGGAATCATCCTGTATTCATCAATCATACGCAGAACAAAATTAATATAATAATTACATGTCAATCATATGGAGTATTCTCTATATCAATTTATTAATTAATATTATATTAGTAGCGACATCATATGGGTGTATCATTAATCTATATATATCAAAAGCAAGTCAAAATTTTGGCTAATCATATCACATCAAGCTATACGTATCACCTACCATATAGTATTATTCCTACCATATCATATCAATCCAATCATATTTAGGTGGCTTCATATAGGAGTCATCACTCCATCAATCATATCATATCCTCTTATACCTCTCATTACATCATGTTCACTTTGAGAAAATCTCATCAGCCTACTCTCATGCGTTGAGTATCATATCATGCCAACCTGAATCAATCTCATTCCATCTCATTTAATAGCTAACTTTTCTTATATGTGTATTTCTTGTATATATGCAATATCATATAAATCATAGTAATAATATTTAATAATTACTATAATATGCCCATTTTCATATATATTTATTTAGTCAATAAATCAATATATATATGCATGTTGTAGTCAATTAATTCATATCATGTCAATTATGTATGTCATTTAAATATGCATGTCCTATCGTTGTATATACCATGTCAATCTTATATGCATGTAAATCATTTTGCAAGATTTTAATATAAGTCATATATTAATCTTATATGTATAACTATCTCATTTTTCATAGAGAGTATATATCAACTATAGAAATATATGATGAAATATCAATATGATTATGTTAGAATGTGCAAAATTATCAGATATATAACATACTAAAAACTACACAATAAAAGTTTGCTAGAAATCAAAATATAACATCATTTACCCATTATGATCAAATTAAAACCTAAAATTCTACAAAATTCAAAACCACCAAAAATAAATGTAAAATAACAGTCACCTACCTGAAGAGGAACACTTTTCCTAATTAACTCAACGAATAGAACCAAATCTACAAATTTGAATCCCACTTCTCTCTCATCTTTCCCTTCTTCTCTTCTTCACCTCTTCTTCCTCACCTAGCTAAGTGATTGAGGGTATGGGACTTAGGGGACGTGGGTTTAGACATTTATATAAAAATTATGAAAAGTGGCCAACACCATGACACTACACCACTCAACGCCACTGAACTGATAATGGTTTTTTATATCTAGAAATTTTCTGAACCAAAGACCTTAGCGCTGCAACACCGGTATCCTAGCATTATGACACTCCCAAGCGTTGTCCACTAAATATAGAAGGTAGCGTCACAAACTCTCAAGAGCCTTGATTTTCTTTTAATATATGGAGAACTTAGTGCTACATCGCTTGCCAAACCAACACTACAGGACTCTCAATGGAAATTTTATCCCTATTAAAATTCTCTTCCAATTATAATTCCAAGTTTATTTTTTAATCTTTCAAATATCAATAAGGCCAATCATATTAAATCTTATCAGGTCCTACTTGAGTCAACATCTATTCTAATTACTATACAAATGGATATTACAAAAATATTACACAGTCTATCCCAGACATGCATGTCAAGCCAATGTGGAAGGTAGGTTGATCAACATATGGGCAGTGAATGCAACATGCCATACAATAAATTGATTTTTTTTCTTTTAAAGAATAAAATGTTTCTATGCAATAAAATGTTTACTATTTATATATAAAAATCCTTTATATAAATACTATAATTTTCCTTCGGACCTTTTGGAACCTTCTAAAAGCTTCTAAAAACCTAATACTCATTTTGATGTTTTAATTTGTGAGTGTCTCCTGGATCATTGAATTTGAAAGATATTCTAGGATCCTTTTGGATCACATATAGGCTATATAAAATAACCATATATAAAGATAAATAGACTTTTTCCCCTTACTTTTTGTTCCTTAATAACCTATTTTATTTTATTTGACAATGCTAAAATTATTATATATAACCAAATCCTCATTGATTCTCCCTTGTCGATTCATTTCTTAGTGAGTGCAGTGAGGTATTCCTATGTATGAGAAAATATCAAGAATAATCATATTATGTGTTATATTCAAATTTTATAATAAAACTTTTATCATATATATTTCAACATCTTCTTCTCTACCATACTCCTTCTATTTCTTCATCACCCTTGGTAAAAAATGGTGGTATCGAGGCTATTGTTATATGTGAATGAGTGCAATTATCCATGTGAGGAAGCTAATATGATTGATTTAGAATTATAGGCATTTAAGCTTCTAACTTTGTTGATTCAAAGCCCTCATATCCTAATTAAGCGATCCATGCATACATGGACTTGATGCATTGTGCTAAATATCATATATGTCTATTGTCTTATTATGTTCTTATGATGTGTCACATTAAGGATGTAATATTATTTTCCTTCCTTAAAACTATTTTATTCTATTTAATAATGCTAAAATTATTATTTATAGCTAAATCCCCTTTGATTCTTCCTCTTTGATTAATCACTTAGTGAGTGCAATGAGGTATTCCTATGTGTGAGTAAATATAAAAAAGAATCATATTATGTACTATATTAAAATTTTATAATCAAAATTTTATCATATATATTTCATCACCTTCTTCCCCACCGTAATCCTTCCATTTCTTTATCACCCTATGTCAAAAACAGTCGTATCAAGGCTATTGTTATCTTTGAATGAGTGCAATTTTCTATGTGAGGAAGCTAATATGATCAATTTAGAATAATAAGCATTTAAGCTACTAATTTTGTTGATTTAAAGCCTTCATATCCTAATTAAGTGATCCATGCATATATGGACTTGATGTGTTGAGCTAAATATCATTTATGTATATTGTATTTTTATGTCCATATGATGTGGCACATTAAGGATGTAATATATTATATAAAGCTCCATAATATTTACTCTAATTATTCCCTAGTTTAATTATTTTGTGGTTTTTGTTTAGTCATTATTATAATGTTGGATTGTCTTTATTGTAATTTTATTTGTGATTTGATTAAAATTAATGTACATAAACATTGTATTATGAGAACTTTATTACTACATTAATAAAGGGAATAGGGTGACTTGAAGCAACATTTGGAGGGATTATATGTAATAATTCAAATATGTGAAATAAATTTTTTTGAAAAATATGAAAATTCTGAAGTAGAGTGCTTTAATGCTGATTTGGTGAGCATTGCGACGCTAGGTCATGAACAGTATTTATATATATATATTTATAAATATCCTTGTCTCACCCCATCGACTCCTTCACTTGATTGTTTGGCCAGAAAAAAATTGAAAGAGGGGAAGAAGAGAGAGGAGAGAGAAAAGCCTTTGGAGCATATTTATTAGCCATTTCTATTACATATTTTTATTATATTCATTATAAGTGACTAATCTCTTATTTGTGTTTTTATTAATTTTGATTTCTACGAATTTTATTTCTCCTATATTTATCAAAAAATACAGTATCTCCTGATTTCATAAGCTTTCATCGTGTAAATTTAGATATGTTATAGATTTGATCATTTTGAACGATTTGATATGATTTTATTATATTTTAAATAAAGTACTAAATAATATCAAATACATGATATGATAACTTTACGTGATATCCTACTAATCCACGTGATTTACTGATTGAGAGTCATAAGTGTAATAACTCGTATTTTGACCGAGGTAAAAAAAAAAAAAATTTGGAGCCAATATAACTCCAAATCATAAACCGTCTTTGCCATAATATTTTGATTGTAATATTTTACTTATATGAATTTTTTATAATTTTTGGGCACCAGTGAAAATCCTTAAAAAATTGGCACCGGTGTCCGTTTTGCAAATAGATTTCACCGATATTTTTTAATAAAATGATTTATTTATGGATATTTTTCTATAATTTTTAAAGCCCTAAAACTATTTATTTAAATTTTATACTAAAGAATTGATTAAATTAAATATTATATTAATATTATATTAAAATACCTTAAAGCATTAATAAGAAAATTTTTAAAATCCTTTTCCCCATTTCATATTCGACTAACAGAGACGTTTTAGAGGATTTTGAGAAAAAAAGAGGAGAGAGAAAGGAAAAGCTCAAATTTGGAGGCCGCGATATGATTTTCGTCTATCAAAGCTGTTGGAAGATTTACTCATCTTATTGTAAGGAACCTTTACCCTATTTCTGGTTTCAAGAATTTTGATTTTTTATATTTTTTTGATCAAATTTGTGTTTTCATTAGCGAAAAATAAGAATAATTTTGTATTGGTAAAACTTTCTCCTCATAACTTTTTATATGTTACAAAAATTGAGATTATGAATATTTAGAGCATTTATTTAAGATTTTTTACTAGGTAATTTTAAAAATATAGTAATTTTTCCTACTCAAAAATTTATTTTGATATTTAAAAATAGTGATTTAGTTCAGTTAAAACTTCATAATATTATTTTATGCAATATCTTATAATTTGGTTAAATTCTGAAAATATGAATTTTTACTTAATATAATTTTTGTTATATATCGTTAAGATAATTTGGCACTTTTTTTATTTAAGCTCAAATATGCTTTATTTACTGCAATGCATTGAAAATGAATGTGAATATGTGATTGGATTGAGTAATAGCTGATCGTTATTACTATTATAGTATTATGATAATGATGAATGTGTAAAAGACAAATAAAGACTGGTTGACCCATTGGTTGGAGACTGATTGACCTGTACAAGATGGTGGCCCGATGGACTTTCCTTTAAATAGTATGATTTGTTGTTATTCTCTACTGATTTACATGAATAGTTGATGTTTTTCAGACTTCAATCAACTTTAAAAACCTTTTATTAAGATCTAACAATTTTTGTAGGCATAATTCAACTAAATCATGTTAAATACAACATCAATTCAATTACTTTGAGTTTTATTTATGTGGGTGCTTATTATTAAAAAATGTATTTGATCACGAAATAATTATTGATATTCAAACAAATAAAAAATATTATATTATAATGGTGTTAATTTTCTAAAAAGACTTGGTTAGAAAATATTAAAAATAATCTTTCTTTATTAGATTTAAATGAGAATTTGACTTTTAACAGGACACAATGGAGAAAAAGGATTCATGTAGCCGACTCCACGTAGTGAGACAAAGGCTTGATGTTGTTGTTGTTGTTGTTGTTGTTGTGTCATTTTTCTGATGAATGAAATTGCAAACTATTTAAGCTCAAACAAAATAATAATGTCTTTGGTTTAAATGTATACTTTGCATAATAAGATTTGCTTCATATGCATGCAATTGTATGGCATATGAAATCTCATACATCACATACACATTAATAAATATTTATTATATTCGAATTAACGAGGCGATTATTACTCAATGGCATCCAAGGTGTGACACATCCATATTCAGCATGTGGTTCTACTTGTTCTGACCCGATTTGAAAAAAAGATAAATTTTGAATTTTGAACACATTTACTTGTCTTTGGGAGTATTTTATTACTTGAAAATAATTTTGTGTGATCTAGAATGAGTCTTAAGTGTTTGTTGTGAATTTTGATAAAATTGAAGAAATGTCACTATTTAAGCACCTTAGTGTTGGGTATCTGAGCGCCCGAGCATTGCTGCAGTACCATGTGTCAAATAGTAATATTGCAACGCTCTGGGCTCTAGAATTTAAGTTTTGAACTAGTGTCGCATTGCTCAAATTGTAGCTTGTAGCGCTGGGCCGCTAACAGCATTTTTTTATTAAAATAAAAGCGTTATTCCATTTCATTTGATTGATCATAGTTGATCGAGCAAGAGAGAGAAGAGACATTTGAGAGGAAGAAGTGTATTTTGAGCCATTTCGTGCCGTTTTAAGCTGTCGGACCAATTGAAAAAGTTGTCCAAGATAGATCACATTATGTCTCTCTCAGCTTTAAAAAATACAAAGTTTTTTTTGAATTTTTTGATTAAATTTATATTTCTATTACTAAAAAATATGGATAACTTTGCAACAGAAAAAACTTTCATTGCATAACTTTTTATATTTTATAGAGACTGAGATTATGATTAGTCTGAATATTCTGAAAAAAATTTATTGGGTATTTTGATAATTATGGAGTTTTTATCAAATAAAAAATAATTCAGACACTGAAAAATAGTAATGTAATATAATGAATATCTTAAAATAATATTTTACACATTCATTGATAATTTGGCTAAATTTTTAAACTATAAAATTTTATTTAGTTGAAATTTCTATTGCCTATCATTATAGAAAACTATGCAATACTAACATGTGCTCAATTATGCTTTAACTGTTACAATGTGATGAAATATGTGTTTATGTGATTAATTTATGACTGTTGGGAGATATAAAGGGCTAGAATCTTTTGAGAATATATCTGTGTCAGGAAATATTCTAGTACCTATAAGACATGTTCTAGTGGTTATAAGATATATTTTATTTTCTATGAGCATGTTCTGATGCTATAAGTATAAAAGAGAGTTATAAGGGGCCAAATCCTTTGATATTTTTCTCTGAGATCAGGATATATGATATGAACTGCTTTGTGATATGAACTTTAAATTATTTATCCACTATATATTGCTATTTAAATAATTGAATAACTACTATACTCTTATTATCTTTCTCAGTACAAATATTTATTATATTGCATTTAAATATTAAGCAAAATTTTTAATTAAAGAATTTGAAAATTTAGATCGATTGTGTGGCCTTTGGAGCTGTTATAGCTCACTGAAATTTTGCTTCTTGTTTTCAAGATCTGATAAAGGGAATGAGCTTATTGATTAACCATTCAAGATTAGATCTGAGTTGATAGATATTTTTTTTGTTTTGATTTGTGTACAGTCATGGCTAATTTATTATTCAATCTTGTAATTTTTGTTTGTAGCCATATACTGTAGTGTAGATATATTTTTTATGAAATGAAAGTAATATTATTGATGAGTTTATTTACATTATTTTAGATATTTTAATAGCTTTGTAGTCTATATTTATTTAAAATAAATATATTGAAAGAGAATCTGAAATATTCTAAAACTAGATTTTGGGATTTGCCTGCCACAATTCAACACGATATGACATATCCTAGCTAGATTGGATTGTGACACAAGGCACATCTAGAACATCTAAGTTACCTCTAAGTAGACACAAGGGCCTTAACATCGATGTATATGCCTCTAACTAGTGTCTAATGTAGGCCATGTGTGGCTCTAAAGAGTAGCTAGGACAACAAGTGTATTGGGCAACACAACAAATTTAGAACTCTAAACATAATTATTTTTCTTTTGATTATATTATGAAAGTGTCTAAGTTTGGAAAATGATAGTTATAGTTTATCATCAATTAATTATGTTAAAAACATTAACATAACACGTGATATTCTTTATAAAATTTTATTATCTAAAAAAACTTATTAACATTAAAATTTGCATCAAATAAATTTATTATTTACATTTTCTTAACATTGATTATTACTTCTTATCACATAATATTTTAAATTCAAATAATTTAAATATTTTTATAATACATTTAATAAATAATTTAATTATAAATTACCTTAATTATTAAATAATTTAATTACTAATTACAATATTATTGATTAAATTACTTATTTATGTGTTAATTTAATAAGTATTTGATATGTAATTAAATTAACAATTATGTAATTAATTAGTTATCTTTTTTAAATTACTAATTATTTAACTAATACTCTAATAATGATTTAATTAATTTACAGTATTATTTAGTTAATTTTAATTATTCATTATATTGTTAATCATCTCATTAATCATTTAAACATTTTAATACTAATTAATTATTTAATTATTATTTATAATATTATATAGTATTTATTCTATTTAAAATTATATTTAATCCAACTAAAAATTTATTATTTATTTAAATATTATTTAATTAATTTAATTATAAATTATATTATTGATTATTTTATTAATCACTTAAAAATTTTAATACCCATTAATTATTTAATTATTATTTACACTAGCTTAGATCTAGGGTTTGCTTTTTTATCTTCTCTTTTGGGTGGTTGAGGTTCGGCTTGGTTGCTCCGCAGGAGGTGTAGAGATTGTAGGAGTCGCATCTTCAGCTCCTTCGTTGCAGTTCGACTTCGATCCTTCGACGACGTTCTCGGAAGTCACAACATTTTGATCGGAAGCAACGACGGAAGCTCGCTCGCTGTGAAGGTATCTTTCTCTCTTTCGCGCGCTTCTTCGGCCAAATCCGGTAAATCCGCCGAACCACAGGATTTAATAAATCTGGGATTTATGGCAAAAAGAGGGAAACGGGGGATTTATTCCGCCGTGAGATTTACATTCTACGGGGGTGCTCAATTCCCGTTTGGTCAAATCCTGCATAAATCCTGTTGCCAAACAGCCCCATAGTGTTTGTTGATTAAGCCTCCACAACCCCCTTTGTCAATCTAGTATGCTTTAGAAAGCTTGAAGAATCTTGAATCAATCAAGAATATTTCTCCTCCTTTGCACTCTATAGATAAGACCCCTTCATATGAAGAAATCATTCATGCAAAGAAGGCTCTCCCCTCTCTCCCTATCCACCTTTCTTCTTTTTTTCTTCAAGAAAGGAATAAGCCTCCGTTCCTAATCTCAATAATCCCAAGCAATCCAAGAAGAAGACAACCCATTTTCAGTACACACTCTCAGCAGCTTTGATGATATATTGGAAAAGTGACAAATTTAAGTCCTACGGCTCAACAAAATTCAAGCCAATCAGGATGATTTGGGACAAGTTTTGACCGATTCAAACTTATATTGACTTCACTATAATTTTAGGAGCATGTATAGGGATAGATCAAGTCAATTTGAGTTCATTAGGCATTCATTCAATCAAATTGGGTTGAATGAGACACAATTTTAGGGTTTTATAGGTATCTCCAGATTCTTTTTCTGAATCCAAAATTTTGCTTTATTAGAGTCTTATGATCTTAGCAGAAACGTTCCTAATTAGGCGATAAAACAACGTCAAGTAAACATCAAATGGGCATTGTTAAATCTTCAATAAAACAACATGTTTTCCAGGAAAACATTAAAACTCATGGATATATGTGCACACACATACACACAGAGGGATAAAGAGAGAGATCAGATCTACAATAAATAGAGAACGGCTACAATCAAATACGCAAGGCAACCTAAAAAAATATGAAGTCGAACCAATCATCAAAATTATTTCTAAGCAATATATGACGCCTAAATTGTGAGGAACTAGATCCGCTAATCAGATCGACTATCGGTTACAAGAAAATCCAAGAAATTTGATCAAATTTTAACCATGAGAAGAACCAGCAGCTACTAACTGACTAGATTTAAAATACCAAGAAAGCAATTACGATTAAGGAGAAGAAGGTATAGGTCAGAAGTGAGGAAACCACGACCAGCAAGAATTGCCTAACCTAGCGAAGGCCCTTTGACGATTCTCCTCCTCCTTCGCTCTGGCTTTTTTTCTCTGAAAAGGAGATCGCAGACGCAATTTGATTTAGGGCGTTAGCAGTTAAGTAACACTTCGAAAATGATTGTAAAGATAGATACCAAAATTTAATTTTGTCTATATTAAATTTATTCCTATTATTTATATTTTTTTTAAAATATGTATTCTTTATTTAATAGTAGAAGGGGTAAAATTTAATGTAAACATTTTCTTAACATTGATTATTGCTTCTTATCACATAATATTTTAAATTCAAATAATTTAAATAATTTTTTATAATACTTTAACAGTTTTACCCCTTCTATTAAATAAAGAATACATATTTTTTAAAAAATATAAATAATAGGAATAAATTTAATATAGACAAATTAAATTTTGGCATCTTCTTTACAATCGTTCTGTTATATCGATAGTCGACTTCGCCAGTAAGTATATTTATGCCTAGAAGTTCATAAGTTTCTTGAAAGGCGCATCATCCCTTACTACTCAAGCCTTATTTAATAAAAAAGAAGAGCATGTTGATAAAAATGGTGGTTATAGAAATTGCCTTGGCTATGCTGACATTGTTTACAAGGGAGATTTTGGAGGTTTTTGATTTGGATGCTTTAGTTTATAAGGTGTCACTCATCTAGAGTATATGAAATGTCTGGTTCAAATTCACGGTCGGAAAAATTCCTTCAAAAATGATGGTGGATCCACTATAGAAGGCCAATAAGTACATTAATGCTCATGATCTCACTAGTTTCTTGAAGGTCTAATCATCCCCTATTGCTCAAGTTCGTATCAAGAAAAAAAGAAGGGTGCATGCTAATAAAAATTGCCTCTGATACGCTATAATAAGATACCTAACTTAGTTAGGAGTTGCTCTGCCCTTTCCACATCAACCCCATCTGGGCTAGGTTGAGTTACTCCTCTTTGAATCAACTGCTAGGCGCTGCTATGCAGATGATTTTGAATTAAGAGTACTTTCATTTGCCAACCAAGATTTGAGCTCCATTAGAGAAGAGAATGTGCACAAACATTAACTTCACCATAATGACCATGGCCACAATATTTATCACTCCCATTAACTAAAGCTACTACTTGCAAAGCTGATAAAAAAGGATCTCTTGAAGGGATTGTTAGATCTATGTCATTGATAAACAGGAGCTAGTGGAGAAGACTAGCCAGGCTGAGTCTAAATCATTGACGTCAGTATGATGATCGTATGTGGAGTAGCATTAGAAGTGTCTCATTGAAACAGTCTACAAAGGGTCTAGTATAAGGGGTAAATTTAATCTTTAGTTACCTCCATTTTTTTATAGATGAGGATTTTCGTACAAATTGGAATGTCTTCAACCTCTTTTTTATCATGAGAGTAGTGATCAATAATTTTGAAGTTTGTCTGATCCTAATTAACTTGGGTGTCCTTAGTGGATGTCCTTTCTTTCACTATTTGGAGAAGCTTGACATCGTAGAGAAGAATCTTTGGCGTCTGAGTGTACTCTGATTAAGTGCATTGTGATTAAGAGAACTCGAGGACAGCATCACTTTTTCGATCATTTTGGGTGACGACTAGCATTGAAAGATGAAGGAGATTGACTTCATTGTTTCAAGGGCTTCATCAACATATAATGCAATCTTTTGTTGACAATAATTGAATGACTACCAGCCATTGAGTCGATTTACCACTTAATAATGAAGTTTAGACTTGGCTCGCTACTATTAATATTTATGGCTACCTCATCCAGTCTCACATGTATTATTTGAACACCATTTGAGCCTAGATGTCCCATATACTCTAAAGTGGCTCTACGAATTGGGAAATACTCTAGTGATTGAGGAGTTCATTGAAGTCTTAAGTGCTTTTTGGTTGTCAATATTTAGAAATTTGATGTATTCAAAATACAATGTAAATTAAAATTATGTATTTAAAATATTTTGTTGTGTTTGGTTGCTTGTAAAAGAAATTCAGGAGTTTAGTTTTTTTGTGTTTGGTGGTGAGAGATGGTTGGCGGGTGGCGACGAGCGGTGGCTAGCTGCTGGCAGCACTAGCCTACGATGTCTGGTGATGGGTGGTGGTGGGCGTTAGCGGTTGGGGGGTGGTGGTGGTGGCTGTCAGCTGTGGACGAAGCTTTATGCACATTACATATTTGGAATTAGCCTCAATTGGGCAAATTCCATATACATTGAAAATTACTCAGCATTTGCTTTTCTTCTAAACAAACACCTGAAATTTCAATACATATGCATTTGATTTACTCTATACTACATATTTGCAACCAAACAATCCTTAGTAAGAGCAAAATTCAACTTGGACTTTTCATATCAGCTCCATGCTCGAAGGCTGCTGCATAATCAACCTAATTTCTCTCTTATAAAATAAGGTTGGATATGAGCGTTTCCTGTAACTAACTGAATGTTCACCTGAGAAGCAAGTTATCAGAGGAATAGGAGCATTGCTGAGGTATGAGGCAGCATATCAAAGCTGAAGTGGACAGGTTCCTTGAAAGACTTATTCATTTGAGCTTTATCCACTTTCCAAACAATCCTCTTGTAGTTGACGTAGAGCTCGCTGTGCTTAGAATCTTTTCTTTTAAGCC
Organism: Dendrobium chrysotoxum; assembly: GCA_019925795.1. Classification (NCBI taxonomy): domain Eukaryota; kingdom Viridiplantae; phylum Streptophyta; class Magnoliopsida; order Asparagales; family Orchidaceae; genus Dendrobium; species Dendrobium chrysotoxum. The sequence continues at coordinate 44,657,728 of CM034308.1, forward strand.
GGCTGTATCATAGGATAAAATGAGTACTAGGAACCTTAAATGACCAACGCCAAATCTGTCCCCAGAATTCTTCCAGCTGCAAATTAAAGATGAAATATTATGTCGCAGATAATCGGATCTGGAAAAGGGAAGCATATAATTTCAAACATAAGCAGTTACTTGACCATTGAGAAATAAATGATTCATTGTTTCAATATTTTCACGGCAATGGCAAGTAGCTACTATTGGAAAGCAAACTACAGGAGTTGCGTCAGAAATATGCCACCCATCAATCTATTATCTATAAACTGTAAATAATGGAAAAGAGAAAAAAGAAGAAGAAGAAAACAACTCCCCTTGTCTCCATCATATTTATTTTTCAACTTTCTCTGACGCCAATAATGCCACATAACCTTCTCGAAGTGTTAAGAGCCTAGATTTTTCATCAGTTTACCTAACAAAGGATGCTGCAATATTTGTACCCCATAAAAGCAGGTAAGCAGGTCGTAAGCTTCCCTGGGATCTAAACTTGACATCTGTCTTTGCCTGTATTGTTCCCTTATATATTTTCCGCATAAAAGTTATCGGACTTTATTGTCATGTTGTTTCTTTGGACATTACTAATCTAGAATGACCTTATCTTCTCCCAGTTTGGAACATTTTAAGCGCACAACAAAATCGATGTTTTATTCGAAGTTAATTGTATTGCTGCTAGTGTAATTCTGCATCAATTATGTGTAAACATTTAAGCTCGTCTAATAGTACATTCTGATAATTATAAATTTGTGCTTTAATGATTTTCATATTCAGCATGTTTAACAGAAAGAAAAAAAGAGTGTTTAGTAGTTGCATTGAAGTATTAATTCTTAGAAATATGTTGATCAAGATTTTCAGGAATAACCTGCTATTGAATTTGATTTAGACTTTTTTGACAAAATAATTGCAAAACCGATGAAAAGGATATTAACATACAGATGAAATTATCGAAATTATTGTTATTATTTTCTTAAAACTGATGCATATCTTAATGGATGGGAGAAAATTGATACAGCTTCGAATGGCCATCTTTTGTAATTCTAGAGATTCAAGTGAATAATGTTATATACAACTCATTTCATATGGTATTCTCTGTGAGCAAAAACAATCGTGCAAAACTTAGCCAATGTAAAAAAAAAAGGCGTTCGGTTTGGTTGGTTCAGTTTAGGGGTGTCAATATTTGACACAACCCAATAACCGGACCCAAAAATTTCATGTTATGTTCAACCCGTTTGAGAAACGGGTCGGGTTTTGAGTTCGGGATTCCGGCCCGTTTGTAAAATTGGGTCTTGTTCGGGTTGACCCGAAAACCCAAAACCAATCCGGGTTGACCCGGGAACATTGTGCGTGACCTCGTCCCGTCAGCGTCGTCGCGTGACGCCTTGACCGCGTCTGACGTCTCGTCAAATTTGGAAATACCATACCGAAAAGTTTGAAACATCGTTGGCTCGGCCATGCTGTCGCAGTCCTGTCCACGTTGGCCTGCCGTTGCCGCCATGTCGTTGACGTCATCCTGTCCTCACTGCCAGTGGCCGCTGCCGCCGTGCCTGCAGACCCGCACTGCCGCTGTGCCGCAACTAGCTTCGCCGCGTTAGAGCCTTTAGCCCTTCGCCAATTCGCCTGGCTCTGTAGCACGCTCAAATGGGAATGCGCATGTTCCTTAACCCGCACGGGTTGGGTCGGCTCAACCTAGTAACCCGCACGGGTGGGTCCGGTTGACAATCCTGACCCGTTTGCATAATCGGGTCGGGTTAGGATCAACCCGTTTGGACCCAGGTCAACTCCGGGTCGGGCCCGAATCCGACCCATTGACCCGTTTTGACATCCCTAGTTCAGTTTGAAGCCTTTTTGGTTTCAGCCATTAAAGGGATAATCTCAAATTTATAGTGTAGTATAACCTACGAAAACTGTCCTGTATTTTAGTTTTATGTTAATAGCCAAACCCAATCACTGAAATCAAACAAATCCAAACTATATATTCATTCTACTAAAAAATTAGCCCGATTATAACTGTTTGGGTTTGTTTGTTGTTAGTTTTATCTTTTTTGGTTATGTTTTGAGTCATATTATATTTGGAACTAAATCAAATCATGTCCATCCTTAATAATAATGGGATATTTAATGAGTGCTGAAATAGTTTTTGTTCTAAAATATCCATAAGTTTGGTGAAAGCTGAGGAATGGGTTCCTTGGCTGTCCTAGAACGGATAAGCTGCCAAATAGAGTAAGATGGTGCTGTACATTTAAAATAGGTTAAGGATGAATTATTGTTAATATAGTTCACTAAATTTATTTTTAGGGGCAATGCTACGTACAAACAGCCTTTCTGGAATAAAGGGTAAGGCAATGTGCATCAACTTTTAGGATCTTCATGCACTGGTGCACCTTTTTTTAAATTTAATTTTAGGGCTTGGTGAGAATGAGTTGAGAATATAATGTGGAGTATTTTAAGAAGAAATTTACAAACTACCATGTAGAACTGATATCGTCCATGAAAGAAAGCTATTTTCAAGAAATATACTGTTAATAGCATATTCCTATTTCTCAGTACCGCGCTTGATGGTGAATACAATCTTGATATTCTTGTTGTTATGAGGGCATTCGTAGTGATTCTTATGTTCCTATATCCAGTGATGATTAATTCCTTTGCAGTTTTGATGTGTCTCTTATTTTAGTTTAAATACTCGGTTGACTATTTAGGATTTTGTACATATTTGTGTACTACTTGTCATTTGCCTTTTTCATTCTTGAGGATGAAGGTGGGAGCAGTGATTTGAATTTTATGTTCTTTTCTACTTTTGATAAGTTTGGTTGCAGAAATTAATTGTCTCAATTTTTTTTTTCTCGTGTACATTATCTTCTGCTTTCAGTATCTTGTTAATAGTAGTTCTAATTTATCGCTCAATTGGCAGGTAAACAAATGGATTCTAGCAGACGTCAGGGAGGGATTCAACAACTATTAGCTGCAGAACAAGAAGCCCAGCATATTGTCAATGCTGCTAGGAATGGTGAGCCAATCCATTAAATCTCTCTTTTTGTTGCATTGTTGTAGAATTGGCATACGGGCATCCTAGCTGTGATGATTATATTATGCTCAATGAATTTTTTTTTTCTGTTAATATTCTCACACAATTTGTTTTGTCCGATGCTTATATAATCTCTAGCTAATTTCTAATTTGTATGAGTAGGCTAATTTCAATGCATTGCCACACCTTCGATCACACGCATTGTTTCTTACCTGATATTTTACGGGAAAAAAAGTGAATGCTAAGCTTCCTGTAAACACAAGAAATCATTTTCAATGTTAATTTAATGTTTTTAAAAACTAGTAATTGTTTAAAATACAAGCAAATCACAGTGAAGTATATGACGTACTTCTGAGAGTATACAGAGTATTTTCTCTGAACTATTTATGTTGCAAACTTTGGGTTCACAATTTTTTTTTGTTTTATAATTTTATTATTATTATTATTATTATTATTATTATTATTAACTTTGGGTTCACAAATGCATGTAAAGTAGTTATACTATTAGGGTATTGAGTTCAATCTATAATTTTGATCTGCATAGAATATGGGTGTAAAAGAGTTGAGTCAAGCTCTTGAGCTCGGCTCGCATAATTTTTAGGTAGCTCGAACTTGACTCATGTCTCCGAACCTCAGGCTAGAGCTTGGCTCGTTAGCTTGAGCTTGAATAAATTGCTCGAGCTCAGCTTGATTATAGGCTCAAATAGAAGGTAATTTTAATGAAAATTTCATTGTAAGCTTGTCTAAATTTTTTGACATTTTGCAACAAATTTTAATTTGACATTAAGGAGATGGCTCCAACCTTCTGTTTTTTTTTTTTGTTTTTGGGAGGCGGGGGGGGGGGGGGGGGGGGGGAATAAGACCTAAGCTCATTCATTGACTATTAACAAAAAGTACATAAGTACAACAACAACATCAAGCCTTTGTCCCACTACGTGGGGTCGGCTACATGAATCCTTTTTATTTATTTATAAGACTTTTTCTTTTATGATTTGTTAATATTTTTGAATTCAATATTTAGAATTCATACTTATAAATGAATTTATGTCACATTATTTATATTCTTTTAAGAATATTTCACATTGCATTTGTTGATTTATCTAATTTATACAACAACATCAAGCCTTTGTCCCACTACGTGGGGTCGGCTACATGAATCCTAAAAATTACATAAGTAAAGAAAAAAAAATTAGTGCAAAGTTTAATTTTCTAAATAAAAAATAAATAACAATCTTGTCATTTTATTGGGCAGATTATTTTACATAAGTTCAAATGACCAATATTAAACAATTAAGCATAATTGACAATATTGGGTATTAGGAACAATCCTGCTTTTTCAACATAGTATGTATAACATTAGTTTTATGAACAACTATCAGATACCTTCAACTTTAAATTGTTCAAAAAAGAACTATAAAACAATATTAAAGGACACACTACAAATATTAAAGATAGCTCTCATAAAGTTCACTTAACAAATGGATTTATACAACCCAACATTTAACTAAAATACATAAACATGTCATTAGAAGATTACAAAGTCCACTAAAAAATTAATTTTTCGAAGATTCCATCATCTTTTTCATTCAGTTTGTAGACAATTTGCAAATGACAAAAATGGAAGTTATCTTCTTTGCATTAAATCATTTAAATGTGACTGTGAGTAGAAGGATAGTGAGTAGGATGCAATTTACCTTGAAAATGCTTTTAACTAGATGATTATGGTATCTCCATCTCCTCGTCATCCTCCTCTTCCTGTGAATAATATATATCACAATATGTTATTAATATAACATATAGTAATTTTGAATAACAATACAAAACATTAAAGCATAACAAATCAATATCTTAGTCCTCCCCTTTAATCCATAGTGTGAACGAATCTAATTAGACCTACATATCAGAGTTTGTACTGCCTCAACTCCCAATTTAGAACGATAAATATCAATAACTCTCTCTCCTGCTGAAAATGTAGATTCTGAATCAACTGTGTTAATTGGAATTGATAGGATGCTATAACCATTCTTGATAGTATGCAGTATTTCATTTGGTTGCTCTTAAACTATGCAATCACATCGGATGTCCTGACAACTTGACAAATCTCTAGACCATGCACTAGATATTTATCTAAATTTGACTTTCAGGTTTTTTACTTGTTTTTTCGTAGACATTAATGAGATTAAGTCACCTACTATATTTATTTGTTCCAAATTCATGACCCATTCTTGAACTGCTACTTTCCCCTACTGAAGCAGCTCTCCCCAATCTAAAATTTCCACCTATCCCTTCAATTTTTAGCTCAAACCATGCTACATATTCTTCATACAATTCAAATAACCAAGTACGAACATATGAAATATTTTGTGCACTCTCATCTCCATCATAAATTATAGGATATGCAAACTCTATGAAAAGAAGTTTCATCCTTGGACCCATAATAACACCAAATGCCATTAGAAGGTTACATTTGCATCACTATTTGTCAATTTTATCTTTCATTTATCTAGTCATCTCTCTAACAAATTGACCAAGAGCAATTAAGCCATCATCTAAAGCCTTCTTTATGGTTTATATTTGAGATAAAAATAAATTTGAAGTTGGGTATTCAATATCTGAAATAATATTTGTTGCTTCATCAAAAAAAATCTAAGACATCACAAACCTTCTCAATGTTATTCCATTCATCTTCCCTGAGACAATTATAATAAGTAATTTCTCTGTCACTATGCGAAAAGAAGGCTTCCCTCAACTTAAGAGCCACAATCAACATATTGTAGTTTGAATTTCAATGTGTTGGACAATCTATAACAAGTTTTATAGTGGGCAATTTCAACTGTTTTACAACCTCAGTAAATTGAAGCAGTTTACCTTTAGTGCATTTATAAAGCTAACAATGTTACGAGTTTTGTCAACCACAAGCTCTACACTTTTAATCTCATTTTTAACCATCAAATTCAAGATATGTGCACAACAACAAACATGAATAACCTACCTCTGAAAAAATAATTTGTTTCGCACATGGAAGTTTTAGTAATGTATAGCTCGGTCATTTTTAGCAGCGTTGTTAATTGATATTGTGAACACTTTATTCTCTAGACTCCCATTCACTAAGGATTTGTAGAAAGTGTCAATAATTTAGAAGCTATATGAGGAGTCAAGTGTAGGAAAGTTAGAACATGTTTATGCAAACTTTAATTAGAGTTCACATAATGTGCGGTGACAATTATATAAGAAATTTTTTGGTTCTTTGACTTTCATAAGTCTATGGTAAAACTGATTCTGTTTATACATCTCAATGTATTTAGAGCTTATTTTTCTCTTTCTCTTACACTTGTCACTACAAACAATTGTTCTTGAAATTTTAAAAAAAAAAAGGTGACATTGACTTTAGAACTAGATTGAAACCAAATTCTTTTGCAACTGAAAATGGTTTTTTATTGATTAAAATATAGTGTGATATTCTTTCTCGTACTTTAGAATTATCATATTTAAATGTTGTCAAACTACGACGCTCCTAGGAATTGTTAGCTGCTGAATCAATATCATTGGAGTGAAATGCAATTTTTTTTTATCTCTTAAGGAATAGATTCTAGCAACACAACATTCTAAGTGCCTTCTAAACTATTGTTGATCTTGTATTCTCTATAGAAAGTTTCTTCTTGCAGTGAAAGCATTTCACTTTCTTCTGTCCAATAGGAAGAATAACATTCTTAAACTTATCACAAACCATTGGTGTATGTTTTCTTTTTTTTCTTAGTTTTTATTTGATTTTCATCTTCATTCTCATTAGTTGTTTCAGCAACATGCCCTTCTATGCCTTTATTTCCCCCACAAAAATATCATTGTCATTCAAAATAGCATTTGCATATGCACTATATGACTACACTTCATCAACAGTTTCTAAATTTATTGAGTCACTAATATTATCTTTGACAAATGGTTCGGCTGATATTCTAGAGTGTACACAAACAGTTAAAATATATCATATTAATTCTTTTATGAAAAAAAAAAACAAAAGTAAAAGACATCTACACAAGTTATATTAACTCCTAAAGTATTGATTGAATTGCTAAAATCCTTATCAATAATTTTGATTGCAAAGGGAATAACTAAATAAGCAAGTATACAACTCTATTTATTCATTGCAAAACCAAAGACAAGTACTTAGGACATGAAAATGAAATACACAATCACATAATCTATAGAAAAGCTAGCAAAATTTGAAACTAAATTACAACACAATTTTGAAAGCAATAATTACAGAGGAGAAACTTTTTCTGCGCATAGCATTATAATGTGAAGCATGATAACACAGAGCAGCACAAAGCCACAAACTATCTTTAAATTAATATTATAGATTCATATCTCTAGTAGAAGGGTGCAAATCAAGCAAACTAATGCAAGATCCTAGGATTCCAACTTCCAAGTAACTAAATCAAGCAACCATATTTTGCTAACTTCAAGCAACCAAATTATTCTTGTAATTATTAAATAAATGCAAGATCCAAACAACCTTCTAACAAATAGGGAATTAGGGCTCACATAAACCCACTAGCATCTAAATGAAAGCATTCTAACCTCAGAAATTTTTGCTTTGAGGAAGAAGATGAACAAGCTAAATATACCCTAGCCGAAGCAGGAGCTATCTGTCTCAAACTCCTGATATAGATGCTTCAAAATATGAAAAAAATTATGGATTATGTTCTTAAGGAAGGAGTGAAGATACAAATGAGAGATAAGAGACTTGGAGAAATTTTTAAGCGATCGTTGAACGATTTTGCATGTCGTTGCTCCTCACTCACGAATCACATCTGCGAAAGAGAAAGCCCTATTGAGTTCTGTTCGACTATAAGTACTTGGATATTACGTTTTTCTGCTTCCGCCTTCTGTCTAATTGACTCGCTTGAGCCACTCGATGAGTCAAAGAGTCGAGCAGCAACATAATTGAACTCGAACCCGATTACCCAACAAGCTCGTTGTAACAGCCCAGACTCTTAACAATCGAGATATTATCCGTTTTGGCTTAAGGGCCTCACGATTTTGCCCTGTTGGTGTAACTTCCTAGTAGGTCATCCATCCCAGAATTTCTCCGGGATGAGCACGCTTAACTGTAGAGTTTCTTAATAAAATTACGACCATTGAACCAAAATGTGCCTCGATGTTTAAGAGTTTAGCTTCTTTTTACTTAAGGGTTTTCACTATCTCCCCCACTTAAGTAATTGACATTCTCGTCAGCATCCTTATCCTAGAATCATCCACCGTGTAGATAGGATTCTAGAGGTGGATCCTACAAGTTCAAGTGGTGGCTCCCGTCACATAGCACTTTATCCCATATAGAGTTTAAGAGGTGGCTCTCATGACGTAGCACTTTGTCTTGTATCACATTTAGTTCTCATCTTCCGGCTGGTGTATTACTCTGATACTATTTGTAACATCCCAAACTCTTAACTATCAAGATATTGTTCGCTTTCGCATAAGGGCTTAACAGTTTTGTCCTATTGGTGTAACTTCCCAGTAGGTCACACATCCCATAATTTTTCTAGGATGAGCATGCTTAACTGTAGAATTTCTTAATAAAATTTTGACCATTATACCAAAAGACGCCTCGATTTTTAAGAATTAAGAGTTTAGCTTCTTTTTTACTTAAGAGGTTTTGCGCTTGTAAATCTGCTCGAGCTCGAAACTTGATAAGCTCGGCTTGTGAATTTGCTATCGAGTCGATCTCGAGTAGGCTTGCGAGTCAGCTTGACTCATTTGCACCCCTAGCATAGAACTCAAAGCTTGCTCAAATTTTGAGTTGATTTGGAACTCTCTTGAGTCATAAGGAGTTGACTCATGATTCCAATTTTTGGTTTAAGAAAATTGAACTGATTTTGAGCCTAGGTGGGCTCACTAAAATATGTTTCATATCAAGTGAAAATATATGGGTATGTATAAATTTTGTGTGTGTATATATTCAATGTTGTTTTGAAGTTTTCTATATGCTTATGATATTACAAAATTAAATTAAATATTATTTGAAAAAATCCAATGTTATTATTTTTGTATGTTATTTAAATTTATAATCTTTCTCATTCGAAGACCTGTAGGTATTCGTCTCATTCTTTTGTTGACTTTATGCATTATTCACCTTTTCTTTGGTCATTATTCACCTTTTCTTTGGTCCAAATTTATTGATTTGTGCTAGCATGTCATAGTATTGATGTTGGAGTGGTGTTAGAAAGTAAGGGCTGCCAATTAAATCTAGAGTTGCTAACTCTGATTAACGGGTCATGTTTTTGTTTAATCAAAAAATTGCATGATGCAACTAACATCAATTAGAACCCGAGGCATTATTCACCTTTTCTTTGGTGACCGATTGATTTGTGCTAGCATTTCATAGTATTGATGTTGGAGTGGTTTTAGAAAGGAAGGGATGTCAATTAAATCTAAAGTTGTTAACTCTGATTAACGGGTCATGTTTTAGTTTAATCGAAAAATTGCATGATGCAAACTAACATGAATTAGAAACCGAATTATTTATTAGATGGTTTGAAAATATCCACTTGAACTAGACTTGATTGAACTTGAACTCTACTCGACCAACACAAGTAGTAGTTGTGTTATGTTTGGTTATTGTCAACCTGACATTAAATGTTGACGACCCAATTTTTGCCCGTGACACACAAACTAAACCCAAAATTGTCATTAGATATTAGTTTTAATTAAAAAATAGAAAAAAAATTACTTATTAAAGTGGTTAAATTAAATTTTATGTTAGTCTGATCAGACCCGAACAAGCTACTTTTTTTCTTTACTGTTGACTTGAATAAGAGTGTATGTAAGCCGAGCCGGCTTGATCTTGACATTAACAATCTCACAAGTCGAGCTTATTGAGCTGCAAGGTTGTGCTTGAGCTAAAATTACAACTTTTGTATTAAATGAGCACGAGTTTAGGCTTGATGAAAATCGACTTACTTGATTAGAATAAATAAGTAAACTCTAAATCACGCTTTTCTATTAAAGCTTGGGCAGGTTTTGGAGACCGCAAGTCTTACAAACTCCTCTTCAAATTTAGTTGGTCTCGTGGTTGCCTTCTCTAGCGAGTTTCCTTCGTGAATTCCTCACGGACTCTTCATTGATGCGTTCTCTAGCAATCTCCCACTGTGACTTCCTCGTTCTCTCCCTAGATTTGTGGATATCTTCTCCAATGAGCTCCCATTTTAACTTTCCTTATTGTCGATCCCTTCCTCAGTGAGCTCTAATCGTGACTTCCTTTGTCACCCTTTTCCAGCAAGTTTCTTTCACGACTTCATCTCTTCTTTGTCATGGATTGTTTGTTGAATTTGAGGAGGAGAACTCAAACTCACAAGCAGAGCTCAAGCTCAACATCTGAGCTTGACTCGGCTTGAGCTCAAATTTGATTCTAGTGTGAGATAGACTAGCTGGGCTCGAGTTAGCTATTTCTTGATCTCAACTCAACTTGCTCGTACCCACAAATTTGAATAATATAAGTCCGACACAACTTGACCCAAATTCAAATTTTCTTGTCAGTCTTCTAGCTGTGTTATCATTTTTTTTTCTGATATTGACATCCCTAATTTGAATAAAATGAGTTTGATGAAAAATTTCAAGTTTGGGAACTAGGAAGGTTATTTAGTGATTACACTTATTTACGTCATTTATGCCCAGGAATCCAAGCAATTTATTAAACAATGATGTTTGGGACCATAAAATTAGTCGTGGCAGGAAAGCAATTCAGAGGGTTGCAAGTGGGTTAATAAAGATATTATGGGTTCGTAAAATGAAAAGGATTAAATATAAATGTGTAAGTATTACAAATTCAGAGGTGCAATTTCACCCTTGGACTATACTTGCATATGCTTAACTCCGGAATCAAAGCAATTCTCGTCTTTCTTTTGGTTTCTCACAAAACTTCATTAGGATAGAGTATCCTATAGATTTTTATATAGAATGTTGCATGTCCTTGTAAATGAGTTGATATAACATAACCGTAACATCAGTTTAAACAACTAACCAATTATCCCTTGCCACGAATATATAAATATCTTCAAATTCTTCCCCTCATAACTTCATTTACATGGGTGCCATCTCCCTTTGTTGCACATTCTTTGTTACTTGTGGTAGTTGCAACATTGTGTTAGCTTTCTTTCACGTTATATTTGCTCAGGAGTTTCATTGTCAAACGTAGTTGTTAACTTCTCTTATCTGTCCCAGCAAAAATGGCCAGGCTAAAGCAGGCAAAAGAGGAGGCTGAGAAAGAGGCTGCTGAGTTTCGTGCCCAGCTGGAGGCTGATTTTCAAAAGAAAGTTGCGGAGGTAAAGTTTCATTGTGCTTTGATTATTTTCTTATCAATCCATAATTGAATTGTCAAATCAAATTGTGTTGATTATCTTATTTGATCAAGTAAAGTCCCAGGATGAAGGGGTCATAGGATAATGATCGGGGCTTACGTCCTAAAACCTTAGATTAGTCGTCTTTCTCTCTTACCTCATCTTTACAACTCTTTGAGTTGTAAAATCTATCTTCTTATATCTCACTGAGCAGTAATTTCGACTGTTTTGATAATGCAGATATTTATTTGGTTTTTAAGAATGGAATTCCTTGTTTTTTTTCCTAGGTGGCCTTTTTGCTCTCAGCAAACAATTTCAAACCCAATTACTATAGCTTAATCATATTGGGTTTTTTTTGCCACCTTCCAATTTCCTGCAAATGCACATCCTTAAATCCTAAACCATGAACACATGTACATCTGCTTAATGAAGAGTTTCCTTGAATATTTTTAGGTTTTAATTAATTTAAGAGCTTGCTCTTTTAGAAAATCTGGACCCCCAAAATTAAAATAAACCCTATCAACCAATGAACATCCTTGAAGGCATCATAATCAGTCAAAATGTCATCATCATCATCATCTAGGATTTTGCAATTTTACTATGGCTTCCTTTTTCTTCAAACAGAGCAGTGGTGATACTGGCGCAAACGTCAAGCGCCTGCAAGAGGAAACTGAGGCCAAAATCCAACGCCTTGACTCAGAGTCTGATAGGATATCTGGTGATGTCGTTCAAATGCTTTTAAGGCATGTCACCCAGGTGAAGAATTAGCTAAGGACTATCGTTCCTTTTTGTGGTGACACCTTCTTAAAAAAGTTCTGGTTTGTGCTTCTATTCCTTGTACTTGAGCTGGGGGTTCTCCTTGTTTCTGAACTAATAAATGGCTCATTTATCATAGTGTAGTGTAATGTGCTTGGTCATTGTGGAAGTTAAGAGTCAGTGGTGTGACATGACCATTTTGTTCTTCTAAATGGAAACTCTTAATAATATCTGAACATTTGCAGTTAATTTCAGCTTACACATATTCAGACAAGCAAGCTGTTAAGAATAGGCTATTTCTTTTTTCATTTAAGCCCTGAATGATGTCAGTAGAAATCATCAGCATAAGCAAAGGAGATTGGATTCCAAAGTTTTTGCTAGTTTTGATGCTTTTGGGGCAAAATAAAAAAGTGCTTAGGCTAATTTCATGCCATGCCCTGATAAGATTTTGATCTATTTGGTGCAACTTTTTGATTATTTTTCTTTTCAAATCAGCTTTTATATTTTTATTTGATTTACTTTCTTGATGTTTTGAGAAATATTTGTGATGACAAATAGTTTTTAATAATAAGATTTACATGAATATGGTATTTGTGAGAAAGATGTTTTTCTGAGTTTTTTTTAAAGAGAGATTTATAATATTCATAATAGATTTAAAAATATATATATATCACAATAATTTTATAATTATCTTTATAAAAATTGTGTTGAAAATTGTCACAACTTTTTGTAGAAATCATCTTATTATTATTATTATTATTTAGCAAGAGCTCAATTTTACGAGTTAGTATATTGATTACTAAGCTATATTATTTATTATCAAAGAGAACAATTTTAATTAAAAAAATTATTATAATAATATGATAGAAGTCATGGGAAATTAGAGAAAAGGTAATAAAAAATCATTAGAAATATAAAAGAGATTATTTTTTAGACAATTTTTAAAAATTTAATACAAAATTTTAATTTCCAATATATTTTAATTAGCTTATTTTTTATTTCTTAAACTAATCAACTTATTGAGCTAAGTCTAGCTTAAACTTTATTCATTGATTAGCTCTTTGGGTACACTTCACTAATTATTTATCAAATTTAGTTTGAGTTGACTAATTATAATAAATTTAGGATTATTTGGGATAATTTTTTTGCTGCTTTATAAAAAAAAATTTTAGTAGATTTTTTTTAATTAAAAAATTTTATATTAAAAAAACAGTAAGAACAATCCCAAATGAAATTGACTTTGTCAAACTGAGTTAAATTAGACTCTTGGTATTTTTTTTAAGTGCCTCAAAAGATTTGTTGTCGACTTGAAACATTGTGCCTATTTATTTTGGTTTTGTTTATAAACTCAACAAAAATAAAAGTATAGTAATCTGTAACAGTTGCGAAGAAATAGAATTTTGAATTTTTTTGGCTGTTATTAATATTAATCTTTAATAAAAGTAGAGAAATCTGTAACAGCTTAAACCATCTTTCTTGTAAAAAAATTTTAATTTTTATACTAAAAAATTGCAGTTCCAAACGAAGCAAAATGATGATTTATGATCAATGATTAAAATATTAAGGCTTCGTTTAAGATAATTTTCTTACTGCTTCTTAAAACAATTTCGTTTAAGATAACTTTCTTACTGCTTCTTAAAACAATTTTGTTTAAGATAACTTTCTTACTGCTTCTTAAAATAACTTTAATTCATATAATTAATTTATGTTACAATACTCGCCTTTATAAAAATGATTTTTTTCTTTTAATTTGTGAAGTGTACATCTCAAAATGCCTCGATGCATATGCTACATCTCGTGGACTAAAAATACCTCAATACTCAATTGCATAATTTTAAACTTCAATTTGTACCAACAACAATGAAGTAGCAGGTTCATGAGTCTTTAATGAGATTTAGGGTTTAGGAGAAGAACTCTTATCAATATGAATCCTAAATTCACTACCTTAATAAAGTATTCACTACAGCACCCATAAGCAGAAGCATTACAGGTTTCTAAGAAGACTGGGAGATAATCTTAAGCAATCTTTAATACCTTCAGAATCAAAAACTGATTGAGAATGAAATGAACTGTAATGCAACAGAAGTGAGAGGCCAACAAGAGAAAGATGAGAAATATCCGGATGAAGCAGTTATGGTGGAATTAAATTCAAGCTTGAACCTGAGATCAGAAAGGAATTAATGGATATAATCAATGTGTAGGGGCCAAATGGGGAAAATCTACATATCATCACTCTAGTGGCCCAATTAAGACTAATCCAAGTCTATTAGCATTGCATCAGATCATACATAATTGTACTAATTCAATCAAGAGACCATGGTAGATCAGCTGAGATACACCCCCAGCTGAAGGGAAAATTATTAGGTGCGGATACCGGACGTAGCTCTACGTCCAGACTCCAATTAAATATTGACACATGGAGTTGACATGTAGATTTATTTTTTACTTTATATATTTAATGTGTCCGCAGAACTTTAAGCCAAAGCACATCAAAAGCACAGCAAAAGTGCAGTCAAAGCGTAGGAAAAAAAACACAGTTAAAGCGCAACAAAAACGCAGTCGACGTGTTAACTTTTAAGTGAACATCCGGACGTATCTCTACATCCGGTGTCCGCACTTAATAATTTTCCTAGCTGAAGAGAGGGTCTAAGAGCTCAATGAAGACTTAAAGCTCAATTCCATCATAAAATAATAATAATAATAATTTGCAGCTGATTAAGTTATAAGATTACAAAGTAATTGATATGAAGGAAAGTTCATTCTAAAGAGATTTATTGCAAAACATTAGAAATCTATAGTATAAAAAACTAGCAATAACCTTACAAACTCTAAAACCATACATGATAGGAAACTATGACATAATATTGTTGTAGGTTGCAATACCTTTTGAAGTCTTGCACTATATTGATTGGGTTGAGTTCATTTGTAACCAGTTATTCCAATGCTCGAACTCACCCGATCGGTTTTCCGAGCAGACTGATTCATCAACTTTGCAAAGTACATATAATAATACACATTGAGAACCATGGTGAAAACCACAAAAACTGCTCCAGCTATGAAGACTCCTTTTCGCAGAGAAGCACAGGTCCAGTTTTGAACATAGATCACATGCCTGTACTTAGTGTGATAGGCGTTATTTGTCGCCCCAGCAATCAGACAAGATTCAGCTATCAGAAAAGTTAGCCTGCCATAGTATTTGTAGAACTTTTACTACCACATAGGGATATTAAAACAAAAAGAAAAGTCTCAAACTAGGACACTAACTCACCATGAAGAAGCAAAATAAATAATGGTCCAAGCTCTGTTACTACCAGGGGCCAATGGTCGGCCGAAGCACATGCACTTTGTGACAACCATGAGAAGAGCTTGGTTGGAGAAGAGGAACAAGAAAGCTCCTACTCCATAACCCGTTGCGATATCCGAATCATAAATACAGTAGGTTATATTATGGTTTGAGATATCAGTGATTACCTTTCCCTGTCATGTAACATAAGGTTGTTTTGAAGATCAGCATTCTCACTAGAAGTGGAGTGTGGGATCACTTTCTATCTTTATTTTTTGTTTTTGTTTTTTGGTTTATTTTATTTTTGTTTTAAGATGAAATAAAAAAATATTTGATATCTTATGTGGTTTTTATTTTTTTGCGCAAGGCAACACGGGGGGGGGGGGGGGGGGGGGGGGATCAGGGCAACAGAGAGTATCATGGCGATTTTTATTAATAAAAATGAGAACATATAAAATGTATTTTGAATATTTTAAAAATAACATATTTTATTTCCAAAAAAATTTAAAATTACAAACCAAACATGTTTTAAAAAAAAAACAAAAATTAAAAAACAAAAACAAAGTGAGCTCAAACAACACCCTCAAAAAAATGTAAAAGAATAAAGAGATTTTTTAAGAATTCACTTTAAGATAACTGTTACAGTTATATTTGACTACAGCTTTTTTATATAATGTTTTAGAAATTCTATAATGAGAATGAGCTTTTTATAACGAGATATACTAAAGTGATTGCTAGGGTCAATAATGTTATGGGTATATTATAAATAGCATAATAGATTTGATATTTAAGTAATAAGTATTAAGAGCTAATAGATAGTCGGAATGATTCATCGCTCTTATTCTGTTGAAATGATTTGGCACTATGAATAATAATGCACAATCAGTCTACCCAAACTCTCCCCTAAAGCCTGATTCAAAGTTTAACTTCTTGAACTACCCAAGTTCACATAGTCCAACTTTCTAAACTTCACTATCTACCTATCATATACAATGTTCCAAGCATCACATAACCTTTCATCTGAAAGATTGGCTTGGACAATCAGATAGTCCTGCTCGATAAAATTTGGTTGGTTTGGCATTAGAGCAATATTATTACAATATATAAATCAAGGTGACCTAAGAGACAAATAAGGAATGACTACCTTGCATGGATTGCATAGAAACATGATTGGATGAATAGTAGGCGACAATTGACTTCACCAACTTTTGACTCTACTAACTTTTGACTCTTTTTCTCTATTTTGTGTATGGTAAACCCCCCTCCTATAATTTTATTAAAAAAAATCATTTTAAATGGTTAACCAGCTATTATCAATCATTATTTTAATATTATTTTACGATCAATTAAAAATGATTGTTCACCCTATGAATATTTTATGAGGATTAGGATGATTGGTAGAAGAGAGATTATAAATAAGATCTCATATTTTTATGCACCTTATTATGGTTATATTTAGGAGATATTTGAATAATATGTTTTTAATAAATATACCTTCTATGCATTTTTAATTTAATCATAATTCAAGATGAATTATTCTCCTCACAAACACTTTCTCCCTTAAGTGGTCATCCCACTAGCATTACCGCTAGTCATGGTGAATATGGCAAGACGCCAATGTTTCATGAGTATAAAGAGGGAAAGAGCGCCAGATCACCAGTTCAAGTAACAAAACACCTCTCCCACGAATCCGTGCAAGAACCAAAGGAAGGAAGCCTTGAATTATTCGCGTGGTGCCAATCAATGCATATGGTGAGCCCTAACGGGGTGGACAGCTAATGGGCTTTTTTTTTAGTTATTTGTATTTAGTTATTTCCATTCTTTCTATAGATAATTTTGTGTATAAATACCCACTGAGGGAATAAACAACATAAGCTTTCCTAGCCACTCCTTTTCTACATGATGTTAGAGCAAGGTTATGATTCTCTTTTTCCAACCTTTGTTATCCCTCGTTTTAATTTTTTATTCCCTTGATTATGTCCAATTTCTTTGACTTCAATTCAAAGAGTCAACCATCATAATTGGTAACAATTAGAGCAAAGGAGAGCTTTCAGGGTCACATGCCTCATATGACTTGAATGGAAGAAATTACTTGAAGTGATCCCAAATTATGAAGACCTTTCTAAAAAGAAAGAAAAAATCAATCATTTTATGGATCTTCCCCCACAGCTAAAAGAACAAAATTTTGCAATTTCAGATGAAGTAGATTACATGATTATGAATAGTTATGAAAAGTCATGATGCCTGAAATCAATTGGCCATACATGTTCCTAACAACTGCAAAAGATGTTTGGGACACTGTTAAACAAACGTACTCAAAAGTCAAAAGTTAAAGATGTGATAATTAAGTATCTTACATTAAGTTTCGAAAAAAAGATTCTATACATAAGTTATGATACTCTATAAAATTGAAAGTTATACAGATGTTGACTATGAGAGGTCATAAGTGGATAGGAGATCCACTTATGAATGGAAATTTTATAACATTGAACAGGAAACAACTTAGCCCAAGGTATCTATAAATTTCTATGGATCAAAATTATTTTAGAAGATTTAAAATCAGGTGAAAAAAACTATGAAGATATAATGTGATAATAAATATACATCAACACAGCTCACAATCCAATACAAAATGATCGAAACCAAACATGTGGAAGTAGATAAACACTTCATAAAAAAGAAACTAGAAAGTAATTTGATTTGCACTATGTATTTCCCTACGGGAAAATAGTTTGCTGATATTCACTAAAGGAATTTGCAATGCCATGCTCAAAAATATAGCAAGTAAACTCAAGATGATAGATCTATACCAACCAATTTGAGAGGAAGTGTTTAAAGGCTGAAAGGCCTAGTAGGGACTAAATGTTGGTAACGGGCCCCCCAAAAAAATGCTAGAGAAGGAAAGAAGAAACCACGGTTCACTCGTATAAGGAAACACATCACCCACATATCCATGTACAAGAAAGGAAGGAAGAGAAACTTGGATTATTCACTTGGCACTAATCAGCTCATCTGGTGAGCCCTAAAGGGGACGAACAACTCATCAGCATATATTTTTTATTTTTTAAAGTTATTTTCCAATTATTTTCTATATAGTTTTGCGTATAACTACCCATTAAAGGAATAAAAAAATTAAAATTTTCTTGTGATGAAAAGAGGGGAAAAGTAGTGAAGGAGTTACCTCTGTCATCCCTGGCCCGTGAAGAGCCTCATGAGGGTCTCTGTCCCCTTGGCACTCCCTAAGTCCATACTCGGCACTCGTACTTCCTGGTACCACGCTCTAGAAAAGGGGCAAAAGAAAGTCGAACCCAAGTCAAGTGCGTATAACTGACACTAGTCTGACTGTCAATGTTGCACCGATACTCCTATTTATGAGGTATGCTGTATCGGACACGCGTCGGATACGGATACGCCTCCGATACGGCACGAATACGTGTCGGATACGGCTTTGTCGTGTCCAATTAAAATATTATTTAAATTTGACATAACCCGCATATCGGATACACGTGTCCGGTTAAAAAATGAAAAAAAAATGGAGTCGCAATTTGCCCTATTCATTTCGGCTACCTGCTCAATATTCCTATTCATTTATGCGGCTGAAACATTTCTGCGAGCTAGATTTTTCGTTTTGGCACAGACCTTCGTCTCGTGGTAGTCGAAGGAGCGGCTCGACGACGCAAGCATAGAAGCGGACATGATCATCCTTCGTCAACGAAGAGGCTTGACGACGCAAGCATTAAAGCCGGCAGGATCATCCTTCGTCGACGGAGCAGCTCGACGACGCAAACGGTGAAGGCGACGCGAGCAGTGAAGGTTTGTTTTCTTCGTTTTATTTATCGTAGGCTCAGTACCGGAACTCGTGTTGCTCGGTACTGGAACTCGTACCGCTCGATATCGATACTCGGTACCGCTTGGTACCGATACTCGGTACCGGTACTCGGTATCAATGCTCGGTACCATGCTCGGTATCAATGATCGGTACTGCTCGGTACCGCTCGATACCGGTACTCGGTACCGCTCGGTACCATGCTCAGTATCAATGCTCGGTACCGGTACTCGGTACCGCTCGGTACTGAGGGGTATTGAATGGTACCAAACGGCACCGAGAAGCTAGAGAAAGGTTTAAAATTACTCTTATAATAAAAATTTGTAAGACCCTGGCAGGTCGAACCCTGCCAGGGGGCAGCGCCCCCTTGGACCCCAGCATATCCGCGACATCTCTACACTTTTACTTAAAAATTTTCATATTTCAAATTCATGTGGTTTTATTTGTGTCGATCCTTCGTAGGATAATGAGCTCTAGTGGCATAGGAATTGGGTCTGAAGATGGTCCATCAGAGACCAATATTTTATTAATAATTATTATAGTTTGAAGCCAATCATTGAGGTGCAAAACTGTTAAAAAGAAAATGGTATCATAGACAATATAAGGATAAGGACTGGCGAAGAGAGAGTTCGAAAACATAGCCTTTTGATCCCACTGCTAGGATGGAAATCTGTGGGAGGCTCACCTGTTAAATCCCAGCCATCCATTGGCATTTTGATCCCACGGCTAGGATGGAAATCCGTGGGAGGCCCACCTGGATCATGCCGATCTCCTTCCATATTTAATTGATTGATTTAAGAAGGATTATATTAGAGCAATTATGCATGATTTTGTAATTATTTGTTTCTTTATTAAGATATCTTGTATAGATCTATAAATAGGGATAGTTTTGTGCAATAAAATTAAGCCTTTTTCCTCTCCAATTTTTTGAATTTAACATGTTATCAGAGCCTTCATTGCCATTGCCGGAATTTTGATACTGTTGTGCCTTCATTGTTGGCCTTCCCTTATTGTTATCCTATTTATAACCAACACAGCCTTCACTACTGCCCTGCTTGATATAGCCTTCATCGCTACCATTTGCCGCCGCAATGTCTAAAGCAAATTCATTTCAAAGCTTTGACCAAATGGAGGACTCTATGATGCACCAAGGAAGAGATCTCCAAAATATGTAACCTTCCTATTACTTAAATGAGAAAAAATACTTGAAGTGGTTTCAATTTGTGAAGACCTACTTGAAAGGGAAAGGAAAATTAAATCACCTCCTTGGGGTAGGAATAAAAGAAGGAGATCCTAATTTTTGGGCATGGGATGAAGCAAACTTGATAATTATGTCATAGTTGTGGAATTCCATGACTCCAAAAATTAGTGATACTTCCATGTTCCTATCTACTGTAAATGACATATGGGATGCCACAAGGCAAACCTTCTCAAAGGCTCAGGATGCTGCCCAGATCTTTGAAATTAAGGTCAAGGTGCGAAGCACAAAACAAGGAAGCAAAACTGCAACAGAATATGCCACTCTCCTTCAAATTTTGTGACAAGAACTTGATCAATATAGATGCATAGAGACCAAGTGTCCAGAAAATGCTGTTATCCTGAAAAATTTTATTGAGAAAGATAAAGCGTATGACTTTTCTTGCAGGATTAAATGCAGAGTTTGATAAGGTTAGAGTTTAAATCCTTGGAAAAGAGGAGACACCCTCATTAAACGAGACCATTTCTCTCATTCGTGTTGAGAAAAGCCGACCAAGGGTAATGATAGAGCCAAAGGTAGTTGAAGGTTCAACAATGGTGTCAACCAAAGAGGTGCCATGGAATGAAAAAGATAAGGATTCCTCAAAACCTAAAGACAAAGACTCTTTTTGGTGTAGTTATTGTAAGAAATCAAGACACACAAAGGAGACATGCTGGAAAATACATGGAAAGCCTCCAAGCCAATGCTACAACAAATCAACCTAACCCAGAAACGCAGTCTTGCTACAGAGATCTCAATAAAGATGATATTGATAAACTAAAATAACTTCTGGTATCCCTTGAAAAATCACTTGCATCTTCTTCTCTTGCACTTTCAAGTAAATTTTCTATATCCATTGGATTAAGTGTCTCTAAAAATCATTTGAAAGGATTATGGATCATTGACTCAGGAGCACAGATCACATCACACACTCCACTACCCACTTCATCAACTATACTCCTTGTTCAAGTGACAAGAAAATCATCACTGCTGATGGTTCTCTTACCACAGTAGTAGGCCAAGGAGACATACCCTTATCTCCCTCCCTCACTCAAAAAAATGTGCTCCATGCACCTCAATTATCCACAAACGTAATCTCTATACAAAAACTTACCAGTGACCATAATTGTCATTTCTTATTTAACCCTACTTGTTGCTTATTTCAGGACCAGAGATCGGGTAAGAAGATTGGACTTGCTAAGGAGAGAGATGGATTGTACTACTAGGAAGAGCTGAACAAATCTAATATTATCAATAATGGCTATCTATATTATCCCTATTTAATAAAAATATACTATTTGGCTTCATCATTTTAGATTAGGACATCCATCTTTTGATATCATAAGAAATATGTACCAAAATTTTTTTTATAAGTTGGAAAATAAATCTTTTGATTATGAAACCTGTGAGTTAGCCAAAGCATAAATAAGTTTTTTTTCCAAACAAACATGAGAGAGATGTAATACTCCCCTTTACCTTATTCATAGTGATATTTAGGGACCCTAAAAAATCGCTAACATCTCAGGATCCATATGGTTTGTATCATTCATTGATGACTGCACTCGAGTCTCTTGGATCTCTCTCCTTAAAAATAAATCTGATGTTAGCACTATCCTCCCCATTTTTCATACCATGATCCAGAACCAATTCAAAGTAAAAATAAGAAAATTTTGTACAGACAATGCTAAAGATTACTTTAACCAAACCCTATCCTCCTACTTAAAAAAAATGTATCATTCATGAGTCTTCCTGCATTCACACCTCACAACAAAATGGGGTTGCAAAAAGTAAAATGATCACCTTCTAGCCTCCACCCGTACACCTTTATTCCACCACAATGTACCCAAATCCTACTGGGGTGAAGCCCTTCTGACTGTCACATATCTCATAAATCGACTACCTTCAAAAATCTTGGGAATAAAAACACCAATGAATATTCGATCTTTTTACCTCGAATTCCGAACCCATAATAACCTTACACCCAGAATCTTTAGGTGCACTACCTATGTTCACATTCATAGCAAAGATAGAGGAAAATTAGATCCAAGAACACTCAATGTGTCTTTGTTGAATATTCATCCACCCAAAAAAGTTATAAATGTTATCATCCCTCCACCAAGAAAACTCTTATATATGTTGAAGTTACCTTGATGAATAAAAACCCTATTTTACCAAACCTCATCTTCAAGGGGAGATTGAGATTGAGGAAGATGAGGAAAGTGAGCTTGCCCCTCTTGACCTTTTAGCTCCACCTCAAATCAATCCACACAAACCTAAAATCAAAGCCATGGAAACTGAGGACAAAGCTATTATGGATAACAGGAGGTTTGGGCAAGTGTATTCAAGGCGTGCAAATCTAAATTATGCTCCAGAGTAGATACAAGAATATGAACCGTCTCCTAAAATTGAGGTAAACACAAGTTCACCAAAAAAATCTCCCTTGTACCCTACAACCAACTTTGTATCCTTCCATAACTTCTCACCTTTACACAAAAATTTCTAGTTACACTAAATGATATTCATATTCCTAATGATATTTCTGAAGCCTTATCTAATAAAAATTAGATAAGTGACATAAAGATGAAATATAGGCCCTGGAGAAGAACAATACTTGGGAGATCACCGACCTACCAATAGGAAAAAAACCAGTCAGCTGCGAATGGGTGTTCTCTGTGAAATACAAAACTGATGGTATATTGAAAAGGTATAAGGCAAGACTGTTGGCGAAAGGGTACACTCAGACGTACGACATTGACTATCAGGAAACTTTTGCACCAGTGGCCAAGATGAACACCGTGAGGATCTTGCTCTCACTAGCAGCTAATTACAACTGGCATTTGGAACAACTAGATATCAAAAATGCATTCCTACACGAGGACTTGGAGGAAGAAATATTTATAAAAATTCCATCAGAATTCAAGAAGAAATATGAGGGTAACAAAGTGTGTAGGTTAAAAAAGACTCTATATGGGCTAAAGCAGTCACCTAGAGCTTGGTTTAGAAAATTCTTAAAAGTTATGCTACTTCATGGTTATCAACAGAGCCAAGGGGACCATACATTATTCTTCAAGCACTCAGACTCAAGAAAAGTCACAATTCTATTAGTTTATGTGGATGATATCATCTTGACTAGGAATGATGAAAAGGAGAAAGTGATTTTAAAGAAATGTCTTGCCAAAAAATTTGAGATCAAACATCTTGGTAGGTTAAAATATTTTCTTGGAATTGAAGTGGCCCACTCCAGCAAAGAAATCTTTATTTCACAACAAAAATACATTAATGATCTTCTTACAGAAGCAGGCAAACTAGCTTGTAAACCACACCAACACTAGTAGAACCAAATCTCAAATTAGGGGAAGCTAAAGAAGATCTAAATGTAGATAAAGAATCTTACCAGAGATTATGGAGAAATTAATCTACCTTTCCCACATTATACTAGATATAGCGTTTGTTGTAAGCATGGTCAGCCAGTTCATACAAAATCCAAAGCAAACTAGTATGCAAGCTATAGACAAAATACTACACTATCTTAAGGGGAACCCAGGTAAAGAGATTCTCTTCAAAAGAGACTATAGAATAATCCCAGAAGCATATACTGATGCAGATTATGCAGGATCACTAGTAGATAGACGATTTACCTCAGGATACTGCACATTCCTTGGAGGAAATCTTGTTACATGGAGGAGAAAGAAACAAAATGTTGTGGCAAGATCTAGTGCAGAAGTAGAATACAGAGCTATGGCCTTGAAAATATGTGAGCTACTATGAATTAAGATGATTATAGAAGACCTAAGGATTAAGTGGGAAGGACCCATGAAGCTACACTATGACAATAATTCAACAATCAGCATAGCTCATAATCCGATTCAGCATGATAGGACCAAGCACATAGAAGTGGACAAACATTTCATAAAGGAGAAATTATATAGTGGTCTTATATGTATCGATCATGTCTCATCAAAAGATCAGCTTGCAAATATTCTTATCAAGGGACTAGATAACTCTGTCTTTCTGGGATTGATTACCAAGCTGGGAATGACATCTATATTCCCCAGGTTGAGGGAGAGTGTTAAATCCAAGCCATCTCTTGGCATTTTAATCCCACGGCTAGGATGAGAATTCGTGGGAGGCCCACCTGTTAAATCCCAACCATCTATTGACATTTTGATCCCACGGCTAGGATGGGAATCCGTGGAAGGCTCACCTGGATCACGTCGATCTCCTTCCACATTTAGTTGGCAGATTTATGAAGGATTATATTAGAGCAATTATGCATGATTTTATAATTATTTGTTTCTTTATTAAGATATCTTTTATAGATCTATAAATAGGGATAATTTTGTGCAATAAAATTAAGCTTTTTCCCTCTCCAATTCTCTGAATTTAACAGAAGTCATGACTGAAAGAAAGTTACTAGAAGCTTCACTAAAAATTATGAATGAACAAATCCGATGCACAAAAGGGAAGGTGAAAGGAAAGCAAATAATGGATATTAATTCTCATGAAATTGCTTTGGTGGAGGCATATCAAGCCAACCCCCAAGCTAAGATTATTAAGGACTCATATGAAAGAGAAAAGCAATTTTGAAAAGAACATAGAATAACTCTTCTTAACAGAACATAATGGAGAAAAATGTATTCATGTGGTTGACCCCATGTAGTGGGATAAAGGCTTGATGTTGTTGTTGTATAGAATAACTCTTCTTAGTAGACATCCAAGTGCAAATGTTAGTGGTATTAACCACTATTTATACAAGGGGTGAGAAAAATCTTTTCTTAAAAAATATGGTTCAAGAGTCACAGCTGTTAGAAACACCATACCCTAAGATTTATATTCTTAGTTGGATCCAAAAAGAAGATGGATAAGAAAACTACCGAGAGATGCATCTTCAATGCATCATCATAAACTAGTAAATCAATGAATCACTAGCAAGGTTGTTCCTTTGGACATCTACCACATGCTCCATGATGCATAATGATGCTTGAGAGGTAGCATACAATAAAAGCAATGTTGAACTGTCTTCTCATTAGAAGGAAAAGGAAAAGAAAAAAGTCAAACCAATATGGAGAAATTTGGCGCTTTGCAAAAAATTCTACAAGCACATACATTAAAGTAGTCATAGACCTTTGCACATGAGCAAGACACCAATGAAGGAGAATGGAAACATCAAAAAGCAAAGCAAAATGAGTTTCATCTTCAAATTTGAAATTACATAGGATTAAACTTGCTTAACTAGAATAATCAAGATCATTGTTAATCTAGGGATATCTCCGCTAATACTTTGTGAATTGGAGAGTTGAGTGAGTGGATTCCCATAGTGCCTAAACTCATTGTTAATCTAGTGATATCTTGTTGAAACCTCTCCGTATGCTATGTTTTGAACTATTGATTATTTGAGATCTAAACTTAACATGTGTAGCTTGGCCTAAACTGAAATCACTCCTATCTTGTTTCATTTCCTCGTTTTAATTGCTTAAAGTAATATTTAATATTGTTTTCGACAAAGACGCGTGCAAACTCTTTAAAATCATTGTGCATCATTATATGTCCTGCATCATATAGTTTTGACGAACTGTAAAACACTGGGTAAGAAATTATTTTGACTATCGTTATTTTGTAAAATTATATAATAACATTGTAATCGCTTCAAGAATGTTGAATGCACTTTATTTTCAATATCTGTGTTCGAAATATTTGAAATGTGTGAAGAGAAGGGATGACGCCGAGAAGATATTCTGTTATTTTATATATGTTGAAAATTCTGAAGCGTAAGGGCTATTCTAATATTTACTAAGAATAAATTATGTTGGCAAAGATAAGGGATTTTGTTATTTGTTATTCTGATATTTGCTATGATGTGTTTATTTATATTTCAATCAGTTTCAGTACAATTTCAGTAGTTTATTTAAATGTTTCTTTTAATTCAGTACTAGTGCCTACTTCAGTTTCAGCTTTCTATACAATACATCAATTATTATTATTCAACATTTTCTGCTCTTTTGGCTTGAGTTATTGATTGTGCATGTTCTTTGGATGATATACAAAGAAATTATTTTCGAGATTCAGTGGTCTTCTGCTTTATATTATATTCAACAATGGCTCTGGATTGTGTATAATTTGGATGTTTCAGTTCCTCAGCATTTCTCCAACTGGATCTTAAAGTCAATCTTTGTTTCTTGCCACGACGTGCATGGTATGACCAGTTTAGTTTGGTTAGGTCATATCGGGTTAAGTCGTGACATGTAGATCCTCCTTACTCTCTCTATATTTCTCCATCAAACCTCTCAACGAATATGTACTATGTAGCTTTCATAATAGACCTACTCGGCATGACTCTAAACTGATTTTGAGAAACATTAATATCATGTCGTAATCTATGCTCAATTACTCTCTCTCATAATTTTAATGCATGACATATTAAATTAATTCCTCAATAATTCACACACTTTTTTGCATCAACTTTATTTTTAAAAATATAAACCAACACACTCCTTCTCCACTCATGTGGCCAAAATAATGAAAAATATTAGAAATTTCATCCAAAATTGAAAATTAAAAATATATCAAAAGAGAAGCTGGCACTTTCAACAAGTTCAAAAAAGGTGATAGAACTCAACAGAGTGGGCTGATCCCACGATCACTTTAATGGCTCATAAAAGGATGAGTAACTCAAATAACTCTTTCTTCTCAATGTCCAAGTAAAAATATGTGTTGTCTCAATGTAATGCTAGAAGCCTAAGGAATTTAATTGTCAAAAAGTTGGGTTTCATTGCAAAGCCAAAACCAAAATCTTACTGCTCATATGGATCCAACAAAGGTAGAGTATATGGTTACCAACTAAAGAAACTTAAGTACGCTATCACCAAAGGCTCCATCGATGAGGCAACTTAAAAGATTTTATCCAAAATGCTTTACATTATTCTTGGTAATCCTGAATTATGAAAGAGTGATTGAAAATTAAGTTTTTGAGCTCATAGACTAAAGATTCATATATACTAGCTATTTTACTAATGGTTCACTGTGGTACTAGTGTCAAAGGATGGTGGATGAAGAATGTTATTGACTACCAAACACTAAACAGGATCACCAACTAAAAACATTAGTCGCTTCCTGAAACTCACAAAGGACTGAATAAGTAGAAGATGATATCATTTTCCCCAAGTGATGGAACAGCCACCATCATAAGGCTAATGAATCAGATAAATCGCCCCTTAGTCTTTTGGTCGTTATATATTAAGATGATATATTAATATACAATAATAACTAAGAAAATCACCTACAACACCAAGATCAAGTCCTCCATATTATATTATGGAAGAAAACCTCACAAAATAAGAGTTTGGTAGCCTTCAATTTATCTATTTAGATCTTGTAGTTGACATAAGGAAGTTGAAGATCGATCCTAGCAAGGTTGATGCTATTCGAGAACAACGTAAACCTAGCATAGTTATCGAACTGAGGAACTTATTGGTGCATGATCGTAAGAAAGGTAGCTAATTAACATTTTCTCAATGATATATGCCACTTTTCATGCACTTAAAAAGGCAGACAAAAATGTTCTCATAAGGGGCATAAGGAAAATCATCGTGTAGAATTGATTTTTTTCATAAAAAAAGCTTCAGTAGCAATTTTGTTACGTTTAGCAACAACTTTCTTTGTTACTATTAGTAATTTTAATTGTAGCGGGTTAAGCTGAGTGATTCCTTTCCAACAAACTTAATGGAAGTAGAACAAAGACAACCAACCACACACATTAACTAATTGACAACATGACCTGTCTAACTTCCCTGTGAAATCTCATAACGGTTGGACTAGCTTAGATAGATGTCTGATTATCTGATATACTAACGTTGAAAGTTACACAAAATAAGGATTGGTAAAGGGAAACCGATGCTTCCATAAAAAGTCAACTAAGTGACAAAAGCATATAAATTGAACACACATTGTGCTAGAAACATGTTGTTGCTATCAAAACACACCGCAAATCAGATGTGATCCTTCAATGGGACTAATTGAGTATGGTATACAATATCAAATATGAAACCCTTTTCTACACCAAAAAATAAATATATTCTTGAAAATACCAACAAAGCACATCAAAAGCAGTACAACTTGGACACTTTCTTAGATGAGAATAGAAGTGAACTCTCTTATAAGAGGAGGTCATCCCTTGAAAATTATCTAAGAGATATAAGCCCTAAGAGGGAAACTAAGGAGTTTACTACCAACAAGGAAGCTTCTCTCCTCCAGATTTGGGTACATAGGCAACATAGGCAACAACATTTTAATTGTACACAGTTGATATCAATAAAAAATTCATTCTATCCTCTCATCCTTCTTTTTCTATTCCAACCAATCTCGAACTATTCGAGTACACCATTTTCCACCTTTACTCAATCTCCTATGTCGATCGTTTCATCCTAAAAATAAATGACAACAATAGCATGTTTTTCATACAAGCGCCTAAATAAACCTAAGAGAAACATAAGAATTAATCCGTACTCCTTTATTACATCATTCATTTAAAATATGTGCATTATACCCTTAGAAACAAGATTTTTAAAACTGGACCAGATCGGCTGGTTCAACCGGTTGAACCATGAACTAGCCGGTTCAGTCTCTTAACATAACCGGATTTGTTCAAAACCGGACAAGATCGCTTTGAACCAGCAGTTGAACCGTCCGACCGGTGAACCGGCTATGGTTTTGAAAAACAGGCCAAATTATTAAAAAAAAACTGCTCGTTTGAGATCTGACGGTCTCAAACGCTTGTTTGAGATCTGACGGTTTTGAAAAACATGCCAAATTATTAAAAAAAATGCTCGTTTGAGATCTGACGGTCTCAATTCATGATTTAACATATTAACCTAACCCTCATTTCTTATTCCATGTCTATTCCTCATCCCGACCCCGACCCCGACCCCGACTCTATTCTTGTTTGCTCCCATTCCAGTTTGAAGGTCACTGCTCTTCACTCCTCAACGGCCACTAAATCTTCTCGCCAACCCAGGCATTTGTCTCGTCAGCCCAGGCTGCTCTTCCCTCCTCACTCAACAATCATCCATGGGATTTTTGAAGTTAAGGATTATTCAAACAATTATTTTTCAACTTTGTGTATTTTTAAGTATTTCTTCTCATATTCGCTTAATAATGTTCTTTTTTCTGTCATTTGAGTTTGCAATCTTTGGTTATTTTATTTATGGTATAAATTTTGAGAAATCCTAGTTTGAAATTAGAGCATTTTTTTAGGATCTCCCCTTCAAGTTTGTGTAATAATGTTTTTTTCTTAAACTCAGATCCTTTGTATATGGAACTCCTTATATGTACTTCGCTTCTTCCTCATTAGCTGGTGTTTGTTTCATCGAGAGCTTGAAGTGTTATCCCAATGATTAAAATTGGTTTAGCATTATTCACCCCAAACCTACTAAACATATTGGCCAAATAGTCCATTGGAGAAAGGAATAACAAATTCTTATTATCAATTCCCATATTCTTTTAGTTGATCCTAGATTTTTTATTTCAAATTTACATCCCAATTGAAATTTTAAAGCTTCAATCTGCATATATCTCCAAAAGCTATAACCATATCATCTACTTAGAACAAGTAGATCATATCATGGGTTTCAATCTCTTAAAAATACAAAACTATCATGAAAGGTTCCACTATCATCACAACCAATCATGAAATCATCAAATCGATGATATCACTTCATTATCTAGAGCACTATTTAAGGATTTTTTTAAGAAGTCAATTGCCTTCTTTAGAATCAAAACTTTCAGGCTGTCCCATAGAGATCTTCTCATATAAAAATCTTGTCTTAAAGTCCAATAGCACCAATTCAAGATTTTCTTGTGAAACTAGAGATAGGAGGATATGGATTGAGCTATGTTTAAGTCTCATTATTCAATCGGTAATTTTTTTTATTTCAAGGGAATTCATGAATGCACATGCACCTATAATTAGATATATAACTTAATTTTGTTGAATTTTGACTCTTATAATTCTCAAGGGCTTCATAATTTTTTTTGTTTAATTTTTTGCCACATTTTTTATATGATTGCATCACTATTATGTAAATTATATTATATTTAAATAAAAAGTAGTATTTGTCATCCTATTCAACCCTGGTGGAATCATCGAACCATGAACATCTCCTTCTTCTAGTTTATTATCCTGTTCCATTTTCACAACCTTGCTTAGAACTCGAAATAAGATTTTAAGGAGTGTTAACAATACTCATGATTGATGAAGATTAATGGGATGCTTATAATGAATGACTAATAAGACAAATTGGTGCAAATTTGAGATACGAACTATAGTGGGTTCATTTGTAGGATTGCTTATTTATGTGTTAGGTGGTTAGTATAATTCATATAAATGAACAACTTCCTTTAGATGTTCTTACTGCACTTCCTGTATCAACATTAGTATATCCAAGCTTTATGATACCTTATATCCCAAAGATATTACCAATTAGTGGGCCAATAACCAATAGGATCCAAGGTCTGAAGTGAACCTCTCATTCTTCTAATTCATTGTCCGGTCCAGTTTTCATAAGCTTGCTTAAAAGAATGAACAACTTCTTCTTCTGGTTCATTGTCCGGTCTAATTTTCACAACCTTGCTTAGAACTCTAAATAAGATTTTAAGGAGTGTTAACAATGCTCATGATTGATGAAGCTTGGATGCTTATAAGGAATGACTAGTAAGGGAAATTGGTGCATCTTTGAGATATGAACTACAGTGGGTTCTTTTGTAGGATTACTTATTTATGTGTTAGGCAGTTAGTATAATTCATATAAATGAACAACTTCCTTTAGATGTTCTTCTTGCACTTCCTGTATCAACATTAGTATATCAAAGCTTTATGCCACCTCATATCCCAAAGATATTACCAATTAGTGGGCCAATAACCAATAGGATCCATGGTCAAAGTACCCTAACATATTCTGATCCAACCTACCAAACACTAGTAAAGCAATCAACTGAACCATCCCAAGGGGCAAAAGAAAAAAATGATCATATCTTGCCTCAATTAATAAACCAAATTCAATTCGTCTGAGAAATTCCAAACAATTGTAATCCACAGAATCAAAGTCAGACGAAGTAGATTTTGAAGATGACAAGTCAGAGAAGATTCCCCATCGGAAGCCAAGGAACATCCATTGGACAAATTCTCAGGATGAACTTTAGCTTCTATAGAACATGCAAATTAGTTGTTTATTTAAACGTTAGCATCCATAATTTTTGTTAAATTTGTCACTCGTTACTTTAGCAAAGGCATATATATTCTTTGCGTATATTACTTCTTTTAACTCAAGTAGGATTTAGCAAATCTTGTAAATTCGAGCTTGGTAAATCTTGCGAGTACAAAGATACAGATTGGGAACAATACAACTATTGAAATGCTTGAGATTAACTCCTAAAGTTCATCGCATGATAAGAAAAAGTATTATAGTTCCATGACGAATAATGTGCTCCAAAAATGCAACACAATCTTGCGTAAATTCTTATATTATTCAAGTTGGAATTCATAATCACTTTCTAAAAATCTATTGTAAAATCTTATTTGACTTATGCTTATTATGGATCTCGACAAATGCTATTTCAGATTTATACTGTAGAACACCATTGAATTTGAGCATAATAATCAATAGTTCTTCTCATGTCACATCATTTTACAATCTAGCTGTTAGTGTTTCGACAAGACACGCAATATTACGACATATAAGGCACGATAAGCTGAATAGGTCATTCCACAAGCCTATTATCACCAACCTACCAACCGACCAAACAGAAAACACAAAATCTGGTAATAACATGACAAAAATAAGCGCAACTAAGTGCAATAAAAGCAGTGCAACAGCTCGATCGACCAAAAGAGCTGAAATAAAGAACAAGTAAAAGGGGGGGCTCACAGTGCTCCGACGCCGTTCGGCGGCGATAGCGAAGCCAAAGGCTGTGAGGCTAAGAAGCACCACCAGGATGTGGACGAGCGTCGAGCTCTTCCCCTCTCCCATTGCTCACTTCTCCAAGCTTCGCCTCTCCCACACTCTAAAGCAAGACCGCACACAATGAGAAAGGGAGTAGTAAAGTGTTCAAGGAAAGCGGAATACAGCTCGCTTTGCCTGAGCTGGGCAGCTTTTCGAAAGAAGCGCTCTCAATAACCCAATGGATTCCACTTATTTACTACAATGCCACCGACCAGCTGTATTTCTCCGTAAAAGATGTCTGCCTTCAGGAGCAGGATATGCTCGTTAAGCATTCGAATTGTTTTAATAGAATTATCGGAACTGCATTAGGCGGAATTTCAAAAACCTGCACGTTATAAAATTTTTTATTTTTATTTTTATTTTTATTTTTATTTTGAGATCGAATCAAAAGGTTTCCTGCCTGGCAATTTAGCCTTCTAAGGGGAACAAGTAGGCAGCTAAGTGGTGATTTTATTTATTTATTTCAGAAACTAACTATTTGATGCGATTAGGAGTGAAAGTGAGTCAATTTGATTCGTGAGCTGGGTTGAGCTCGACTTGATAAGTGGATCATGAGTCGAGCTTGATGAGCTAATGAGTCAAGTTTGAGCCAAACCTGACTTGACTCGTTAACTCGCTAGGTAACTCGTTTAAATAATTAAAATAAGAATGCACTTAAAATATATTAACATTTTGGATTTTAAATACAAAATTATTAAAAATATTTAAAAATTATTTCTTATTTTCTTATATTAAATGATTTATTATTATTTTTCTTCTACTTTTTCATTTTGTCATAATAATTACTTGAATCATAATTAGTTTCTCTCTTTCATGAGCCAGCTTGTGAGCCGACTCGAACTTGTTAAATAAAGCTCGAGCTCGATTAATTAATCATGCTCAAACTCAAGTCATGGGTGACTCGAGCTTCACTCGACTCGTTTGCACCCCTAGGTGGGACTTCTCAACACCCTCATTCAAGAGAAATTATTACGTGTGGAGTTTGGACAAAACTTTGCATCCAAAATCTAATTAAATCTTGACACGTGGATTGTACACGTGAATTTTTAATACACACACACACACACACACACACATATATATATATATATATATATATATATATATATATATATATATATATATATATATATTAACTCGTGACCCAACGACCCAGCCCAGACCCGCTAATAGTTTTGAAAAATGCATTCACCATCCCGTTCAATTTTAGAGTTTAGGGTTGACGTTCATTTTTAAGAAAAAAATCCGTGAAAGCTCCCCAATATTTAGAATCTTAGCGGAATAAAATTTTTAATACCTACTGAGAAAGAAAAAATGAGAAACAGCTTATGAAGATGGAGACTAGTTTGGAGGACATTACATTCTCTGAGGAGATACATGCTCACAGGACACGAAGGCTGAAAGGTGATATGCAAATGTCCAGGAAGATTTGAATATAACAAAACTGCAACCAACAATGGAGAGTTTATAGGATAGTGTGGAGATTGCAATGTTGGATGAAATGAAAGTTAATTTGGTTGGAGGTGCTATGGATTTGAACTTCTTATCGGTAAATTTAAACTCATCCTAAGTTTTAATGTATTTACTATAAATATATAGTTTTTAAGATTTATGGTGTATTCTTCAATTATTTACATGTCGAATGCCACGAATAAACATGCTTTTATACAACTATGTAAAACTTTATGTAAAATGATAATTTTGGAAGTTCAGGAATTCTCATTTGCACAAATGTTATGGCATGCTAATTGTGTGTTTTCTCTCTTCTAAATGTTTTGTTTAATTAGTACATAGGATGCTCAAGGTTAAATATTTATGTTGTATTTTTATTGTTTTTTCTTGTTTTTAATGCTTTCCGCACTTATACATAAGGTGTGTACACACCTTGTGTATGACTGTACACAAAATATATAATTTATCATTGCACACACACTGTGTATAACTTATACACAGTGTGTGTACAAGCTTGTACACACTCTGTGTATACTTGTACATAATATTTATACAAAGTTTGTACACACTCTATGTATAAGTGTACATAAAGAGTATAAATTTTCTTGTACACACACTATGTACAACTTGTACATAGGTTATGTACAAGTGATTTCTAAGTTATTCATAAATTTTAACATTAGTAAAATACTTGTGATTGCATTGCTGAAACTTTAATATATCATGTACTATTACTATGAACTTATTTATATTTTCCTCTCTGACATTGTTATTTTATCTTTATTATTATTTGACTTGCTTTTGATCACGTCATGTTATTTTATTGCCTTTGGTTGAAAGAAAGGGTTCTCATGCTTCATGTATTCTCTTTTTTCTTTTTTCAGAAACAAAATATAATCCTCTTCCTCTCAATGATGGTGATAAAAAACTTGAAGCAAGATGAAAATCATGCACTTGTTCTAATTACCAAAATTATTGTGGGGAATGAAACAAGTGATGGAAAGAGGGTGGGCTCTTTAAATTAATTGATTATATTGATCTTAATTTTTTTGGAAAAATTAGCCTTGGCAAGAAAGTATGTTAAATGTAATTCATATACCTAATTAATTTTTGAAGAGCATGATAAACTTATGCAAGTCAATGTTGTTGAAGTGCTTAAGTTATATGAACAATTGTTTGATTGCTCATAAATCACAAAACTGATTTCTTTGATAAATAACATCAGAGCAGCTGGGAGATGGGGAGATTTTTTTACTATGTACACACTGTGTACAACTTATACACAGGATGTGTATAAGAGAAATTTATACACAGTGTATAAGTTGTACATAGGGTGTATAGAAGTATGTACACACACTTTATACAACATGTATAAAGGTTGTGTACAAGAAAAATTTATACACATGTGTATAATGTGTACACTGGTTGTATACAAGGGGAATTTATACAGCATATGAGTCAATTTATATTTGTTGAACTGAGCTTAGTTTTTTCAACAGAGAAACCTATTGTAGAGATAACTACAATAAAACATTGTTCACCTTTAAGGTAGATCAAATTGTCTAACATGTCTGAATGCTTCTCTAAGGAATTTATACATAGTTCAACAAGCAGGCAGCTGACATTTGAGTACACGAGGATGATAATGGATACCATTGTGTCAGAGCTACATTGATATAAAATTTAATTTTAGAGTAATAATGATTCATTGTAATAAATTGATGGTTCATTATGATCTTCTATTGATATTTTATTGTAATAATTGTGGTTCATTTAATAATTGATTTTTATGTAAAAAAATATAATAACTATTTTTTTACTAATAAATGAATCCATGTGTCTTGTATACGGTGTGTTTAAATAGAATTTCTACACCCTTTGTACAGCTTATACACACCTTGTGTACAGCTTGTACACAGGGTGTGTATAACTAGAATTTCTACACATACTTTGGATGATTTATACATATCAGAATTTCTACAAATACTTGATTTTCATGTAAAAAAGTGATAAGTTTTTATTAAAATTTCAACAAATTTTACATTTCAAGAAGAAATTCCTCTTATTACACTGTGCTCAATACACGTGCCGTTTATACATATGGACTATATAAATTACCCTTACACAAAGATTGTGTACAAGCTTGTACATAGTCTGTGTACAAAGTTATATATAGGGTGTGTGTAACGGGAATCTGGGTTGGATGGCTTCAAATAAAATTTGCACATATTGAAACTAAAGTTGCCATATTAAAGAGATTTTATTGGAACATGTTACTGCATGTCAGGCTAATAAAATGTAACACCTGACATATTTGCCTTGTATACACTCTATGTATAAGTTGTACACTGTGTGTACAAGCTTGTACATAGTGTGTGTACAAACTTGTACAAACATTGTATACAACTTGTACGCCTACAAGATGTATATAAATTTTTCTTGTATATGTATTGTGTATAACTTGTACACTGTGTACAAGAAACTTCCAAAAGGAAGAAGCAACATAAGCTTTGGTGCAGCTTCTATAGAATAAACTGTACTAGCCAAATTATATTGGAATATCACTTGGCTGGGAGGAAACACAAGAATTTTATATAACATTTATGGAGAAATCCCAAACAGATTATGTAGCTTCATCATTCATGCCTTCAATAAATATAGAGATACAACATCTTCAAAAAAAAAAAAAAAACTAAAAATAATCTTTAACAAAAAAAAACTCATTTTTCACTCCAAAATGTGATAACATTCAAAAATATAGTAACTAATCTTCAATCGAACTCTATTTCTTAATACATGTATATTCTTTATCATTTATTAAAAAAAATTGCTTCCGCCTTTCTTTGCTTTTGCCATTTCATGATTTTTTTAAAAAAAGTCATTTCTAAACAGTGCGACACTAATATTGGTTGGAGATGGCTAGAAATCCTAAATAGAGTATGTTGCTTAGTCATTCATTTCTTCCCTATTCAAATATAGTGATAAAATGACACATTGCTCAAACTTACTTCAGGCTTAAATCTGGCCTTTTGAATCTTGCTGTTGGATGATGCCTGAAGAGAATGAAGAGAGCAATGCCGGACATATCATTTGAAGATGAACAACGCCTGAAGGAGATGACAGACCAATCTTTATTCGAATATGAAGAGCACTTGAAGGAGAGGAGAGCAATAATTGTTCAACGATGAAAATCAACTTCCAAATCTGAAACCCTAAACATTTTAGTTTGTCACAATTTTAAAAGTGAACGGATGGGACAACAACAGCCTTTTTTTTCAAAACTAACAGTGGGTCTAGGCTGGGTCGTCGGGTCACAAGTAGAAAATACATATATTAAAAATCTACATATACAATCCACATGTATGATTTAATTGGAATTCGAAGGTAGAGCTATGTCGGGACTCCACACGGAATAATTTCTCCTTATTCAACTACTCGTTTAACCTCTAAATCTTTCTTACACATTCTCTTATTTCAATTCTCAAATCAAGATTTTTTTTACATCATAGGAAAACTGGAGTTTCCTACGAATACTCTTGATTAAAATAGTAGTAGAAATTTCATTTAGAATTCGAAGTTTGATATTAAAAGAGGTGAGGATTGGAATTTTTAAATAGAATTGGTTCAAAGTTAAACACTTATTTTTGGAGTCAAAGGAGGAAGCATAGGAGACACATGAGATTATAAAATAATTCAGAAGTGCCCCAATCTATCCTATGTGTTAGGCTTGAATTTGAATTGAAAGATATTTAAGTTTAACTTGTCAATTTTATTATAATATTAGGACTCAATTCTCGAAGGTTGAGGTCTTATAGCCTGAGCCTGCCTCAGAACCTAAGTCTAAATTGGGCACTAAAAATCAGTGACCCGAACCTAGCTAATGCAATGCAGGATCTAGACTTACCCCGGCCTGAATTAGGGAGCCAGCTAACCACCTAAGCGCTTAAAATACATGTATCCGATCATTTAATGTAGAGTGATAGGGATGTTGCTTAAGATAAGTTTTGAGGAAATGGGACCGATGACTAGAGAATGTCCTTAAATGGCCCCTTGACTTATGTGGGGTATTTGATGCTTAAAGTAAAATGCAATTATAGATTTAGACATTATTAAGTTTGTATCTAATGCAATACATGATAGTTTACTCGATTAAGTGCTTAAATCAAAATGAAACAGTTTTAAAAATGCTTAAAAATAGTTTTTTTTCCTAAAAGAATGCACATCATCCCCTTAACAGATCTGCACCCTCATAGGCTAGCTGGTCTTTCAAAACTCGCAAGCGAGGAGATGCCTAACAAAGGAAAGAAGATGCAACAAACATGCTTATGTGAACTCCTGGCAGTCCTAGGCTTACTTCTTAAAAATATTAGAGTTTCTATGTTGGCTAAAAAAATTTTAATTTGTTTAAGTAAAAGAATTTTTAACATTCCCTCACGAGTCTCTGATTGGGTTCCAGGCTAAATCAAATACAACATGCAAGATCGCCAAAAAAAATTACTAAAAGCATGAAATCTTATATTGCAATCAACACATCAATCAATAATAAAATCAATCAAATTAATATTCAAATCAAAATTCCATATGGTAAGTGCCACTTAATATTATAACTCATGGTCTGTAAAAAAAGTAAAGTGGTTGGGTACCACTGACAACAATCCGAATTCTGCTCATAAGACTCAAGTGACTTTGAGAATGGGTCTTCTCTTTCTTCACTTCTCCATCCTTCTACAAGCTCCTTGGATCGTTAGGTCTGGATATCTGAATGAAAAGAAACTCCCCCTCGAAAGAGGTGTTATCTTTTCCCTTTGGATATTTTAAGCTCATCCTAATTTGGATCTCCAAATGGATAAGAACTCTCCCCTAAGAGATGTCCCTTCCTCTTTGGATTTCAAATTGGATGTTTAACATCCCATCTCAAAGTACTTAAATATTTATAACTCAAATTTAAATCAAATACATTGAATACTTAAAAATTAAAAGATCAAGGAACACCTGCAGGGTTATCCTAAGAAATTAATATTTAAATTGATATTCAAATAGTTAATATTAATAAAAAAATTAAATAGTCAAATCATAACTATACTTGGCCATGCTCTCTTAATTTTAAAGGGGCACTTAAGCGTAGCAAAGCACCTACAGAAACCTTATTAATTTTAAAGATTGATTTATTTTTACCCCCTTTATATTAATTGTCATGTATGAGCATGGCCACCTGCGTAAGATTATATTAGCATCAAGATCGTCTATAACCTAAGGGTAATCTAACGTCCATTAAATCAATACACAAATTACATAGAAATTAAACAAATAGTCAATCAATCTAAACTAGCAACCAATATGTAGTGAAAACTATGAAAAATCCAGCACACAACAAAAAAGTAAACACCCACCTAGCCTAAGACTAGAGTTAGTTGTCCTAGCAAGCCATCTAAAATGTGTGAGGCAGGCTGTGTGGTTTGGATATGTCCTATGTATGGCACTTAACTAAAGTTGTTTGAAATTCTGATTATTTGAAAGACTTAAGGGAATATTTAATTAAAATTTAAATCTTAATGAATTAAGATTAATTTTAAGATGTGTTTTAAAGGTTGGGCGATTACTACCTTTGTTAAACCGGGGCCATGAAGTCTATTTCACATTCTTTGGAGCTAAGTTAATAGCCTCGTAGGCTCAGATTACCCTGTAGTAACCGGTATAGTTAAGTGAATTAAATTGATTAAGGTTTGAAAGTTAATTATTTTTTATTAAAATGGATTGATTACTATTTTTAAAGTTAGATTAAGATTTTATGGATTTTTAAATTAATTATTGAATTTTCTTGAATTATTTGAATTATTTAATGTATTAATTAAAGGGGTCAAAATTTAACTTTTATATTAAGATTGAATTCTAGAAAATTAATATATTTTTTTAAATAATAGACCTTAAGATGAGCAAGTAGACTGTAAGTTTGCTGAAATTAAATTTTTTTAGATTTAGTTATGAAGGTTTGAAATTTTGACTTGATTTTGACTTAAGTTTAACCAAATTGTTAACTTTTTAACTTTGAATGATTTTTAAAGGTTTGATATTTTTAATAAATATTAAATCTTAATTAGAGTTGAATGCCTTTAAGTTTGTTCAATTTGGAATTTTCTGAAATTAGTTATAATGTTTTAAATTTTGACTATTTATTTGAATTATTAAATTTTTAATTAGAGGAGTTTTAATGGTTTGAATCCAAATGCACTCCAAACTCTTTGAAATCACCTCCAAAGATCAGGAATGACCTAAGTAGAGATTCCCAAGTGTTTAAGATTTTTTTATAATTTTTAATTATTTTTAATTAATTAAAATAATTAAATATTTATTTTTAATTAAAATTAAATTAAGATTGAATTTGATGTCAAATCAAAGAGATTTTAATTTTCTTAAGTTAAGAATTGAATTTTGATCAGTTTGAGGTATTATATATAATTTTTAGATTTAAATTTGATTTATTATAATTTTTGAAAATTTTAAGGCTTAATTAAGGAATTAACTTTGACTTAATTAATTAAGTGGCTTAATAATTTTTAAAGTTGTTGGATTCCTAAGGCAGAGAATGTCACTAAGTTTATGTGTCTTAAGTTTCATGTCAAAAGGATGTGTATCCTAATTATTAGAATTTTTCTAAATTCTCTAAACATGTCCTTAATTATTGTCCTTAGTGTCACTAGGTTATAGGACTAAAATTAGATTCTTCAAACCCTTATACACTAATTACAATCACATCAAGCAACCATGAACAATAAAATAAAATGACCTAATGTTCTATGGATTGATCATCATGAAATATAAAAATCATAAGTTCACAAAGTGATCTATGAGTTTGACGATTCAATCATAAGAGAAAAATATGCATCAAATCATATTGAGACCTTCATAAGATATAGGAAATATCTTATAATAAATCTCAATCAAATTTGAAGTCATAATCATGTATATTTTGAGAACAATGCATGAAGAATCATGCACTATCAATATCAAATTGCTCTCAAATTATCCATCATATCATTTCAAACATATTTTTATAAAGAAATGCTTATCCTACTGAATCCATAGAACTCTAACATGCATTGGTTGGAATTTAGATTGGACTAGTCATGAGTTTTCAAAAATCCAAATCAAAGTGATGTTAAATTTTTTATAAATTCATAAACTAGATAAGATTGCATCAAATAGCTTCAAGAAAATTAGAGAAGATCCAATATGGACCCTACAATACCTCTGCCAAGTTTCAAATTAAAATGATTTATATTTATTTAACTAAAAATAAAATAAGTTTTTCAGTATTTTTGAAATAATTAATAAAATACTTATCCAAATTATTTTATTTTATTTTTAAAATAAAGTACATTAAAAATTGAAGAAAATGAGCCCAAGAACTCCAAAATTGGATAAGAAATGAAATTCCTATGACTTTTTAAAGTTCTGTGTATTTTTCTGAATTAATTTAGGGTTTAAATGCACAGTCAGCTGAGGCGCTGACTGTACACAAGCTTTCCACATGGTGGTGACTGATAGGACCACGCAGACTGCAGTAGTCAAGTGACGGGAATCACTTAACCAGCACGGCATGATTCTGAACTGTCGGATCTAACAAAGCACGGATCCAATGGTTGAGATTAAGCCTGTGGTTAATCTCGATCCAGAAGGATCAAACGGTGGATCTAAATCCTGCGGTTTGAATGGAAGGCTAGGATTTAGCCAGATGAAGATCTAGTCCTCCCGCGGTCAAGCCCGTCAGGATCGAGTGGTCGATCCGACAACATCATGACCGTTGATCCAAATAGAGCAGATCCAACGGTCATGGCTTCATCTTCTCCACAAGCACACCGAAACCCTAAGGTCTTGTTTGATCTTATACGTAAGATTTAAAGGTTTAAATGATTTAAAAACTTAGACATATGTAATTTAGGATTGGAGAAACAATGGCAAAATGTTCTCAGAGCTTTTGATTCAATTCTTATAATGTTATTTAAGAACCTTGATAATAACCTAGGGTTAAAGATATATAGTTATATAGTTGATAGATTCAGATGATTTAAGGCTCTCTAAACTTGTGGATTGTCCATGCTTAATTCTGCATAAGACTTTGAGCTCGGAGGAGGCTTCTATAGAGAGTTTGAACAGCTGGGACGGACTGGTCTATGATCTTTAACTTCTCTCATCACTGGTAAGCTCCAAATGGTAGGAAAATGACTAGAATGTATAGAGAAAACTCTAAAGAAGAAAAAAAAATCCCTAGAGCTCTGTAGAATGATTGGAGTAGTGAATAGCTTGGAATTAAGGGTTTCGTCCCCCTTACCCTATTCCATCTGTCAGAGCTGCTATGGACGATCATGATCAATTAGGGTAGCCCCTTGGATGCTTTATAAGTGGCTTAGGCCGTTGGAGTGCCAGGAAACGAGCTGGCCAAGTGAAAACACTAAGTTGTCCCTCTCACGTGGAGGGGACCATTAGGGTCATTTGAGGTTGAACCAATGGCTGGGTCGGGTCAGGCTGGGATCTGAGAAGGTTCTAGAGTCCATTTGAGGGGCTGGATGAGCTGTAGTGAAGTTTTGGAGGGAAAAGCCATGGAGGAGAGAGCTTTGACCAAACAAGCTTTCTTGGTTCTTTGATGACCCTTTGACCAGTCAAAGAGGTCAACAAAGTTGAGGTGGAGTCCAGGTGGATCCAATAGACACTTAAGTAGCTGAATTGGCTTGATTTCAAACAAGGGGGTCGAGTTAATGTGATTTGATTAAAAAAATGAATTTTTAACAATGAGTTGACTAGTTTGACCAGTCAACTTATAAATTATCTTATGAGTTTAGTTCAATTAAGAATGCAATTATATTATTCATTATACTATTTATTGAATTATTTATTAGAATTACATATCTTGGGCTTTATAGCTTACCAGATTTTTATTCTGGCTATTTATATAGGAAGGGGCAAGGATAAGATAAAAGCAGATAGTCTCAGGTCAATATAAAACTATATGTTCCATTGTATAGTTGTGTAAGTGAGTCTACATCTAAGGTATGTAGACAATTTATTATTGTAATATTTTGGGGTTCTTAGTGGCTCTACAATTATATATAAACATGATATAAATGAGACATTTTGAATGCTTCTTTTCCTTGCTACACCCTGCAATTATTGGTGAGGGATGTTGTGGGGTGTGACAAAAGTGAAATCAGAGCAAGAATTAAGATTATGGGGATTTAATTACAAAAGCCTAATTAGAAGTAGTATTTTTAAGAAAGAAAAATTGGATCTGATTTAATTATTACATAGCTTAGGTGGAAGATTGTTCAAAAGTTAGTAATGAGGTTATATAAAAGCATTATTAATGAGGTAATATATTACAGATGTAATATATTATAGATACCATGGATGAAAGGATACTTGAGGGGACTAATGGTCATTCAGCTTAGCATGACAGAACATTTGAGGGTCCTAAAATTATTGCATCAGCTGAAGGCAATACTCTTAAAATAGACAACATGTTGGCTGTGATAACCCTTAATTTTTAAAAGAGTTTTTTTATATATAATAGTTAAAAATTATTTTAAGAGTCATTATAAGTCCAAATCATAAATCATCTTTGTCATAACATAGATATTATCGTGCTTTAGTTTCATTAGTTTTTCATAATTTTTAGGCTTAGGTGAAATTCCCTAAGAAATTGATGTTTGTCAGTACAAGTGAGAATTTTGGGATCGTTAGGTGTCTATTTTACAGATCAATTTTATCAAAATATTTTAGACATGCTTAAATATTTTATTTCTATAATTTTAGATCCCCATATTTGAAGATATACAAAAATTTTAGGCTAAAAGTTGAACAGTCAATTTTATTACTTATATATCCTTTAAATATTTTATTATTAAATATTATCTTAAACACTAATGACCTTTATGTAAATGTCATTTATATTTTCCCAAGTAAAAAAGGAAATAGAGAAAGAATAAAAGGGAAAGAGAGAAAAAAAGAGGAAAGAGAAAGAAATTTGGAGGTCGTAGAACTATTTTCGCCCGTCAGTCTAGTTGAGAAACTTGTTCCTCTCAAGATAGGTCACACTATGCCTATCTCAACTTTAAAAAAATATATAGTTTTTATTGAATTTTTTAATTAAAATTTTGTTTTCATTACCGAAAAATGAGAATAACTTTGCACTGATAAAACTTGCATCGCATACCTTTTTATATATTATAGAGATTAAGATTATAAATATTTTGAATTTTTTTTAAAAATTTTATAATGGGGGTTTTAGAATTTGTAAGGTTTTTATTGAAAAAAAAATTATCTAGATGTTAAAAAATAATACTACAATACAATTAAAGTCTTAAAATAGTGTTCTACAAGATCTCTAGAATTTGGTTATTTTTTTAAAAATGTGCATTTTTACTTAGTAGAGTTTTTTGTTGT
Source organism: Dendrobium chrysotoxum (assembly GCA_019925795.1). Lineage (NCBI taxonomy): Eukaryota > Viridiplantae > Streptophyta > Magnoliopsida > Asparagales > Orchidaceae > Dendrobium > Dendrobium chrysotoxum. The sequence goes on from CM034308.1 coordinate 44,702,085, forward strand.
CCATCATCATAGAAAATTATTAATTATGAAATGTGCTCTATTATATTTTAATTACTATAATGTGATTAAATATATTTAATTATTATAATATGATGAAATATATATTTAAATGATTGAATTAGGTGATATTGAATAGTTTTGACTTGAAAAATATTTATTAGGAGATATAAAGGATTATAATCCTTTAAGATTCTATCTTTGATCGGGAAATTGAATCTGAAAAACTCTAAAAATAATTATCTGTTGTGAGTTATAAGGGGTCAAAATTTTTTGAGATTCTATCTGAAAGAAGGATAAATTCTATTGGGAGCCATAAGGGGTTAGAATTTTTTGAAATTTTGTCTGGGACTGGAGAAATTTGATAGAAATTATTTTATGAAATGAATTTCAATTTTTATTATATATTTAGTGTTATTTTTGGAATATGGATAATTGCAATTCTTTTATTATTCTGTTCCGTACAATAATTTATTATACTACTTTTAATTGCATTTAAATATTTTTGAATATTTAATAAAAGAAATATTTTAAAATTTTGATCAGTGTTTGTGGTCTACTGAGCTGTTATAGCTCACTATGGTTTTACTTATAGTTTTAAGGATCTAGGAAAGGGAATGAGCTTATTAATTAGCAGTTCATGATTAGATTTAAGTTATAGGTATTTCTTTGTTTTGATTTTTATACAATCATGATTAATTTACTATTCAGTTCTATAAGTTTTATTGATAGCCATGTAATATAGTATATATATATATTTATATTGATGAAATTAAAGAGATTTTGTGGATGAGTTTATTTTTAGTACTTGGATATTTTAGTAGCTCTATAGTCTATTATTTATTTAAAATAAATATTAAAAGAGAATCTAAAACATCCAAAATTAGATCTTGAGATTTGTTTGTCACAGCTCAACATGATAGGACATGTCCCATTACTGAGTCTTGTTAGGTTGGGTTGTGATACCAGTGGTGCCTGACCTTGCCAATATGATGTCAGGGACTATAATGCAATGCAAATGATGAACATGATGATGCAAGTAGGTAACTTTGACTGTGGAAAAGGAAATTCTTCATGTGAAGTAATACCGCCAACTCTGAGTGAGCTATTAAAAATAGGCATGCATATCAAAGGACCAGGATTGTGTGAGTGTACTACTTAGGAACTACAAGTGCTGACATCTGCTCATAATCCTCATTAAAATCATGTACAATTGGTCTATCATCTACAATGTGCATACTCTCTCTAAATCTCTTGATAAGATCATTAATGTTGTTCACAACTAGGGATGTCAATTTCGGGTCACAGGTCGGGTTCGGGTCGAACTCGGAACTGACACGACACTGTTTGGGTCAACCCGAACCCGACACGTTTATACAAACGGGTCGATTTTTGGGACCCGAACCTGACCCACTTTGGGTTCAAGTCAACCCGACCCGACACGGATTTCTGATTCGACAGGAAGGAACATCGTCGAGCTCCCATCGCTACTTTCAATTCCGGCAAGGCGGCTAGCTGTTCGGCTGTCCCGACTTTCGATTTGACAGGAAAGAATGTCGTCATAGGAAGATAATGAGCTCCCATCGCCGAAGGAGGAAGATAACGAGCTCTCGTCGTTGAAGGAGGAAGATAACACAGTAGCAGCGGCGGCGGGCGGACACGCCGGGCAGGTCCGACAGGAGACGTGAAGAGGCGAAAGAGAGACGGGCCAGCGACGTCTTGAAGGAGGCGAAGTGGCATGACATGTGACTCCGACTGATGGAGTGACAGGCTAAGCGACTCGACGTGTCGTAGGCTCGCAGCGTCGGGTCATTTCACAGGAAGGGCGGGCACGCCGGGCAGCAGATACGAGCAGAAGAGTTTTCGGGTCAATTTCGGGTCGAGTTTGGGTTTTTGGATCAACCTGAACCCGACCCAAAACTCAAATCGGGTCAGAGTTTCAAACCCGAATCCGACCCATTTACTATCCGAATCGACCCGAACCCAGATTTTTTCAGGTCGGGTTTCGGGTCGTGTCAAAATTTGACACCTCTATTCACAACCGCCTATATAGGTGTATCTATATCATGACTAAACGGGCTTTAGCCTCTCCTCTACGTCCAAGAAAAATTAACATTGTAATAAAAATAAAAAATGACTAAGCTATCATGTAAAAAAATAATTAGCAAACTTATAAATTAAGGTGGCATTTTAAAAAAAATAAAATGTGACTAACCAGGATTCTTTTGCTCGTCGAATGTGAATAATAACATGAGGGTGCCTCTTCTACCATGCCCCACAACATTTTCCACCAATGAGTGGTGGTCCATCGACACACACACTCCAATAATAAATGAAATATCTTGCAATTTTATCATCATCTAGCCAACTATAAGATAAAATGTGTTATTCTTCGGTCACCATCGCTCCACTAACGCTTTAATTAGGTGATGGCCAAACTTATGAGAGCAACTTACAAGTCAAATATTTCTTAAAATCCATTATCTACATGTGCTTGTCATTGCAGCCAAAAACATTTGTTTCTTAACAATAAATTTAAAATTTTAATCAATAAAAAAAATTATGTAATAAAAAATATATATGTCACCACTTAAAATTTCAGCTTCTGCACGAAAAATATATGCATATCCACGTGGAAAACATGTTGTGGTGCACATGGCGATTAAGTATGTTCTACTAAATAAAATTTAACGGTCCAATTTTACTTAATTAAGTAAAGAACTGACATGTTCTTAAAATTTTGTCTCGTGCATATTCTTTATTTTTTAAGTTACATTATAACTATTGCATCCTTAAAAATTCACAGCTGTAGAGAAATACAGAATTTAGCACCCTAGCTTTATACGAAGATCCATCACATAAACATATAAGATAGAGGAGTGCAATGTTCATTAGAGACACCATAATTTTTATGTGTAAACACTTGAAAAGGGAAAAAATTATAGGGCCTTGTCCAATTTAAATGAATCCATTAGTACTTATAATTGATTATAAATGATGTCCTTCCTGAGGGGAAGGTGATGACTCAATGTAACAAACTTACATCATATAGAGCATATTATATATTTGGAGAATAACATAATAGTTGCTCTTAAGAGAATGTTGTTCTATTCGTTTGGTCAGTAGGTCCATAATCGGATGATGATGATCAGAAGGATCATAGTTGGCAGATAACAGAGGTTGGAAGGACCATAATCAGGCAATGGTGGTCTGAGGGATAGTAGTTGGCGGGCGATGGAGGTCAGAAGAATCGTAGTTGGGTGGCTGTGGTCAGAAGGATCGTAGTTATCGAGTGAATGTGGTCAGAAGGACCGTAGTTGGGCGACGGCGGTCGGAAGGACCGTAATCATGCGACAGTGGTCGGAAGGATCATAGTCGGACGACCATGGTTAGAAGGACTATCAATGGACGCTAGATGGAGGTTTGAAAATGATGGTCGGGGGGAGATTCAACAACAATAGCCTGGTGGAGCGAATTTGCTGATGATGGTGTCGGGGCGGAGCTTTAGAATTCTCTAAGCCCACGAGCCTATTCTCTTCTTCCTTCTCCCTCCTCCCCCTCAAGTGAAGAATGAGGGTTTATTTATAGTTTTTTTGGGAGTGGCATGACTAGTAAATATGAAGAAGACCAAACACATGTTGGGAGTGTTCCATCGGATGGCTGATAGTGATTTCCTTGATCTAGAGTGTTCATCAAGCATTTTTATGCCTTAATGATGTTAGAATTAAGTGATCTTGGGCTCGTTGGATTTATCTCGTTGATTCACTCGATTCGACTATAAGCATGCCATATTCGACAATCATTTGGTTATCCAATTAATGCTTTGAACCATCCAAGTATGCTTTGGACCCTTGATTTGGGCTCATTTGCACTCGGATTGGACTAATTTTCATGTTGTTGGGTTCGTTTCTTCGAGATGTTTAATTCGACTATAAGTTTGTTGAAATCAAAGCTTAGATGGTCATGAATTTAATTATGAAAGTTTTCTATTCAAGTGTGCATCAAGATTCTTGCCAGATCAAGACAATTTTTGGCGATGTATCAGTTGCCCTTTTATTTTCGGACGTTGAAGCTCACATAGTCCAATAATATTTGTCAGATTTTTAGAAAATTGTCCATGTGAAATTAGAATTTCTGATAAATTTTAAGGCACGACCACCCCTGAACGTCAACATGGACCTTCCTTCAGGGCCGTGAACCAAGGTAAAATCCATAATTATAACATTTCTTGAATTGGATGCACTAACTAAAGTAATAATTTCTGCCCAAAATTCTTTAAACTATTTTTTTAAAATAAGTTGTAGGATATTTATTTTACATTGAATGTGTTAAAATTATTTTTTGATTATGTATAAAATTGAAGTTTTATTTCTAATTAAAATTAGCGTTTTCCTCAATTAGGAAATGGGCATTTTTAAGAAATTAAATTTTTTTAACAAAACCTCAAGAGGTTTTTTACTTAAAAATCCTATTATTTTCATTATTAGGAAATAGCATAAAGAGAAAGCTTAGAAAAAACTTTTATTGTTTGTGATGTATATATACACACACACATCACATATATATATATATAGAAAAAAATTTTATTGGTTGTATGTATATATATATAGAAAAGAATTTTATTGTCTGTGATGTGTGTGTGTGTGTGTATATATATATATATATAATGGAAATACATATGAGTAGTTCCAAGTTATTCATGTACTAATAATGCAAGAATTGTGATAGAAATATATTTTTGTGTTAGTATTATTATTATTATTATTAAAATCTATTTTGTAACTTTAAAATTGTGAAAAATCCTTTAAAATTATGAAAAATTCTAGAAAATTTTTTCATAAAAGAAGCACTTTTCGGATTTAAAATTCCAAAAAATCCTTAAAAATTTATGAAAAATTCTAGAAAAACTTTTCATAAAAGAAGCGTTTTTTGACTTCTAAAATTTCAAAAAATTCTTAAAAAATTATGAAAAATTCTAGAAAAACTTTGCATATAAAACGAGTGCATTTTGGCTTTTAAAATTCCAAAAAATCTTTAAAATTTAATGAAAATTCTAGAAATTTTTTTCATTAAAAAGGAGTGCTTTTTGGCTTTTAAAATTAAAAAAAAATCTTTGAAAAATTATGAAAATTTCTATAAAAAAACTTTTCGTATTCTCTCTTCCTTATTCCTATAAATACCCCCCTTGGGGGTAGGGAAAAAGCACAATTTCTCCTTTCTAATTTTTCTTCTCTTTTTCTTTCTCACTTTTTCTAGCATTAGAGGCATTCCACTATCTTGGATAGGTGGCATTCCCTATTAGTTCCAGTGCCCCTCTTTACAAGTAGTAGCATTTATCTTTCATCCCCTTCTTTCTCGTACTTATTTTTATATTAGAGTCATTCTACTATTTTTTATAAACGACATCCCCTATCAAGTTCTAATGCCCCTCTTTGGGTAGGAGGAGTAACATTTGCCTTTTTTTGCTCTCCTTATGTATTTCTTCTTTACTTCTTACATTAGAGGCCTTCCATTATCTTGGATAGGTGGCATCCCCTATCAATTTCCAGTGCCCCTATTTGTGTAAAAAAAATAACATTTACCTTTCTTCTCCTCTCCATCTATATTTCTTCTTTGCTTTTTCTTATATTAGAGGCCTTCCATTATCTTGGATAGGCGGTATTCTCTATAAAGCTCTAGTACCCCTCTTTGTGTAGAAGAAGTAGCACTTCTTTTCATTCTCTCCCACAATTTTTCTTACATTAGAGATATTTCATTATCTTGGATAGGCGGAATACCCTATCAAATTTGAGTGGCCCTTTTTATATAGAAGGGGTAGTTCTTACATTTCTTCTCCTTTTCCTCTGTACTTCTGTTAACATTAAAGGCATTTCATTATTTTAAATAGGCAACATCCTCAATCAAGCTTTAGTACCCCTCTTTGTATAGAAGAAGTCCCAATGAAAGTTTATTCTCCTCATAGACAACTCATGATAGAGAAAAATCAACCACATTCTACATGAGAGGATGGTCTAAAAAGATCTAGCAGTAATCGCATCCAGGAAGAGAATTAGTGACTATTAGCAAATGGACAGAAGTTTGATAATGGTTGATAATCGGGAAGAGATCCGACGACCTTAAATTGATCCTTTGATATAAGAAGTCAAGCAATATGCCGATGAAAGCTTAACGGAGGTGGTTAGGTGATATTCCAACGTTAGCACTCGGGCGATAAGCTGATTGAGATAATTAAAAGGTGTGTTACTAATAGTAATCAAGTGAGGGGTCGATGATGGCTGATATGAGGTGAAGGGTCAATATTGTCCATCAGATGTAGGGATGATGATGATGATAGTCGAGTTATGTTTTATTGAAAAGTAATATGCATCAATGCTAATGGGAGAATATAGGCGGTTAGGCTATGCATCGATGGCAGCATTCTAGCAGCATACTAATAGTGCTAATTAAACGAAGGCCTATCAGGGCTCTAATCATTCCTTGAAGAATAAGATGAAAGAGATGCTTCGAAGTGTAGTTAAGAATAGGTTAATAGAATCCACCAATGATGTTTAACTTATTCGAGATTATTTAGTAGAGTGTTGTTCTATGATGTTAATATGTGGGAAAGAGATTGAGGGAATCCATCATGGATGTTTGACCAAACTGAGATTTTTTGGTAGAGTGTTACTTGTTGACGTTAACCTATATGGAGAGGTCGAGAGAATCCATAAAGATGTTTGACCTATTTGAGATTATTTGTTGGAGCATTGCTAGATGATGTTAACCTGTGTTAAAGAGATCAAGAGAATCCACTAAAGATATTTGACATATTTGAGATTATTTGTTAGAGCTTTGCTCGTTGATGTTAACCTATATGGAAGAGATTGAGAGAATCCACCAAGGATATTTGACCAATATGAAGTTATTTATCAAAACATTATTTGATGATGTTAATCTGTATGAAAGAGGTGAAGGGAATCCATAAAAAATATTTGACCTATTCAAGGTTATTTGTTAGAGTGTTTCTCGATGATGTTAACCTATGTTGAAGAGGTTGAATAAAATCTCCTTGGGATGGATTATGCCTTAATTTGGAGGGGGCGAATGCCACATGTATCCTAAATTAAAGGTAAAGAATAATTTATCTTTAGACCGTTATTGTCTTTTTGAAGTCGAGGTTAAGACCTTGCCTAATTAGTAGAAGTTCAACTATTAACTATATAGAACTTAAAATTTATTAAAAGCATCCTCTCATTTGCTTAAGGCTTTATAAAAAAAAATCAATTTCTAATATATTAGAGAAATTTTCTTGGCCACGGTTACTTCTTATGTTGCAGCAAAGATTGCCCCCTAGATCAAATTTACTTCCTCGAATGTAATACATCTATGGCTGATAACTGAGGAGAGATAAAGAAATACATATTTGTTGTTGCAGAGAGATTGCACTCAATATTGAATGGCTTCATTTGAACCTGATAGAAGATTATGGTAAAGGGACTAACACGCTTTAACCAAGCTTAGGTCATTGACGTGAACGACCTTTCGAGGTTACAACTAGGCTACCCCTTAGTCTGGAATCATTTCTCACAGATGGCACCAAACTATTGCATCATAAAAAAAATTATGGTGGTAGAGAGATACAGAATTTAGTGTTCTATCTTTGTATGAAGATACAACATGCAAACATATAAGATAGAGGAGTAAAACGTTCATTAAAGACATCAAAATTTTTACGTGAAAACTCAGAAAATGGGAAAACCCCATGGAGCCTTGCCTAATTTGAATGAATCCACTAGTTAACTAATACTTGTAATCGATTATGAATGTGTCCTTCCTCAGGGGAAGGTGTTAGCTCAATGTAGTAAATTTACATCATATATAACACATTATATAGTTGGAGAATAACATAATAGTTGCTCTCAAGATAATGTTATTCTGTTCATTTGGTTGGCAAGTCCATAATCAGATGATGATGGTTAGAAGGACTGTAGTTGGCATGTAACAGATGTTAGAAGTATCATAATTAGGCAACAATCATCTGAGGGATCATAGCCGGCAGGCGATGGAGGTCGGAAGAACTGTAGTCATGAGATTATGGTCGGAAGGGTCATAGTTGGTGGGTGAAGATGATCTAAAGGACCGCAGTCGGGCGACGGTGGTCAAAAGGATCATAGTCGAGCGATAGTGGTCAGAAGGACCGTAGGCAAGCGATGGTGGTAAACAGGACCATAGTCGGGCTATAGTAGTCGGAAGGACCATAATCGGTCGACGGTGCTTGGAAGGACTCTCAATGGCCTCCATATTGAGGTCTAATGATGATGGTCGGGGGGGGGGGAGATTAAACAACGGCGACCTGGTAGCGCTGATTTGCCGGCAATGGTGCCAAGGTGGAGCTTAAGATTTCTCTAAGCCCAATAGCCTTTTCTTTTCTTCCATCTCCCCTCCTCCTCATGTGAAGAATGAGGGTCTATTTATAATTTTCTATGAGTGACATGACATGTAAATATGGAGAAGATCAAGGACATATTAGGAGTGTTCCATCGGATGAATGATAGTAATTCCCTTAATCAGAGAATGTATATCAAGCATTTTTGTGCCTTAATGACGTTGGAATTAAGCAATCTTAGGCTCGTTGGATTCATCTCGTCGAGTCACTCGATTCGACTATAAGCATGCCATATTCGAAGATTATTTGGTTATCTAATTAATGCTTTGAACCCTCCAAGTATGTTTTGGACCCTTGATTTTAGGCTCATTTGGTCTCGGATTGGACTGATTTTGGTGTCGTTGGGTTCGTCTCTTCGAGATGTTCAATTCGACTAGAAGTTTGTTGAAATCAGAGCTTAGATTGTCCTAAATTTAATTCTGAAAGTTTCTAATTTAGATGTGCATTAAGATTCGTGCCCCATCAAGACGATTTTTGATGACGTATCAATAACTATGAAATTCAACATTATTTTAAATAACAACTAATATATGATAAGTATAATACTTGGGCAAATCTAAATTAGATATATCAAAGCAAAATAAAATACACAAAGAAAATTATATGTTTTGGTTGACGGATCTGAGAACTTTGCGGTATGGACTTCACCAAAACAAAGTGTATATCACAATACAACTTAAGGAAGAGAAAATTAATGTAGAGAGATATTAGAGGGAAGAATGATGCATGAAATGAAGTAAAGTGGGGCTTATATAAGCCCCCACCAGCAAACAAACTTCAGCAAGCTTATGTATGATATTGCCATCTATTTGCGCGGAGGGGTCTTATTGAAGGTTAGGACGAGTTGATGTCAAACTATATAAAAATAATAATTAAGTCTTAAACATAGGATTATTTTGATCATTATTTTTTAAAAATTGAAGAAGATGAAAAAATTTATCAATTAATTAAAATTTTGATATATGTATTTAAATTAAATTTTAATTAATAAATTTAGGATTATTTGAACTCTGATTTACATAATTTTTTATTTTAAATGTGTATTTTAATGAGATAAATTTAATAAATTAAACTTATTCAATTAGAATATTATAAGATATTCAAATATTCGAATATTATCAAATAATAAAGAGGAATTATTCTAAGCCGTACGATGAGATGAGGAAGCATCCCAGAAGCAAAGCGCTTTTGAAAGAACAAATGCTTTGCATCGGACGGCGATAATAAAAGCCAATTGCCAAACCTTTTATAAATCAACGGTCGCATGAAAGCCACGTGGTAAGCCGTTCGTGGAAGTTTCCTTGCACGGATATTACCAAATTGCCATTTCGCCACCGTCCTTTATATATATTTAATTGGGCCTCCTTTTTGTCGTGGATTAACTGAACTGAGGGTATGGCCTTTCTTGGTAGAGAGGCCGCCGGCGATATCACGGAGATTAGATCTCTGGCGATTGCCGGAGAAAATTCGGCCGTGGGTTCATCGGGTTCGTCCTGGCGTATCAACGTGAGCGGTCTACAGTTGCCGGAGTGGACAAAACGGGAAGATCAGACTTTGGTTTCTAGGGTATTCGGTACTTCTATGGGTATGCGTGCACTTTCTGCTTGAAATCACTTCTTGTTATATCTTTGCAGTTATTTTTTAAACTAATTCTTGTATTTTTTATTGGTTGTTTACTTTTGTGTAAGAGGGAATCAATTTATGTTTAGGAAGCAAAAGTTATGTTATGTACGGTGGGATTTTTTTCTTTACCAAGCTCATTTTGGTTTGTGGCCGGGAGGTCATGCTATCAATCAGGAGTTCTTGAGTTCTAAGTGCTATTTATATGATGTTGTGTGTGAATTGGTCTTAATTGACCTAAATGTTCCAAAAAAAAAAAATGGTGGAATTTTTGCATTCTATTTTTGGGAAAAAGTTGGGTGTGGATATTGACATAATTGTTATTATGATGGGCTGAAAAAATTCAGATGCTGTACGTTTGGTCCTACATGATTTGAAAAAACGTGCAAATAACAGCTTAAGAAAATGTTTTCTGTTTTAATGTTCTGCTGTTTATCCCAACGTTTCGAAAATCGGACCGAACCGGCAGTTCAACCGGTTCAACTATGAACCAGTCGTGTGGCTGGTCCGATCCATTAAAAACCGGCTTCGCATTGAACCAGATTGAATCGGCAAAAATCGATGGTTCAACCGTAAAACCGCGTGCTAAACTACTTCGGGTTGTAAAGAACTAGCAGGTTCTATAAAAAATTTATTTATTTTTTAATTAAATTTAAAATAATATATTTTAGTTTATTAAATTCTTTTAACTTTTTTAAATATTTTTATTAAATATGATGATTAATTACACCATAATATCGGCATGTTATCTCACATAATGTGTTTAGTAAAAAGTGTGTACTTCACACTATATAAAGGGTTAAAGACAACTATCTCAAACTCCTTCTATGATGTGGGATTAAAAAAATTGCATGAATACTGTATGAATTAGAATATGAATTTGGGCATAATTGAGCTGCAAATTTGGGCTAGTTGGGCTATGAATTTGGGCTGGTTGGGTTGCAATTTTTTTTAATATGTATTATAAATTTGTTGTAATGTATATTATAAGAATTAATAATATAAAATTTTATTATTATAAATTTATATATTATATTAAATATTATTCTTATAAATATATTTAATTATAAATATATAAATATATTATTCTTAAATTATATTTATATTTATAAAACTTTATTATTATTTTTTAACATTTTATAAATATTATTAAATGCTCATATATTTATATTATATTAATGATTATATTATATCATATGTATAAATCATATCTAAATATATAATATATAGTGTGATTTTAAACTTCCAACGCATTCTTAATTTGGATATTTGATATGTATGATAAGATGGATTTGTGTTTAAGGTTAGATTATCATATTATTAAAAAAAATAAATTAAAAAAAATAGATTATCATATTATTATGTTAATTTTATTAATTTTTAATAATATTATTATTTATTACGTCATCAGGTTGATCCCTATTCGACCTGTCGAACTGTGAATCTCTCCTTCTTCCGGTTCGTTGTTCGGCTCGGTTTTTACAACCTTGATTTATCTTATAGATTTTACAACAAATATCTTCATGAATTTATATTTTAGCTGTATATATTGGAAGAATTTTTGTTTCGCCTTTTATGATAATTGTTATGTTGATTATAAATGAATGTCTTAATGTTTAACTATTTTTCTTGTTAATTTTGTAGCACATAATTTCATTAATCTTCTTTTGTTTATAAATTAAAATCATACAATTTGTTGTTAGTTAAAAATAATAAAAAATTTTGTGACTCAGAATATGTATAGGCATTATTTTTCCTTTCGTTTTGAGCTGCTAAGACAGAGACCTGGGCAAATGTTGATTTGATTTTTTTTTCTTTCTTTTTCTATTTGACCAATTGGCTTGCAAGAACAATTATTTTCGTGTAAAACACTGCTTATTTTATTAGTCTTCCTAAATTGGCTGAAGTGCTAACTCTTGAATATGACAGTATGGCCTTAGAGAACCAATCCAACCATTTGTTGCTTGGATGGAATTGATCAGGAACCTAGAAATAAAGTTGGTTCTCCTTGATGTCTAACAACAGGCCTTTTTATTCTAATTATCAAAGACTTGTTTTGCTAATTAATTAATTCTATTAATTACAATTATAACTTCATTTATTGAAATTATTTTATTTTCCTTTTTAAATAATATGTATAACAAAATAATTATTGGAACCTACTATTTGTTCTTGAAAAAATCATGTATATACTAATCTATGAATTCCAAGTTTATTCAACTTTAATTACTTTATTTATATTTTTTTAAGTTTCTAAATATATTGCTTTTGTTTTATAGTTTTTTTTAAATTAGTTTAATACTAATTCTTGATTAATATAAATATTTCTTGAATTCTTTATTTTGTGCATCTTTATGGGGTATTGGTTATTATCCTTACTCTCAATTCCTAATGGTTAGTATATTGTGGTTGGCTGTGATTCCTCAGTTACAATCTACTTTTTCGCAATTCTGTAAATATTGTATATATTCATAGGCTTGGTTTCTTTATGTCAAGATGGCATCATTATATTATTATGATACGATGTGAATTTTTCTTTCCAGCACACACTTGAAAATCTATCAACTTTTTTTAAGTTCATTATACATAGATTTCTTACCCCAATAACAGTCCTACATGTAAACTGTGGTAGCTGTCACAAAAATTTAGGAATCTCTATCTGAAAGTTTGAAACCTTATTATGATGATGATATTTGCATTTTAGCCTATAATACAAAGGCAAATAAATGATTGATTCTCTAGTTGACTTTGCTTAGGCTATTGTTCTTTTGTTTGCCCTACCAGTGAACTTGCATTTTATCTGACTGACTCTTTCTGGAGGTCTTTGATGAGTGCTTAGTGCCTTCCATTTTGAATGGGAAAGAAAAATGAAAGAATTGCTGAAATTGCCTTACGAGAAGAGATAAGAAGGATTCAATAATATTTGAATTGAATCCATCTGAAAATTAAAGACGTGCAAAAAAGTTGAAATTGATGTTTAACTCTTAAAAACTCAAAGGTGGTTGTGTATTAGTGATTTTCTTTGTTATGCATCTAGTAATTGTTCTTGCTGTTGTGTGAAACCTTCTAAAATATCATCAAAGATGCGTGTTCATTGCCACTCATTCCTTTCGCAGGAAAGAAAAGTAGAATAGAGAAATATTATAATAAGCAGGAGAAGCTTCTGAAGGATTTTACTGAAATGGAAAGCTTTATTGAGTTAGGCTGTCTAGAAGGCGCTCCAACAGAGGTATGTTAACGATTGTGCTGAAATTTTGATAGTCTGATACATCAGACTGGATATTTGTTTTTTCTTTCAATCTCGTAACGTAGATCTGTCTCCTTGGAATTTGTGGGAAAGTATGTAGTTTGTGTAGCTATCTACTCGCTGGGGATTTACTGATGGCTAAGTTTGGATTGATCATGCAACTTGAAAAACGGACTTAAAGAGAAAAATAGGAGATATAGGTCTTTAAAGTAATACAAAAAGACTTTGTAAATTATTTCACTGGTTGGATTTGCAGGATGAACTTACTGAACTGGCACGACTTGAGAGGATGGCAATCAATATATCAAACATGGCTAATCTACTTCTTTTTATAGCCAAAGTGTATGCATCAATTTCAAGTAGATCTCTATCTGTGATTGCTTCCACACTGGATTCCTTGTTGGATCTTCTGTCTGGATTCATTTTATGGTTCACATCACATGCCATGAAAAAGCCTAACCAGTATAGGTATCCAATTGGCAAAAAGCGCATGCAACCTGTGGTAAGTTATCAATGAAAATGTTTTGTCTTAAAATCCTCTCTTATTCGTGTGTTTATACCACCTTGAAGTGTTTATGCAAATATGATCTGTTTTGGTGTGGTTGTTTTTATTTTTTGTCGCAGGGAATTATAGTTTTTGCTTCAGTTATGGCTACTCTTGGTTTCCAAGTACTACTGGAGTCTGGTCAGAGACTGCTAGCATCGGTACAGTTTTGCTTAAAGAGCTAGTTATCATTACTCACTTTTATTTGTAACAATAACCATAACTACTACGATGATAGTAAAAATATTGGGGGATAAATTGATGGAAAATCATCAAAAAATCATGAAACAGAATTATCTGCTCCTGCCATTGTGACATCTTAAGATACTCTGAAATATCATCATACCTGTTATCATTTTTTTTTATATATCGTAGCTTATCTCTAATAGTTCCCTATTTTTTTCTAATTTATTTTGCTGTCTTGATTATGTTATGGCAATCTAGCCTCTGTGCTTAAAGATCATTATGTCTCTATTGTGCAGTCCCACTCTTCACTGGATAGTTCAAAGATTAACTGGATAATTGGAATCATGACTTCCGTTACAGCTGTAAAATTCGTGCTGATGATCTACTGCCGTAGCTTCAAAAACGAAATTGTGAGAGCTTATGCGCAAGATCATTTATTTGATGTCATCACTAACTCCATTGGTTTAGCCACTGCTGTACTAGCTATTAAACTTTGCTGGTGGATCGATCCTGTAGGAGCTATTCTGGTAAGTAGGAATGTTCTATACTACTTCTGTATGCTCAAAGATAATTAGTTAATTTCTGCTTAATTTGTGATGCAGATAGCACTGTACACAATGAGCACCTGGGCAAGAACAGTTTTTGAGAACGTATGTTCATTAGTCGGAAGAAGTGCACCTCCTGATTACTTAGCAAAGCTGACATACCTCATTTGGAATCATCATGAAGAAATTAGGCACATTGATACAGTCCGAGCCTACACATTTGGATCACATTATTTCGTTGAGGTTGATATTGTTTTACCTGGAAACATGCCTTTGAGCCAAGCTCATGATATTGGTGAGACTCTCCAAGAGAAACTGGAGCTGCTGCCTGAAGTTGAAAGAGCTTTTGTGCATGTGGACTTTGAGTTTACTCACAGGCCAGAACATAAGACTAAGGTCTGAGTAGGGCTATTGTAACTTAGTTATGTTTTTTCTAGTGTAGAAAAACTGTTCATCTAGCAAGTTTTAACTTTTAAATTTATATATATATATATTGTTATTTTTATATTTTAATCCTTGATAATGTTTAAATTTGCAAATCTTATTGCTTTTATTAGCAAGATAGCTGCTGCACAACTTATTGTGGATTTTTTTGGGGGGGGCATTTAGGTCAATTAAGATAAATTCATACGCACAACACATATGTAAGATTCGAACCCAAAATTTTTTTTATTGATAGTCAAAGCTTCCAACCAACATATCAAGATGAGCTACATGCTTATTGTGGACTCACTCAGTTGGTTATTGTGAAACCAACGGTGTATTCTAATCCAATTTTTATTAGGGCTAAAAAAGTTTATCTTTCTTTTTTTCTTTTGAATTAGTATGAAGTTGAGTTATTTTAATTTTTAGATGATATAAATATTAAAAATATATTTATTATTAAATTTAGTATAAAATTTTTAAATATTGATATATTTATATATTATCAATAAATAATTATCATTGGAGACGAAGTAAACTTTTGTTCAAATTGTATACACTATAATTTATAAAAATAATCTTTTTCATGAAATCTATAACAAAATAATAATATTTTAAGATAAACCACTCATTTTAATATTCTTGCTCAATCTTTTTTGTATGACCTTTTGGTCTCTTCAGAATGTCTGATGCATTTAGTAGTCGATATTTTCTAGATGCAATAGTTGGCCAAGTTTTTTTTTTTTTTTTTTTTTATTTTAAATGTGAGGAATGTTATGTTGCTCGACTTCGATTTCGTTTAGGATAATTTTTTTATTGCTTTCTAAATCAGCTTTTCAATATAATTTATTTTTTCAAAAAAACTTTTTACTAAAAATTGCTTTCTAAAACAATTGCTTATATGTTGAGCAAGCAATTCTTGGACTTAGAAAGAGAAGGGGCTAATTTTAATACTTGATTGGAGACAGAAACTATTACTTTATTCTAACAAAAGGGTTAAAGGAGAATCTCTCTCTCTCTTCTCTGTCTCTCTCTCTCTCTCTCTCTATCTAATCTATCTTCCTCTTTTGGTTTTGATTATGATTTTTTTCTCGGTTATTCTAAACTATCAATGGCATTTCTTTTCTATAGAAGGAGAATATTGGTAATTGAAAGACAAGAAAATTGTTATAGGATACGAGGGTTTTGAACTTGTGGTTGTTATAGAGGTGGCATTGACTTTAACAGTTATGTGTAGCCTAGCATTTAACTGCATGACAATAATTATCACCGAAAGGAAACTCCATGACTCTCAATAAAAAGCCATTTTCCTAAAATATTTACTCATCATAAGCCTTCCCAAATCATTCCAAACTCTTCTCGAGATCCGTTGATTTCTCTCAACTCTTTATAGATCCCTCCAAGCATCATCCTAGATATTTTTGCTACTCTTCATCACATCTTGGTAAGTCTTCAATCTGTAGATCATGCCCCACCTCTCTCTTTAGGAAGAAAGAGAAATTATTCTGTTCAGAGTCCGGACAGGAAGAATCGTCTAATCTGCCCGATCGGATTGTGAGTGTACCTACAGTGTGTACAAAAATTTGATATACACTGTGTACACTCACATGTTTGGACGGTTCTTCCCGTTCGGACTCTGTACAGAATAAATTCTCCTTTTTAGGTGACAATTTACTCTTGTAAATCTAGTAAAGGTGAAGGAAGGAACACGGTTGTTCCTCTCCCTAAATCCATTGGCTATCCAACCTTTTCTTGTCGATATTATAGAGCACGCCAATCTTATAATGATTTGTGGTTTTTATCTTTAAAAATTGGCCCTCCTTTAGTTGATCATCTTGCCCTAACAAAAAGTCATTAAGAAGGGGTAAAACTTCATGATGCAGCATCAAAGGCTTAAATGACCACAAGTAGATATCCATGTGGGATGGGAGAGCCAATGGGGTGCACATTATCTCTAATTTTCTTGAAGATCCCTAATTAGTTTAACTTTGTAGACCTCCCCCTATAACATCTCTTCGTTGATGTAGATTCATACGAGATTTTCCTTGAATTTCTTCCATACTCGATGACTGTCATTGTAATAATTTTTTTTTAATTTAGGGTTTAGGAATCTTCAAGCCTTCCTGAACCACTTTTCTAGTGAAATATTTTTGTCCTGATCGAGAAATGCAAGTTTAATGAATTTTGATGGAGGTATCCCTAATACAACTAAAAAACAGAGCTTAGTTTATACAACTTTGCAACACTTATTATTGAGGCAAATTGGATATAGAAAATGCATGCTTTCATCCAATATATTTGGGTGCAATAATTAAAATCTCATAGAATAGACATAATAATTCTTGATGCGTCACCAAAAATCGCCTTGGCCATGCACGAATCTCGAGGCATATTCAAGTTGAAAACTTCCAAAATTAAATTCAACACCATATGAACTTCAATTTCAGCCAACTTATAGTCAAAATGAATGTCTCGAAGAGATGAACCCAACGACATCAAAATCGATCCAATCTAAGCCCAAATGGGTCCAAATCGGGGGCCCGAAGCTTATTTGGAAGGTTCAAAGCCTAAATTGGATGACCAAATGATATCCAAATATAGCATGCTTATAGTCGAATCGAGCGGCTCGACAAGACAAATCCAACGAGCCCAAGATCGTTGAATTATGACATAATTAAGGCACTTTAACATTTGAAAAATACTCTATGATCGGGCGAATCAATACTGGCCATCCGATGGAGCACTCCGAACCTGCCCCAGATCTTCTCTATAATTATGTCGTGTGCCACTCACAAAAATTTATAAATTACATGAGAGGGAACATTTTGGCTAGAGATTGGAGAGATATCTAAAGCTTCAAGAGCTTTAGCACCATCGCCGATGAACCTCCGTGGGCCATCACCAGACCATCGCTCGGCCTTGGCCGCCACCAGACTTACACCCATCCGTCGACTGCCATCGGACTTCCACCCGTTCATCGTCGAACCACCATCCGGCCGACGATCATCGTCGAACTTCCACCCGGCTGCTAGCCGCTGCCGAACTTCCTCCCGACCATCTTCAAGCCACCGCTCGACTACCGATTGCTGTCAAACTATCACCCAGTCGTCGACCGCCACTAAACTTCAGTCCAACCGTTGCCGACCGCTATCAGGACTTCAACCCGACTGTCGATCATAGCCGAACTTTTTCTTGGTCATAATCAGACTGCCGCCAGGCCGCCGACCTATGCCACCTGCCGACTACGATCCCTTGAACCACCATCGTTCGCCTACTACGGTACTTCCGACCACTGTTGCTCGCTGACTACAGTCCTTCTGACCATTATTGCCTGCTAACTATAGTCCCTTCGACGATCATCGCCCGCCGACTACAGTCCAAGAAACTATTCAAATACTTAGCATTCAGTTGCGCTAGTTCACGTTCTTCTACAGTCCAGTTTACAAAAGGTGTTTGAACTCTTATTCCTTCTACAATCCTAGTTGGTTCAGTATAACCATCCTGAACTAACATCCACATACGATAGTCAAGTGATTGCAGAAAAGTAGACATGCGAGTTTTCCAAAAATCAAAAGGAATATTATCAAATAACGGTGGTCTAGTGATCGAGTATCCTTCCATAGTATTTCTATTTCCAAAATTAGCCATGATCGAAATTTCAAATAGTATTTAAAACAGATATTTTGAAATATGGCTCTGATACCACGTGATAGTGCAAACAGGTTGTTAGACCTATTGCTCAATGTCCCTTAGGCTAACCAAGAGGGGGGTGAATTGGTTCCTTTTTTAAAAATTACTCTTGATAATTTGGAAAATTTAAAAGCTAATCGTACAGTACGATATACCTTCGTACAGTACGAACAGAGATAATTTTTGCTCTTTCTTTTCAAACAGAAATTCAACCACAACGAGAATAAACTGCAGAAAATAGATATGCAGAAAAATAAATAGAGAAAAGAAAACACCAGAATTTATAGTGGTTCGGTCAAACTCGACTTACATCCACTCCCTAGAGATCCCTTCTCTAGGTATTGCACTAAAACCAAGTCTCTCCTTTTGCCCCCACAGCAAGGCGGAGAAGCCTTTACAAACTCTCTTCCACCAACCCCGGTGCGGCAGAGTACCGTCGTCCTTTTCACCCTCCAAGTGCGGCAGAGAACCGTCGTCCTTTTCACTCTTCAAGTGCGGCAGAGAACCGTCGTCCTTTTCACCCTCCAAGTGCGGCAGAGAACCGTCGTCCTTTTCACTCTTCAAGTGCGGCAGAGAACCGTCGTCCTTTTCACCCTCCAAGTGCGGCAGAGAACCGGAATCCTTTCGAACAATACTCTTGCAAAAGTCTCCAAGGAACTAGGAAGATGCTTGAAGAACAAGTAAAAGAAATCCTCTCAATTGGATAACCTTGTGAATCTCCTCACAATTTTCTCTTGAAAGATCTCTCAAAACTCACTCTCCAACACTCTCCCAATCACTCTCCTCTCACTTCCCAAAAGAATTTTCGCAGAAGGATCTCTATTCAAAACAGTTTTGAGTCATTTTTATACTAAGGACAGGAAAAACCGTCCAAAAACTGAATTTTCAAGTTAAGTCCGTGCCGATCGTCCCGTACGATCGTCCATCGTACTGTACGAACAGTTCAAAAGATTGAACAATCTGTCCTGTACGACTCATCAGACGAACACAACAGAGCCGTTCGTACACATAGTTCGTCCCGTACGAACGCTTGGACGAATCGAACAGTGAGCATCGTCCCAACGATTCGTCCCGTACGAACACTTGGACAAATCGATCAGTGAGCATCGTCCCAACGATTCGTCCCGTACGAACGCTTGGACGAATCGAACAGTGAGCATCGTCCGAACACTTCGTCCCGTACGAACCTTTGGACGAACCCAATTTTGAGCTGTTCGTACAGCAAAACTCATGTACGAAATGTTATTCGTACTGTACGAACATGCCATAGAAAAATTTTTGTCTTATGGGTTCTCCCTGGAGGACATATTGTTCATGTCGTACTGTACGAAATAAATTCGTACTGTACGATCAGTTTAAAAACATTTAAACTTTTTACTCCCCCATTGTGTGTGTGCACAGTTATCCAACTTACAATCACACTCTCTCATACTAAAAAAAAGAAAAGAAAATTACAGACTTCATTTACAGTGAACAAGTGAACTTGAAGTCTTCAACAGTCTTGAGTGTGAATTTCCTGAAAAATACTTTAGTACACACAGACAAACAAAAAAAAACTCAAAGATATATGTTAGAAGATAAATTAGACAAACAATAAACTTTTGTAATCATCAAAAACATAAACTGGAATTAGAATTCTCATGAACAAAACAATTCACTCCAATCAAAAACAATCTCCCCCTTTTTGATGATGGCAAAACAACTATTGTTTGATGATATACAAAAAAAAATCTTCTAACATTCACTCAATGTATCCCCTTTAAATAAAAGATCTACACTCCCCCAAAGTAACCTAAATCCCTAAAACTGACTTATCCTATTCTTAAGCTCCCCTTAAAGACAAATCTAAATATTTGAGGATAGACAAGGGAAGGGAAGAAAAGAGTGTAGAGCACATACAAGCACATACAAAAACATACATACAAAGCTCATACAATCATACGAACATAAGTCAAACAAACAATAAAACTCTCCCCCTTTTGCCAACAGCAAAAAGAGCACTAGAATATAGCTGAGAAATGAAATTATGTTAAATGAAGTTGAATTACAAGATGAAATGAGATGCAAAAACTAAAGACTCAAAAATGTTAGATTTCAAAGTATGTTAAGGACAAGAAAAGTCGATCTATAGTAGTAATGTATTAGACATGTTTAGCAGTCTCAATTTTTGTATAGAAGGAGAGATAACATTATCAAAAATTTTAGGTCTAAAGTGACAATTATTGATTAGTGAAAAAGAGACAAATAACAAACTAAAGGAAAGAATATGTGGCGACTTTGCGCATCTTTTGATTTGAGGACACACTTTGTGTGTCTGTTGACAGTTGGCGACATTGCGCATCTTTTAATTTGATGACACACTTTGTGTGTCTTTTTACATTTGGCGACATTGCGCATCTTTTCTTATATGACATATTTTGTGCATCTTTTCAAGCTTTGCTTATGAAGATTCTTTCCAATAAGATTATCTCTTTAGTCACAAATACAATAACAAAACACAAAGACATAGAATGTGAGAATAATGTTAAAATAACAATCATACATAATTTTTGACTAAATAATATGTCTAAATAAGATTTAAAGAAGATCTTCTAATCCACATCACAACATAACGAAATCTAAAAGATTTGACGTTCTAAAGTTATGCATATTATTTTTATTGTAATATGAACTTAATTAACATTTTAAATCATTAATTAACTATATTTAAGTGAAACAAGGTCATTTACTAACACAAAGAGTATAAACACCGAAACACTGAAACATTCCATTACTAATAATTTCACATCATACAATCATAGCAAGTTACACTTTTAAAGCACATATCAAATAAAGAACTTGCTAACAACATAATAATAACAACTCACAACAAGATACTCATAGACAACTTTAAAAAAAAAAACAAACATAGAGTGACACAAAATCATCCAGGCTAGTACTGAGAGGGACCCTGATCAGGAGGTGGAGGAGGTGGTATACCACCGAACAAGGAGAAATAGCTGTTAAGAGTTACAATGTTTGTGTTAACAGCTTCAAACTGATCATCCTGCCTCTTTAAATAAGCCTCCACGTCATCAAAACGTTGGTCCATTCTATCAAAATGTTGGACCATGTTTTGATAGAAATCCTGCGAAGGTCCAGGTGCAGTTGAGGGTGCACCTGAAGGAGCAGTAGCAAAATGAGGCTCATCATCTGAGCTGTCAGCAGTACCCTCTTTCCCAAATAATGCTCTAAAAGAAGCATCAGTGAAATATAGTGGGAGCTCTGAAGGACCAGAAGGATGAACTAGATTGTACTTTCTCTCTAGGATATAACACACAACATGTCCTAAAGTAATATTTTTCTTCCTCTTCACACTAGCCAACCCAATATCAGACAGATAATAGATGTAATCTAAGATCAATTGAGCTTCATCTATTGGCTGACCAGTCATAATAAGAAATGTTGTTGCAGAAAGAAGAGGAGTCATATTAACTCGATCGCCTGCTTTAGGTATTATTGAAGTTCTTAGCACATGTTGAATTATCCTAGCATTTTGATTCAACATTTCTACCCGAGCAACATGTGTAGGTATGCTTGCACCTCTAAGAACTTGGTTAATTTCAGACCAACCATGTTCAGGTCTTGTAGAGAAAGTATGAGCTCTATCCCCTTCAGTTCTAAGATGAATGTATTCTCCTAGATCCTCCTTTGTTATTCTAACCTTTTGTTTAAGGACATAGGAAGAGATGGCAGTATGATTCTCGTTAAAGGTCATGTTTGCCAGGAAAACATGAAACAAGTCCTTATTGAAGGCATAAATCAAGGTCAATAGGAAAGAAAACTGTGTCGAGTCAAAGAGAGGCATAACTGCAAAATGAATGTTTTCTTGCAGTAGGATTCGGGAAGGAGTAACCTTAGACGCAGCATACCTTTCCTCATTCTCCTCACTAAGGAAATTTTCATCACATTCCCTTCTAGACGCCGGACGCCTAGCCACTCTTGCCCTTTTTCCACTCCCAGACATTTTCTCAGAAGGTTCTAAAGGTTTCTAGAAGGATGGTGAAATGAAAGAAAGTGACCCTTCTTTATATAGAAAAACCTTGATATCGTACTGTACGAATAGCATTCGTACAAGACGATCTTAGATTCGTCCGAGACGAACGAAAACTGACAAAATGAAACGGTTTTTCGTAAACTGCTTGTCCCGATGCGTCCTTTCGTACAGGCTTTTTGACTTCCTGATCGTACAGACGATTACGTGTTCGTCCGGGACGATCAGAAAATTAATGGTCGTTCAGGCGATGGTTAGGTTCGTCCCTCACACGAAACGACACCTGGATCGTACAGACGAATGATGTATTCGTACGTACGATCGCCAATAATAACTGCCCCTAACCGCGTTTTTCTATCCGGTCGTACAAACGAAATGTGGGTACGATGACGTAATCGTACAGTACGATGCAATATCGTACAGTACGAATAGAACTATAAACCCCCAATACTCCAAAAACTTCAGCCTTTCACCATTCAAATACAGAACAAATAAAAACAAAATAAAAATTTAAACAAAAAACAAAAACATAATTATGAAAGCAAATCAACAAACAAACTAACAAATACAAAATAAATACAAATACATTTGCAGAAAATTTTAATCAAGCATTTAAATCTATCACACCTAGCCTTGTCCTCAACATGCTAAATGTGTCAAAGGCTAAGGGTTTTGTGAAAATATCTGCAAGCTGATCTTTAGTAGCCACATGATGTAGTTCAATTTCACTTTTTACTACATGATCTCTTATGAAATGATGCCTTATGTCAATATGTTTGGTTCTAGAATGTTGAATAAGATTCTTTGAAATGCAAATGGCACTAGTGTTGTCACAAAATATTGAAATGGTGCCTACTACTAATCCTAAGTCACTCAATTGTTGTTTCAACCAAAGCACCTGTGCTACACAACTCCTTAAGGCAATGTATTCTGCTTCTGCTGTAGAAAGTGCTACTGAATTTTGTTTTCTACTGGACCAAGATACTAATGAATTTCCAATGAACTGACATGTTCCAGAAGTACTTTTCTTATCCACCCTACAGCCTGTAAAATCTGAATCTGAGTATCCAATTATATCAAAAGAAGAACTGTTCTTAGGATACCAAATTCCTAAATTTTGAGTTCCCAAAAGATATCTTAAGATCCTTTTTACTGCTGTCAAATGTGATTCTTTTGGATCTGCTTGAAATCTAGCACATAAGCAAACACTAAACATAATGTCAGGTCTGCTAGCAGTCAAATAAAGCAAAGATCTAATTATTCCTCTAAACTTCTTTTGATCAACAGATTTTCCCTTTGGATCCTTATCTAATTGGACTGAGGAACTCATGAGTGTAGTGACTGGTTTAGCATTGTCCATTTCATACTTTTTGAGGATTTTCTTAACATATTTAGATTGACAAAGAAAAGTCCCTTCCTCATTTTGCTTTATGCTAAAGCCAAGAAAATAAGTCAAATCACCCATCAAACTCATCTCAAATTCACTACTCATTATTTTTGAAAATTCATCACATAAAGCTTTATCAGTTGATCCAAAGATGATATCATCCACATATATTTGTACAATGAGTATTTCATTTTTAAATCTTTTCATAAACAAAGTGGTGTCCACACTTCCTTTAACAAATGATCGATTTAACAAGAAAGTGCTTAACCTCTCGTACCATGCTCTAGGTGCCTGTTTTAGTCCATATAATGTCTTTTTCAATTTGAAAATATGATTAGGGTATTTAGAATTTTCAAAACCTGGAGGTTGTTCAACATACACATCCTCTTCTATCACCCCATTTAGAAAGGCACTTTTAACATCCATCTGGTACAATTTAAAATCTTTAAAACAGGCAAAGGCTAACAAAACTCTTATTGCTTCAAGTCTTGCTACAGGGGCAAATGTCTCCTCAAAATCAATTCCTTCAACTTGGTTATACCCCTTAGCTACTAATCTAGCCTTATTTCTAACAATTACTCCTGAATCATTCATCTTATTTTTGAATACCCACTTAGTCCCAACTACACTTTGATCTTTTGGCCTTTCAATTAATTCCCAAACGTCATTTCTCTTGAATTGATTTAACTCCTCTTGCATGGCCAATATCCAAAATTCATCCAAAAGTGCTTGTTCTATGTTTGTGGGTTCTATCATTGAAATAAATGCTGAATGATTCACTTCTTTTCTCAAACCATGCCTAGTCCTAACTCCTTCGCTTGGTTCACCTAAAATCAATTCTTTTGGATGACTCCTTACAAATTTTTATTCTCTAGGCAATTGGTTTTCCTCTTCTTTTTCAACATTATCTTCAACTTTTTAATTTTCAAGCTTTTCATTTATCACCTCAACCTCATCTTTATCCGTCTTAGACCCTTTATTATCATAAGATTCATCAAAAATAACATGTGTGATCTCTTCAACTACCAATATTTTCTTATTAAAAACTCTATAGGATTTTCCAACACTTGAGTATCCTAGAAAGATTCCTTCATCTGCTTTCGGATCAAATTTTTCTAGAAGAGTTTTATCATTATTATGAATGAACACTTTACATCCAAAAATATGTAGATGTGAGAGGTTGGGACTTCTACTTTTAAGAAGTTCATAGGGTGTCTTATCCAATTTAGACCTTATGTACACCCTATTCAATACATAACATGCGGTATTAACTGCTTCAGCCCAAAAATATTTAGGAAGTGAATATTCTGCCAACATGGCCCTAGCAGTTTCCACT
Organism: Dendrobium chrysotoxum; assembly: GCA_019925795.1. Taxonomy (NCBI): domain Eukaryota; kingdom Viridiplantae; phylum Streptophyta; class Magnoliopsida; order Asparagales; family Orchidaceae; genus Dendrobium; species Dendrobium chrysotoxum. Next base: position 44,727,518 of record CM034308.1, read on the forward strand.
AATGTCCTGTTCTTTCTTTCTACAACTCCATTCTGTTGAGGTGTTCTCGGTGCTGAGAAATTGTGTTCAATTCCAAGAGATTTGCAAAAATCATTAAACATTTCATTTTCAAATTCTCCCCCATGATCACTTTGGATACTAACTATTTCAAAACCAAGTTTTCTCTGAATCCAAGTGGTAAAATCTCTGAACTCCTCAAATGATTCACTCTTATGATTCAAAAATCTAATCCATGTGAATCTAGTATAGTCATCCACAATAACATACCCAAATCTTTTTCCTCATAAACTTAAGGTACTAACAGGTCCAAATAAATCCATGTGAAGAATTTCTAGGGACTTGCTAGTTCTAATTTCCTTGATAGATTTGAATGAGGATCTCACTTATTTTCCTAGTTGACATGCATCACACAAATGATCTTTAGTAAAATCCAATTTGGGTATACCTCTAACCAGTTGTTTTTGAGTGATTTTCCTAAGATTTTTCATGCTAGCATGACAAAGCCTTCTATGCCACAACCATGATTCATCAGATACAGTTTTCAAACACAAGGCAGTAGATGCTTTAACAGAATTAAAGTCTAGCATGTAAACATTATTTACCCTGTCACCATTCAAAATAACAGTTCCATTTAGACTAATAACACAACTTATAGGTAAAAACTTAATATGATAGCCCTTGTCACATAATTGACTAATACTCAACAGATTATGTTTCAAACCTTCAACTAACAGTACATTCTCAATAACAAAATTTTCTGAATTTCCAATTATACCTGTACCTACCACTCTCTTGGTGGTATTATCTCCAAGCGTCACCTTGCCTCCATTCCTGGCTTCTAGCGATATAAATTGACTTGTATCTCCAGTCATATGTTTTGAGCATCCGCTGTCCAGGTACCAAATACTCTCACGAGGTCTTCTGTGAGAGCGATTCTGCAAAATGATCAAACATTAACCTTGGGAACCCAAACAAGTTTGGGTTCACCTCTTGACAACTTTAAACTAGATGCATGAGTGATATGCTGTGATTTCTGCACCTTAGGTCTCCATACTAAATATGTTCTATACTTCAAAGTACAAGTATGGGAAATGTGTCCTAACCTACCACAAGTAAAACACTTTATCCCTGGAAAGGGATTCACTAATTTATTCTTCTTAAAAATTTTCTTTTTAGATCTTAAGTCAATGTTCTTGTGATACATTTCATGAAAATCTTCCAGCTTAGGTGGTATTTTGTTTTCCTTAAGTGCTTTAATCTGGACTTTAAGATATGCATTGGCACTTTCTAAAATCGAGTTATCAATTTTCAACTTATGCTCTCTAGAATCCGACTCATCCATAAAAGTCTTAAAATCTTTTTCAAGTTCAGCTTGTGATGATTTTAAAAGATTGTGCTGCTTGTTTAAATCATCATACTCATCCAACAAAGTCATGTGGTTGCTATCAATTAATGCATGATCTTTTCTGAGGATCTCATAATCTTTTTACAGCTCTATGTAATCCAAATTTAACTTAGCATGCAATTTCTTAAGTTTCCTATATGCAGAATGTATGCGTTCAGAAACTTCAAATAATTCTTCATAGCTTAAATCACATACCTCATCCTCATCTGAATGCTCGAGATTATCAGCCATTAAGCACAAATTGGTAACTTCCTCTTCTGGTGCTGTTTCTGATGAGTCTGAGGCTGAGTCCGCCCAGAAAGCTCGTTGTACTCTCTTTTTACCCCTTCTATCCTTTGGTTTCTCCTCGGCCTTCTCCTTGTTAAGATTTCCTTTGAGATTGGGGCAATCTGTCTTGATGTGACCTGGCTTTCTACACTCATAGCAAATGACTTCATTTGAAGTCTTGACATTCTTCTGGAACTTACCCTTGTTCCAATTCTGACGTCTTCTCTGCTTCCTTTTCAGGAAACTTCTAAATTGCCTCGTCATCAGGGCAATATCCTCTTCGTCCTCAGGTAGCGATTGATCACTTTCAGAGTCATCCACCTTTAAAGCAATGTTCTTCTCCTTTCGCTTCTCACCTGCATCAATCTGTCTTTGAGTCACCGATTGCTCATAAGCAATTAGTGATCCAAGAAGATTGTCAACAGAATAAACATTCAAATCTTTAGATTCTATTATTGCAGTTATCTTTGCATCATATGCAGGAGGTAAACAACGTAATATCTTGTTAACTTTCTCAGCATTAGTTAACTCCCTACCTAAAGCATACAATGAAGTGGCTATATGTGTAAAGCGAGTGTACATGTCTGAGATTGATTCATTCTGTTTCATGCGAAAAAGTTCATAGTCGTGCAAGAGAATGTTCAATCTAGTTTGTTTCACTTTATTTGTACCTTCATATGTGATGCAAAGTCTATCCCAAATTTCCTTTTCTGATTTACAGGTAGAAACACGCATGTAATCTTCCGATTTTAAAGCACAAAAGAAACTATTCAAACACTTAGCATTCAGTTGCGCTAGTTCACGTTCTTCTACAGTCCAGTTTACAAAAGGTGTTTGAACTCTTATTCCTTCTACAATCCTAGTTGGTTCAGTATAACCATCCTGAACTAACATCCACATACGATAGTCAAGTGATTGCAGAAAAGTAGACATGCGAGTTTTCCAAAAATCAAAAGGAATATTATCAAATAACGGTGGTCTAGTGATCGAGTATCCTTCCATAGTATTTCTATTTCCAAAATTAGCCATGATCGAAATTTCAAACAGTATTTAAAACAGATATTTTGAAATATGGCTCTGATACCACGTGATAGTGCAAACAGATTGTTAGACCTATTGCTCAATGTCCCTTAGGCTAACCAAGAGGGGGGTGAATTGGTTCCTTTTTTAAAAATTACTCTTGATAATTTAGAAAATTTAAAAGCTAATCGTACAGTACGATATACCTTCGTACAGTACGAACAGAGATAATTTTTGCTCTTTCTTTTCAAACAGAAATTCAACCACAACGAGAATAAACTGCAGAAAATAGATATGCAGAAAAATAAATAGAGAAAAGAAAACACCAGAATTTATAGTGGTTCGGTCAAACTCGACTTACATCCACTCCCTAGAGATCCCTTCTCTAGGTATTGCACTAAAACCAAGTCTCTCCTTTTGCCCCCACAGCAAGGCGGAGAAGCCTTTACAAACTCTCTTCCACCAACCCCGGTGCGGCAGAGTACCGTCGTCCTTTTCACCCTCCAAGTGCGGCAGAGAACCGTCGTCCTTTTCACTCTTCAAGTGCGGCAGAGAACCGTCGTCCTTTTCACCCTCCAAGTGCGGCAGAGAACCGTCGTCCTTTTCACTCTTCAAGTGCGGCAGAGAACCGTCGTCCTTTTCACCCTCCAAGTGCGGCAGAGAACCGGAATCCTTTCGAACAATACTCTTGCAAAAGTCTCCAAGGAACTAGGAAGATGCTTGAAGAACAAGTAAAAGAAATCCTCTCAATTGGATAACCTTGTGAATCTCCTCACAATTTTCTCTTGAAAGATCTCTCAAAACTCACTCTCCAACACTCTCCCAATCACTCTCCTCTCACTTCCCAAAAGAATTTTCGCAGAAGGATCTCTATTCAAAACAGTTTTGAGTCATTTTTATACTAAGGACAGAAAAAACCGTCCAAAAACTGAATTTTCAAGTTAAGTCCGTGCCGATCGTCCCGTACGATCGTCCATCGTACTGTACGAACAGTTCAAAAGATTGAATAATCCGTCCTGTACGACTCATCAGACGAACACAACAGAGCCGTTCGTACACATAGTTCGTCCCGTACGAATGCTTGGACGAATCGAACAGTGAGCATCGTCCCAACGATTCGTCCCGTACGAACACTTGGACGAATCGATCAGTGAGCATCGTCCCAACGATTCTTCCCATACGAACGCTTGGACGAATCGAACAGTGAGCTTCGTCCGAACACTTTGTCCCGTAGGAACCTCTGGACGAACCCAATTTTGAGCTGTTCGTACAGCAAAACTCATGTACGAAATGTTATTCGTACTGTACGAACATGCCTTAGAAAAATTTTTGTCTTATGGGTTCTCCCTGGAGGACATATTGTTCATGTCGTACTGTACGAAATAAATTCGTACTGTACGATCAGTTTAAAAACATTTAAACTTTTTACTCCCCCATTGTGTGTGTGCACAGTTATCCAACTTACAATCACACTCTCTCAGACTAAAAAAAAGAAAAGAAAATTACAGACTTCATTTACAGTGAACAAGTGAACTTGAAGTCTTCAACAGTCTTGAGTGTGAATTTCCTGAAAAATACTTTAGTACACACAGACAAATAAAAAAAAACTCAAAGATATATGTTAGAAGATAAATTAGACAAACAATAAACTTTTGTAATCATCAAAAACATAAACTGGAATTAGAATTCTCATGAACAAAACAATTCACTCCAATCAAAAACAGTCCCTCCAACCTTCGTCACCTGCCGACTATAGTTCCTCTGCCAACCAAATGAACAGGCCAAAGTTCTCTTGAGAATGGCTCCCTTATCATTGGATTCTTCCAATCCTAACTATGTAATGTGTTCTATATGATGCATTGAGTCAAAGCCTTCCCCCCGAGGAAGGGCATCATTTGTAATCGATTAAAAAAACTAGTAGAATTATTTTAATTGGGCTAGGCCCCATGGTTTTTCCCCTTTTCAGGATTTTCCACGTAAAAATATTGGTGTCTCTTATGACTCTTGCACCCCTCTCTCTTTATTTGTATGTGTGCTAGATCTTCATTCAAAGCTAAGATATTAAGCTCTTTATCTCTCTACCGCCGTGAATGTTTAGGTCCGCAGCAATTCTAAACCTTAATTTGATGGTCAACATGAGGATGAAATCATTTAAAGTATTATCTATCATGTACCATAGTGATTTTAAAAAATATATTAACAAAAAGAGGACTCTTTTGTTCGAGATAATTGAGCTAAAATTTAAAATATATTCAAATATTTTTGAAAAAGAGATGAGCTTCTCTTCTCCTATAATGCTCGATTTACAAATCAAGGGCATGGTCAAAAAACATTTTCTTGTCTAATTGGTAGCCTATTGTCATAGAGAGATTTTGCCTTAGTCGCCTGTACGGCCTTAGCACTCCTTCCTTATGCTAAGCAGCCTTAAACCCACACAATTTTGCTAGGAAGAGAGGAAGTGAATGGGGAAAAGTTTCACCGTGCAAGGAAATTCTTACAAAAGGAGAATTGGAGGGTCTGAAGAGATTGTTTACAAATGAAGGGGTTTGGTCCTATTTATAACCCTCCTCCCACGCCTAAGAACTTTCTAGAATTCCCTCCAAAATAAATGAGTGTGGAGTTCTCCAGAATACTCCACACCATTCCCTACTTATATTACAATGTTCTGGAGAGTTCTAGAGTATCCTAGAATACTCTCCAAGTATCCACACCATTCTGGAACATTATAGAGTATTCTAGAATATTCTAGGAAACTCTAGGTCTTTCTAGAACATTCAAGGACCTTCCATAATCATCTAGAATCTTTCAGGGCCTTCTAGAATCTTTTAGAACCTTCTAGAACCTTCTTGAATATTCTAGAACCTTCTAGAACCTCTTTGGCCTCCACTCAACATGTCACGCCCAAGGGGTTTGGCCAATCCTCTAGTTCTAATATTTGAGCGTGACACTATGCTTTTTTCTCTTAGAAGGCATCTATGGATTCTTCTTTTATAAAACTACTTTCATTTAATTCTCAAATAAACAATGATATGATATTAGAGGAAAAAAAAATTTTTTAAATAATAAATCAAAAAGGAAAATGTGGCTTTATATGACTCATAATAATTGTAATTAGAGAAATATCCTCACTATTTATTTATTTGGAGAAATTTGCTCGAAATTTTCTATCGAACATAAATGCCCTCGCTATTCTTATACCCCCATTCTTAAGAATTTCCAGTTAAAAATACCAAGTGACAATGTTCCACTATTCACAGCTCCATATACTTCCAAACATTCTCTATTTCTAATTTCAACATCTTTTAATTGAGTTTTCTTCATTCAACAAAAAAGATCATATTGATGAAGTTGAATTGAACAAAGTAGTTTAACACAAACTTTGACCCTAAGGTGCAAATCTTTTTTAACATGGGAATGATGTTGTATCATATGCTCTAATTGATTGTGTAACATTTGAATGATTTATTCATTTTATATTGAATTAAGATAATTTTGATGGACACCTAATGTTTGTTTAAACCTTATTCAAACCATATGATGTTGTATGATATGCTTTTTCAAACATAATTAGAACATATATTTAAACATTGTTCGAATCATATTTGAACATTATTCAAATCTTATTCAACATGTTCAAACAAGATTTGAACCATACTCATATATGATTCAAACAAGATTCAAATATGTGCTCCAACTATATTCAAACATTTATAATGCATGCCTTTGATCCCTTCAATTATTTTAACCATTGATTAAGATTTTAATTTAGTCTATTTTAAGATAAATCATATGATTAAACTTCTAGATTTCTAAAAATTTGTTTTATTAAGGCTTCATTTGAGACGACTTTCTTACTGCTTTTTAAAACAGATTTTTAGTATAAGATTTTCTTGAACTGAATTTTTTTATACTAAAAAATTATTTTAGAAAGTAATAAGAAAGCTATCTCAAACAAAACCAAGTTATAATTATGTTAGATTGTTTGAGGTAACTCATGCTAATTAAGGAATTCATTTATGCCAGCTTTCTTATTGCTTCTTAAAATAATTTTTTAATAAAAAAAATAAAATTTTTATACTAAAAAGCTACTTTAAAAAACAGTAAAAATGCCATCCCAAATGAAACTTAAGTTACAACCATACAAGTTAACATTCAAAATTTCAATACTTGTTTATGTGCATATACATTTAATAGAAGCTTGTATTATTGAAGGCTTTTGAGCTACTACTCAGCTGATGATGTTTCTTTGGACCCTGAGGAAGCATGATATAAAAATTATCAAAACTCAAAGTAACTTTTGTTTATTAAGGAATTAACATTCAATTATTCATTAAAGGTGATATCCTTAATGTTTGTAATAAATTTTTTAAATATTTTATAGGTTTGACAGCTACACTTCTTATTCAAATGTGATGCACATACTTTCATAAATTTTATTTAAATGATCATAATAAGATATCAATTAATAAATTTGCCTTAATTTATTGTTGTATAAATTTTAGAATGTCAAAATGATTTTTGTGATCACAAGTTTTATTTTTATATACATTGTCTTTATTGAATATCATAAATTTTACTCTTATAAATCATAAATTATTATGAAACTAGCATTGATCATATCAATCATGAAATACATCATTAAAATATAATCATAAAATCATATATTATTAATTTCAATTGATTTGTTGACATATAATTACATTAGTAATAATTTTCATAAATAATTATGAGCATAATGATATTGTATATTATCTCAAAACATGACACGTGTCATTACTCCACTTATGCTATGAAATATTAATTTAATATGATGATTAAAAGCATTCATTATATTAATATTACATAATAAAGCATGCCTATTTTATTATTTATGCTAAATACCCCAATTATGTTTTTTATGCTTCAATAAATAATAATTGATTGGGTTTGAAATATCATACCAATTATAGAAATTTCTCCTAACAAGCTTTATGAAACCACTCGATAGAACACTACAAGAGTAAATTTTTCTGTAAATTTAACCATAAGAAAGCCAAAAACTTTTTTTTTATAGCAAAGATACAAGTTGATTATTTTAAAAATACTATCAATTTTTTAAAAATAGTTATATATAATACTAAATCATAAAATTTTAGAAGGGACACAAATTAAATATTTTTTTTATAAAATTATATTTACACAAACAAAAATACATGATATATAAATACAACTTAGGTTTCATTTGGGATAGCTTTTTTGATGCTTCTTAAAGCAGCTTTTTAGTAAAAAAGAAAAAAATTTGTACTAAAAAGTTGCTTTGAGAAGCAATAAAAAAGCAGTCCCAAACAACGCTTAAATCCCATCTTTCTAAAAAATAACTTAGAACCATCAATTTTAAGCAAAAAAAAAAGTACAAGCATTGCAACAACTACAGGTTGCCAAAATATGCATAGCCAATAGAAATTAATTGAACTCCTTTCAAATCTTTCCAGATGCAAATATAGTAATACAGCTTTGAATTTATGGTGGTGAGATATATGAATATGATTTTTCCTAAATAGAACCATAAAATTTAAAACACTAATCAGCAAAGCAATAGTTGAAATTATAAAGGCTCCAAATCATTTTGAATTTACATATAATACTTAGGCTTCATTTGAGACGGCTTTCTTACTGCTTTCTAAAGTAGCTTCCTAGTACAAAAATTTCTAGTTCAAGAAATTTTTTTTGCTAGGAAGCCGCTTTAAAAAGCAATAAAAAAACTGTCCCAAATGAAACCTTGATGTGTCAAGAGAGGGAAGGCCTAGACCCCCCCCCCCCCCCCCCCCCCCCCCCCCCCCCTCTTTTTTCTTAAGTAGATTGGTAATGTGCCAAGAGATTGTACCAACTTTTTTTTTAACTCCATTGTGGTGAAGGAAATGTAAGATCAAACTCATGAATTAGCTGTAGAAAGTCCTGCAAAGTATAGAAGAGATTACATCCAGTCAGAGAGTCATGATATCTTATTCATACTTAGCAAGGCATTAATATCAATAGATTTTAAATAGCTATTAAAGGACTTATCCAAGTTAAAGAAGAAATCTGAGATGCCTTTGAAGTGAGGAAAAATAGGCTTTAAACATGAGATGCTCATAGGAGTTACATTGCCAAAAATAAGTAGACCATCAATATTTAGAGATGGGTCATATCCAAATTGTTCAATGAGAATCCTCTATAGTTATATTTGATACATTGGTTTTTAAGGATACAAGATTTAATGTCACTAATAAAGATGAAAAAATAAAAGGAGATAGAGAACATCCTCATCTAATAAGATCAGAGAATGATTTGAAGTAGCCTTTCATCTCTCCATTTATGATAATTGGAAAAAAAAAAAGGAATACCTTCAAAACAACTAATGATCCATGGTGCAAAGTAGATAAGAATGCCTTTTTGTATAAGCTTTTGAATAATAGTTCTGTGACTGGCACTATTAAAATTTTAGTTTCATTTGAGATTTAGGGATAAGAATATGTCTCGAGTTTTACTTTGCAAATACTTAATGCCAAGTTGAAATACAAAAGAAGATAAACATACAAAGTGATATAATAAAGAGAATTGTATTACTCAATTGATAAGAACCAAGAGTTTCGAGTATGACTACTCATTTCAGAAGGTAAGACTTCAACTCATAACATCTTGTGAGATCTTTTATAGATTTGATTAGTGGGTCATTACATAAATAGATTGTTGTTGAGATATTAAGAATTGTTCATCAAAGCACACTGTTATGGAGGGATCCTATATAGATTAGATCAATTATAAAATTTAATGATGAATGATCATGAGTTTATGTACATCAACTAAAAGTCACCATTTGTCCCCTTGTAATGCTCATTACCTAGGAGACAGTGGCGGAGCCAGAAAATTTATCAAGGGGGGGCCTAAATTATTTTATTAAAATTTTCCCTCAACTTTTTTCATCCGGGATTGGGACCGACATAGGCAGTTTTAAAAAAATTTTATTAATAATTATCCAAAAATATATAATATTAAATATAAGATAGTAAACAACTTACAATTTATAACGTCTACTCTTCATATTCTGAAAGAGTTGAATGATTACTTCATTATTAATAGAATCCAAAATTTCTTTTTCAACATAAGCAATTAATAAATCATTCATCCACTGATCTCTAATCCTATTTCGCAGTCGATTTTTTATAATATTCATGGCAGAAAATGCTCTTTCAACGCCTGCTGTAGCAACGGGTAATATCAATGCCAATTCCAGTAGTCTAAAAACAACAGGATATATAATATCCTTCATTCTTTGGATCATTTTCTCAGCAAGACTTTCAATATCTTTTAATGAGATGAACTGATCATCAGATCGCATATCCATGATATAAGTATCCAATTGATTTTCAAGAACCGCCTGATTAAGAAGACTAAAATCAGTTGGATAAAACTGTGCCATTCGAATCATCTTGTCTTTGTTGAATGCATGAAATCCATTATTAGGATTCAAACATGCCATGCATAAAAGCAGTTCGGTATTTACTTCTGTAAAATAATTGTTCAACTCCTGAAACTGCATATCAAGCACTGTGTAAAAAATTTCAACCCGAAAATGATATAAATTTGTTATATCTTGAGCTCTACGGCGTGGCCGACCACGAGCAACCCATTTGTCATCCATATGTGGAACATTGATTTTATTTTGCTCACAGAATGATGTTACAGTACTGATGAAGTCAATCCACTTGTTATCTCTCATATCCTGCAGTCTTATTTTACATATACGCACCAAAGACATAGCATTTACAATGTCTTGTTCTCCTCTCTGTAAAGCTTGTGATAGTTCATTAGTGATGCCAAGAATATCTTTCATAAGATGTAGGCAAAAGGAAAACTCAAAGCTCTGTAACGATTCTAATAAAGCATATGCCTCACCTTTTTGTTCTGAGCTTACGCCATCTTCTAAAATGATTTCCATAACATCAATTACTGTAGAGAATATTGTAATTAACCTTAAAATTAATTCATAGTGTGAACCCCACCGCATATCACCAGCACGCCTAAGGGTTATTTCTTGATTTAAGCCTTGCCCAGATAAAAGTTTTCCACTTTGCAATTCATTTAATGCCTTCTCACGTTGTATTTCTCGGAGTTGATCGCGACGCTTACAAGAAACACCAACAAAATTCATTACACTCGAAATGATGGTGAATAACAAAGCAATATGAACATGACTTTTTGCAACTGCCACCAATGCTAATTGAAGCTGATGTGAGAAGCAATGAATGTAATATGCTGATTGATTTTCATTCAGAAAAAGAGCTTTTAGACCATTAAACTCCCCTCTCATATTACTAGCACCATCATAGCCTTGACCCCACATTCTACAAATGCTCAAACCATATGTTGATAGGAGTTGTTCAGTCGCCATTTTAAGACTATTTGACGTTGTATCTGATACATGAGAAATCCCCAAAAAACGTTCCACTATCTCGCCTTTCTTATTAACAAAACGGACTATGATTGCCATTTGCTCTTTAGCGGATATGTCACGTGATTCATCAACTAAAACTGAGTAAAATTTATCACCAATCTCCTCAGATATAATCTTTGTAATAGCAATAGCGAATGCTCTAGTAATATCTTTCTGAATATCAGGTGCAATTAACTTTAAATTCTTAGGTGCATTCTTTAAAACCACATCTTGTATGTCATTGTTATGTTCAGCCAAAAACTGCACAAGTTCAAGAAAATTACCCTGATTTTTGGATGTAGAAGACTCGTCATGTCCTCGGAAAGCTAGCCCTTGCTTCAAAAGAAATCTTATGCAATCAATAGAAGTATTGAGGCGGGTACGGTAAGCAGATGTAGCTTGATCTGATTGCTTTTGGAATACAAAACCAATATGTTGACTCTGGTTCAGTAGGTCTTCACAACTACGTCTAGCATTGTTATGCACACTGTTATGACTTCCTACATGAAGATCAAATTTGTTTATTTTTTCCAATTCGAAAATCCATTTTTATTAAATGCTTCTTCCTCTTCGTTGCCTCTACCTGGTTTTCTGAACAAATAATAATAAAGACAATATGATTTGTCTTTGCTTATGCTATACTCTAACCAATCAAAATACTTGTCGAACCAAGTAGGATTAAATCGTCTGTCTTTCATCCCAAATTTAGTTTTTGGAAAATCATGACTGGTTGAAATGACCCTCGTTGTAAATATATTCTACGAACTTCATCTCGAATGTTTGGATTAAAGTCAACAATAGGAATTCGTAGTCCTGGATCAGATGGAAGATTTTCAACACTTACTTCTATATTATTGGGTAAATCAACATCCACTCGAATACGTTTTTCATTATGATCTTCAACCTGATTGCTATTGTCATTTGATGTTTCTGGATTTGAAGATCGTTTGAAATATCTCTCTATGATGTTCAAACTCGATTTACTAATTAGAAATCAAGCAAGTTAACACATTACACATTCATACAGCTCAAAAAAGAACAAGCCTATTTTAGAGAACAAATGACAAGATAAATAAAACTTATAGAATCAAACTTATAAATGCAAAGAAACAAAAATAAAATTTATAAAATCAAACAAAACAAACTCAAAGACCTAAACCCTTAACTACAATAAAATGAGGACAAAACAAACAAGAGATTGAAGTAGGAAGATCTTTGCAACTAAACAAGAAAGTTATAACTTGTAAAATCAACCAAAAAAAAATACCTCTCACGTTGTAGGTTTCCGCTGTAATCTGTCCGAGGCCCAAGCAAACCGGCGCAAAAGGGAGTGAGGGTCGTTGGGTCGAGGCAGGGGAGGAGAAGGCACGCCGACCGTCGTCCGCCACCGCCGATCGCCGCTGGGATTGGGAGAAAGAATCGAGTCGCGAGTTGTGAGTTGCGGCATGCGATGAAACCCTCCTGCGATTTTAATTTGTCCGCGGAATGGCTGAACGGCTGAAGGCCTGAACCGGTTCAGGGTAAAATATAAAACCTATATCCTAAAAGGCTAAAATCGATTTTATTTTATTTTTTTTGGGGTCCCCTGTTATTTGGTTGATTTTATAAATAACAGGAGAGTTTCATTTTAAGGGGCTAGGCCTTCGGATTGGAACAGCTCGAGTTGTCCTGTTATCACGGTAATCAAACTCACCTAGCCAAGCCTGTGTTACTAAAAAGATAGTGAAAGTAGTAATGGCGGTCTCCTGTCTGTGGTAGTCAAGCATGTCTGTGGCTAGAGGCGCGGAGCGAAGCAGTCAATCTTAGTTCCCTGTAAGGGGTAGTTGAAGTCAGGCTTTAGAAAGAGCTCTTAGTCTACCCGAAGGAAGAACAGGTGGTAGCTTTCCATGTAAGGAAGTGACACAATTCTAGAAAGTCTTCTGTGGAGGAAGGAAGCCAGGGAGTAGCACTAGGGCAAGTAACTTCTTTCACTAGTCTCATATGTGAGTCTCGATGCACAGATTCCTCAAGGTTGTACGAGCAGTAATAGTCTAAGAAAGGACAATTGCTATTGAATTACCTTTTGAGAATGTTTTCTCTCTAGAACCCATAGGGCTAATAGACATAATTAGTCTTAGGGTACTTTAGCTATTCCGATTCAAAGGAAACTTCCTAAGGAAGAGCTTTCATGGTGTACCAGCTTTCTGAAACATTAAGGTAGATTGCTGGAGAATATCTATTGATTTCTGGGATAGACTGTATAAAAATCTACAACTTCCACTAAAACCCAAACTACATCTAAGTCAACTGGCTGGCTTTGGTGTCTAACTTCCATATAAGACCAAAACGTTGGACTTCACAATCCGAGTCAGATCTATATGGTGATCTTACAACCATCGGCAATTCCAAGAAAGCCAATAGAATCAGACACAAGACGAACGTGATCTGAGAGTGCTCGAAGCCACATCTCCATCCAGTTACGAACAGAGGTGCTTTCCAAGAACTCCATCTCTAGCACATCAACCTCACCAACATTTGTTCCTTGGGTCGGGTTTGGTCGACAAGCCACCACCACAGTTGACCCTTTAAGTAGGGGTTGATAGGTTCGCCACCTGCCAACCACCACTAAAAGACTGCGGGGGACGGTCTTCGCACTAACACAATGTTATTGTTCTGAGCCGAGGAGAAAGAACGCATGCATTGAATTCTGTTTTTGTTGATAGGAAGGACATCTAAGGCTAAGGAAGAATGAAAGGAATTACTGAGAAGTAGTGATCTGATCTCGTCTTGCTTGCTGGGAGAGAGGAAGCTTCCGGACCACCTTTTCCAGTAGACCTCCTTTTTTTTTTGACTTTGACAAAGGGAACATCAAACAAAGATGTTATAGCCCAACGCCGAATTCACGCAAGCAGATGCAAACCTTCTGTCAAATAAGACCACCATCATTTCGAACATGAAGAAGAACGGCCACCGATTAGTGGCCGATTTCAGATCGAATGAGAATAGCTTATCTGAGCCACGTAATAAATCAAGGGGACGCTCCTGATGGAATGTTCCGTCCATCTCAATTGTCGACCCTCATCAACCAATCATGCACCGGGTTTAGAAGCCTTAACTTATTCACGCAGGTCCAAACAACAAACGTTTGACTATTTGCAGCATGTTATTCTAGTTCTTACTGTTCCTATGTTATGAATATACCATACCAATTCGTTATGTATGGATGATGAGATTCCATTGATACAGAACCAATTCCAATAGACTTCTGTTCCCATTGGCGTGCATCCAGCAGGAATTGAACCTACAAATTTGCCAATTATGAGTTGGGCGCTTTCACCATTCAGCCATGGATGCACTAGCGAGTGAACTAGGTGTTTTTTTTTTGGTAGAGCCGAGGATCGGTTCAAGAAAGAACGTCAAAGAAAGGTTCCCTCTTCGGAAATATGGGTGTTTTGGCTAGCAATCAAGCTAGGGTCCTGATCGAGCAAGATGCAGTCCTATCTATCTACCTCTCCAAACACAATATCTTGCCGGAACCATGTTCAATGCTGCAAAAGCGTAGGCTGTCTAGGTGCGTAGCAATGAAAAGTCCAAGAAGACCCGTGAATTAGATCTGTGCTGTTCGGGAGAGTTGTGCAAGAGGGAGATGCTGCCCTAGTCGAAAGTTGAAGCGGTTGGCAAGGAGTTCTTTCGATCACACGATTTTCCGATCTATGTCATATTAACTGATTCACCGACATTAGCCTCCGAAGACATGATCAATAGTAAAGAAATAGACATGGTATGAATGGGATTTTCAGAAGATTTTTTCATATTCTCTTTAAAGCCTCCTTCTTAAATGGATAAGACTTACTAACCATTACATTTTACAGACTTGCATCTCAAGCAAATTGGATGGTCGGTGCAAGGCCAGAAATTGGACTATAAATGAGTTGTCAAGCTTAACGAATTGGTATGGTATATTCATAACCCCGGGGTTCAAAACCATTAAACCCCGCCTGTTGTTTTTGTTTCAGTAAGGCGCTAGTTCTTAGTGCCAAGTAAGAAACGCTAGTTTGCTTTCTCTGATGACTCAAAAGAGAAAAAGCGGGGATTGGAAGCAGCTGACTTCGCTTCGGGGTGACGGTCATCTATTTGCACTTATCTTTCCTTCCAAAAACAAGAACTTTAGCTAGCGCCTGATGGAGGAAAGCCGGCGAGCTAGTTAATCCCCTTTTCGGGTAAAGGCGCGAAGCGAAGAAGTTCTCTCTTAGGTTTTCGGACTTTTCTTTCACCTATTTTTTCTTCCTAACCAATTCATCAGGAATCGATATCCGTGTCTGACCATTTGTCCACGCATGCAAGGTCTTGCTGGCACTGAGTGCTAAGCGCGCTACTCTTCCTTTCTGAGCGAGACTCTATCCAGATCTATAGATAGATAGCTAAAGCTTCAATCAATTCCTGCCAATAGCCACGCCAGGAAATTCAGAACATAAATCCAGTAGCCCAAACAAGATGTCCAAATAAGAATATCCACGCCCAGACCGATAAACTATTCATACCAAAAGGGTTATAAATATCACTTGCTAGCTTACACTTGTACTTGGAACGAAATTGAAAGGGTAAGGACTGCTTTCGTAAAAAGGCACCCTCCCTCTCTATTCGCCATATCCTATCCAAGACTCCTACTCGATTAAGGGCACTTAGATGGGTAGAACTACTGCGAGTGGTCTAAACTTCGACCCTTCTTTCTTTTCTTCATTTTCAAAAAGGGGAGCAAAGCTTTTTTTTTTTGCTCCCTCTATTGATAGATCAGGTTCCCTCCTGCCGGCCTGAACGAAAGGCTCTTTCAGGAAGTAGTCCCATCACCCTCGGGCCCGGCGCCAACCAAGAGGAGGCGGGGCTCTCTCCAACCATTCCGAAGAGCCGAGATCTCGTAAAGGAAAAATGAGCAAATTTTGCTTCCTACTAGACTAGGAAACTAATGATTTACCTATAAACTGATAAGTTTCTGATATGCTTTTCCTATCTACCCTACATCCTATAAAGTCAGAGTCTGAATATCTTATGATCTCAAAATAAGAGCTATTTCTAGGGGTACCAAAGAGGTATTTAAAGATTCTTTTAATTGCAGTCATGTAAGAATCTTTTGGATTAGCTTGAAATCTAGCATAGAGACATACACTAAACATTATATCAGGTCTACTGGCAGTCTAATAAAGAAGTGATCCAATTATTCCTCTATATCTCTTCTGATCAACTGATTTAATCCAGTCAGTGGGAAAGCAAGCCAGAAGACTCAGAAATATTAGACACTTCTCTTTATTCATAGTACATAGTAGATAGTATATTCATTTCTAATAAGAAATAGGGCATTCAGGGTGGGCTAACAATTCTGACTCATTTCACATCACCACTCAGTTCATCTTCGTTTAGTATGTTTCTCTTTCCCCTTTCTTCATTCAATTTGCTTTCTTCTTCAAATCTTAGCAGGTACAAATCTGCCTAATGCAGGGATCCAATCAAATGCTATCTGAAGTTCCAGTTCAAGAATAGAGATTGACATTGACTTGTACCTAGGTTTGAATTTCTTGCCCAGAATTTGAATGTGTCATTGTATCCTTTCGCATTTCGCAGGAGGACAAGGGGAAGCATTTCAACACTTTACTGGCTGTGGAGGAGATGGAAGAGCAAATGATTTGCATGAATTCACTTGGAGTAACAACAAGAATAGCAAGTCCGTCATGATCGCATCCTAATTTACTCTAGAGCTTCCAACATTCTTCTTGTTCGCCACTTGCCTCGCATTGCTTCGGATCACTGTCCCCTACTCTTCAACACCCCGGAACACTCGCTAGATCAAGTTTGAAGACACCTGGTTGTCCTATCCTCAAGGAGAAATGGGATAAGAAGGACGAAGGCCACTGTACAGATGTGAAGGTCAGAAAGATATACGAGTGGAGTGCATCAGATAAGCCTGAAGTAGGGCGAGGCCTTACTACACGAGCTCGTCAGTCACGAACAAGCCTTGTCTACGAACCCAAGGTCCCTCGTATTGCTTGCTTCTAGCGAAGCTTGACGCACTAGAAAGAACATAGGCATTCTGGTATGGTAGGAAGACTCCTTGAAAGGCCGACCACCACTACGGAGCGATAGAGAAGCCAAGCCGTCAAAAGGCGAGCATTCCTTATAGCAAAAGGCCCACTTTGGTTGGTTAATTCGATCAGTTCATCGATGGTCAGCTAGTATAATGGTTGATGATCTTGCACGTCTTTCGTGTGTATCGATGGGTTTCCCCCGCGAATGAACTTGGGTGACAGGATGAAAAGAAATCCCTCAGCTTAGGTGGAGGGCTAAACTAGGTCTTATCTATCTTCAGGTTTCTTAGGCTCTGGCAATTCTAGACCAGCTTTGAGCGCCTGTCGAAAGAGCTTAGCCACACTTTCTCTTTTGAATGAATATTCTTTACTCAACTTCTTGGTCGAGCTTGTTCATCTGCTCCTCTTACTTGCTTCGGACGCTCTCCTCCACCTTTCTTTAAACGGACGCTCACTGATGGCTCGGGCCCCCCCGCAAGGAGGCCTTCTTCGCCCTCCACCTAAGCTGCGCAGGAAAGGCCCAAAGCCAATCCCAGGGAACAGTAAAGCTTCATAGGTTCTGTCTATCTAGGTGCAGGTAGTCCGCATCTTCACAGACATGTCTATTTCACCGAGCCTCTCTCTGAAACAGTGCCCAAATCAATACTGAAACAGCTTGACTATGTGAACCTCATCAAGGAACGAGCGGAATCAATGTGTTCCAATTTCTGGCCTTGCACCGACCATCCAAGAAACCATGGACTAAACGGCCACTGCCTAAAACGACTATGTCCAGGGGATCGCCGCCCCCCACAAGGTACATCTCGCGCCTATGGGCCGCTATAACTATCCAAGAAGACACTCGAAACTGGAAGAAAAACCTACCCGGTGGACTACTGAGCTACAAGTCCTACGACACAGGAGCGGGATTCTCTAAAAAGCCAAGGTCGTGGGTGGCCAAGAGGGCCCACTTGGAGACTTGGGATCTCAGCAAGAAATGCGAAGGTTGCTTAAAGCCGGCCGGCCGATAGACGAAAGAGAAGAAACAAGTTGAGTTCTGATCTGAGTAGGCTCAACATAGGGAATACCCTAACCCTGGGAACCGGGGCCTGGCCATCCCGGTCGACGTTAACGCAAAGTTTGTCCGTCGACAGTGTTTCGACCTGGTTCGATTCATGGTCGCATCTGCAAATGTTTTTCCCGGGGGGCCGACGCCCCCCCAGTCCAGGCATTGATCTATAAAACTTCATGATAAAGGATGTCACAGTACTTACCTTTTCCTTGGTGAGTCGAAGTGGGGTTCCGTCCTCCCTTCCAAACTCATCTCATAAGACGGCGACAACCCCATGGATTGGTTGAATTAAACAAAAAGAATGTCAACATAGATAGAGAACATTTTTTAAGTTTAATTCACTATCCTTCTATATGCTTTTCTTGAAATTCTTTACTTCACCTTGACGGATAGCGGCGCGCGAGTCACGTCTTATCCTCGCTGGCTTGTGTCGTTGTCACCATCTCGTCTGCACTGACCTCATCTCATCGAGTGACCGTGTTTGACATAATGACATCTCGTCGAGTGCCACTGAGTGCACCGGGCCGCTGCCGCTATCCCGTCAACGCTGGCCTGCCTGGCCGATGCCGCTAAGTACACCTGGCCGCTGTCGCGGTGCCGCCGTCCCGTCCTCCAGTTGATTTAAATTTAAACAAGCGATCTCGTCGAGTGCCGCTGGCCGCTACCGTCGTCCCATCCTCCAGCTGACATTTCATCGCCTCCAGCTTGCCATTTTTTGTTGGATTGGAAGTAAAGACAATGACGGGTTGGCCGGTCGTGTCAGGTTGATCCGGGTCCGAAGCGGATCGGGTTTGGGTTCGAGAAAGTGACTCGTTTTAAAAAAAATGGGTTTGGGTTCGGATTAGTTCCTCAATATCATTTACACTAATTCAACCAATCCACGTTATAGCCTTTGCATTTTATTTCTCACAAACCCTTACAAGTAGATGATGCTACATCTCAACTATCTAGATTATTTGTGGCTAGATTTATGATTGAAATGGACATTATGACTCCTTTGCATGAAGAGGCATGGATTAGTTACTCTTCTAATGATTAACAAAAGGCTGAATTTAAAAGTTGCTCTACTATGATTCTTGCAAAACTTTTTTGCCACAACTACTATGAATGTTTCAATGCTCAGCCAAAACTTAGGCAATTAATTGGTATTGATCCTATATTAAGATTCAAGAAAAGCATATAAATAATCTGACCCCACATAGTGGGATTAAGGCTTGATGTTGTTGTTGTTGTAGTAGTAGAAGCATATAAATAATCAAAATATAATTTCAAACATAATGGTTGTTATTCCCCCTACTTCAAATCAAATTTGCACAAAAAAATAGGAACAAATTCTAGATCTTATCGTGAAATCAGAGCCTTCCCTTGCTGTCCTAAGCTCCAAGAATGTGTTTGTTCAACTCTTCATCTGCATGCAAGAACATTAATTCAAATCCTCTGAATATGTTACCCCCTCATCATCATCCTATTATTTTAGATATTGATAACCTTGATTCTATGCAGTTTTATAATTCTACTAGTAGTACTTATACTATTAAAGTACAAGGGGAATGGAGATTTCAAATCTTGTTCTCCAAGTGGCGCAGGAATATAAAAAAAATCTTATGTCATTTCCTAAGGTTCAACAGGCTTCAAGCAATATCATTGAAATCAGAGTTTATTTGAGGATTTTCTCTTTTAGCAGAAGGATATTTTTTCCTATGTCATAATGTAATCTTTACATTTATTTATTTATTTATTATCATCTAACAATTCCTTATAATTGTTTTATGTTATGCTCGTTTCATTAATTGTTTACTAAATTAAACTTAAAAAATCACCAATATCCACATAAACTAACCAAACTAAATTTACATTCTCCCCAAAGATCCTAACACTAAAAATATATCTTTATTAGAGGAGCGATATGAAAGTTCTATTACACTCATCTTCAAATAAAGGCCTAACCAAGCAACATGAATTTTGTTAAAGTCCTGGATTTCAAGGAATTCAAAAAACTAATAGATTTCTATCTTTAAAGGTTGAATAGTCCTAAAAAGACATATTTGGCAATCTTCCTAGCTTCGAATCGCCCAATATTAGCAATTTTGTGAATGCCTTATTAATCAAGAAATGTTAAGAAAATAATATCATGCTCAAAGAAGCGCAAAGAAGCGCATAAGTTGAGGATGAAAATGATGAAGACGATTACAAAATTAAGAGAAGATAAATGATGATGACCAACCAACAACCCCAAAACTTTCTTGATGTACTAGCACTAAAAGAGAGATGAAGAGAGAGAGAGAGAAAAAAAAAACTTGATAATCTCAGCATAATTGTATTTCATCAATCCCTTTATACCAACTCAAAACATGTCAGCTTATGAATACTATTTTAGATAGTGGATTAGGTGGTGTTGTAGTTCCCTTAAGAGAGTAAGTTAAAAAGAATTCGACAGATATACACAGATATAATTATAGCTGTTGCGGGCTAGAATATACGCGGCGATAGAGTTAGAATTTTATGTCTTAGCGTAGCACGAATATCCAGCTCACACACAGCAAACACAAATTTTTACATTGAAAACCCTGGAAAGGGAAAAAACCACGGGGCCTAGCACAGTTGAAATGATTCCACTAGAACTTGAGTATGTTACAATGGGCTGACTCGTCTCAAAAGGCGATCAGATTACAAGTATCAACCGCAGGGTTAAAGTCGGGAGTATGTGAAAGTCCGATGTCAAACTGGCAGAACTTCGAGGTCACCCGATGATCTGGCAGAATTTCGGGCCCTAGGTGGGGGTCTGGTAGAACTCCGGACCTTAGGGGGTTGTCCGGCAGAGTTGAGGACGTCAGGTGGTGGTCCGGCGGAGCTCAAGGTGTCAGGCGGTGGTCCGGCAAAGCTCAAGGCATCAGGC
This sequence comes from Dendrobium chrysotoxum, assembly GCA_019925795.1. Classification (NCBI taxonomy): domain Eukaryota; kingdom Viridiplantae; phylum Streptophyta; class Magnoliopsida; order Asparagales; family Orchidaceae; genus Dendrobium; species Dendrobium chrysotoxum. Next base: position 44,748,665 of record CM034308.1, read on the forward strand.
GGTGGTCCGGCCAAGTTGAGGAGCAAGAAGGCAAGAGCGATCTCCGATCTCTCTCTTTTCTCCTTAGGATTAGGTACCCCTTTTCAAGAGGAGAGGAGACTCAATTTATAGATTTTCTGGAGTAGCATAGCCCATAAATAGGTGGAAGATCAAGGGTAAATGGGGAGTGGTTTGAATGGACGGCCGATGTTGAATCCTTTGATCGTGGTCCGTTTGATGGACATTTGAAGGTCTTAGAGATATTGGATTTCGGCAATCTTGGGCTCGTTGGATTCGTCTCGTCGAGCCGCTCGATTCGACTACAAGCACGTCACATTTGGAGACCGTTTGGTAATCCAAATTATGGTTTAAACCTTCCAACAACGCTTCAGACCCTTGACTTGGATCCATTTGGGCTCGGATTGGGTTGAATTTGGTGTCGTTGGGTTCGTATTTCTGAGACGTTCAGTTCGATTGCAAGTTCGCTGAAATCGGAGTTCAGATGGTCCCAATTTTAATTTCGGAAGTTTCCAACTTGATTTTGCCTCGAGATTCGTGCCCGTCAGGTAGAAGTCCTACGATAGTCCGGCGATCGGTAGTAGTCCGACGAAAGGTAGGAACTCGGCGTCGGGTAGAAGTCCAACAAAAGTTTGTTGACGGGCAGAATCCCAACAACGGGTAGAAATTTGACGAGGGTCCGAGGACGGGCAAAAGTCCGGCGTCGGGTAGAAATCTGACGAAAGTCTATTGACGGGCAGAAGTCCGACGACGAGTAGAATTCAGCGTCGGGTAGAAATCTGACGAGAGTCTGGCGACGGGCAGAAGTCCGGCGTCGGGTAAAAGTTCAGCGACGCAGGAAGTTATTGTCGTGGGCTTCTTGATGGCGTGAGCCTGTATGGAAGAGGTTGAGAGAATCCACCAAGGATGTATGACCTATCCAAGGTTGTATGTCAGAGCGCTGCTCGATGACATTAACATGTGTTGAAGAGGTCGAGAGAATCCACCAAGGATGTATAACTTATCGGAGGTTGTGTGTCAGAGCACTGCTCAATGACGTTAACCTGTGTGTAAGAGGTCGAGAGAATCCACCAAAGATGTATAACATATCCGAGGTTGTATGTCAAAGCACTGCTCGATGACGTTAACATGTGTGGAAGAGGTTGAAAGAATCCACCAATGACGTATAACCTATCCGAGGTTGTATGTCAGAGCTCTGCTCGATGATATTAACCTATGTGGAAGAGGTCGAGAGAATCCACCAATGATGTATGACCTATCCGAGGTTGTATGTCAAAGCCCTGCTCGATGACGTTAACCTGTGTGGAAGAGGTCGAGAGAATCCACCAAGGATGTATGACCTATCCGAGGTTGTATGTCAAAGCCCTGCTCGATGACGTTAACCTGTGTGGAAGAGATCGAGAGAATCCACCAAGGATGTATGACCTATCCGAGGTTGTATGTCAGAGTCCTGCTCGATAACGTTAACCTGTGTGGAAGAGGTCGAGAGAATCCACCAAGGATGCATGACCTATTTGAGGTTGTATGTCAAAGCCCTGCTCAATGACATTAACATGTGTGGAAAAGGTCGAGAGAATACACCAAGGACATATGACCTATCCGAGGTTGTATGTCAGAGCCCTGCTCGATGACATTAACCTGTGTGGAAGAGGTCGAGGAAATCCACTAATGATGTATGACCTATCTGAGGTTGTATGTCAGAGCCCTGCTCGATGACGTTAACCTATATGGAAGAAGTCGGATCGAATCCCCCGGGGATTGATCATCCAATGATTGAGACACAATAAAGATTGCGTGTTTCTCAAATCACGGATAAAGAGACTATATTCGTCAACAGTTTTTCATTGTCATCATTTTTTATTCTTTTTAAAGGAGTAGACAATATCAAAATGGAGCGCACAATACATCACTATATTATGTAAGACAATATAACAACTTTTTAGTACAACCTAGGGGTATAAGTGTTACACCATGCTAAATACATGAGATATACGTACGGGGACAACACAATGTTTGACTTGGAAGGAAAAAACTAGGGATATCAAAGCGACACCCTACTCATAAAAGAGACATAATGAAACAAGACGACTACTATTACTAACACAAATGCATACATTGTGTGATCATTTGATCTCACCAACTATTTGAATATTATTCAATGGTTGTCTTTGTTGTTGTTGATTTTGCCCCCCAGCATCATCTCGCGTAGGTGGGCTTTGGATGAATTGCCGGAGATATCCTTGTCGGATCAGCCTCTCAATCTCCTCCTTGAGTTGTTTGCAAGCTTCAGTAGTGTGTCCACGGCTACGATGGAAATAACAGTATTGATCTTGATTTTCTATGTTTGGCTTCAAAGGATTAGGCTACTTAATATTTTCTTGATCTTGGACGATCATCAACACATTTGCTCAAGGGGCATTGAGTGGTATATACTCCTCTTGCCGAAACTCACGTCGTGGTACTTGGGGTCTAGGAGAAAAGTTTTTCTTTCGTTGAAAGAATGAGTCCTCCATTGTAGGGGCATTTTTATGCTTTCCAGGAGTTTGCTCAAATTACTTCCTGTGGGCATTAATAGCTTCGTCCGCTGATATTTGCGCCTCCGCACGATGGATCATGTCAGCATATAAGAGAACCGTGTCTCGCATAAGTGCTGAGTAGAAGGTGCCAGATGAAGCCCTCCGAGAAAAACTCCTCTAAGTAACTCAGGATCTACTCCAAGAATTTGTTGAGCCTCAGTGGAAATCGTTGGAAATACTCATTCAGTGATTCTCCTTCATTTTGGCGGATCCCAGAGAGGTGAGAAGAATCCTTAGCAATTATTCGATTGACGATAAATTGTTCAACAGACATCTTGGTCAATCTAACGAATGTAGGAATTATTTTAACTGGAAGTGAGTAGAACCACGATCGAGCTTGTCCTTTGAGGGTAACAGGAAAAGCTTGGCATAGGAGCGCATCTGAGGCTCGTTGTATATGCATGATGGTCCTATAGTGATCGATATGCTCGTACGGGTCAGATGTCCCGTCGTAGGGATCGATGTTCGGTAGTTTGAACCCGGCCAGAATGGGGTGTTGAAGGATGGCTTCAACTAGGGGTGAGGACTCCTAGAAGTCCCGCTGACGAAGAGATTGTCTTGCACCTCCCGCGGGAAACTCTTCTTGAACTAATCTTCGTAGTTCATGCCGTACGACGTTACGAGGGAGTCCAGCAATGTGTGGTGGGGCTAAGTCCTCGGGGACATTCGAAGGAATGCGAGGTTGTTGACCTGCGCGTGAAGGATGGGTAGAGCTTGCTGTGTCAGCAAGTTCATCGTCTTGATGCGTCGGAGGATGCATCCTTGGCGGAGGAAAAGGAATCTCGACATGAAGATATTCTAGTGGAACCTCTTCGACCCGGGGTGAATCTCGAGAGAGAAAGATCTCTTCCTATGGAGCTAGTGCCAGCTGTCGGGCCTCTCGTAGGAGTTGAAGGATTTCATTATGAGATTCATCTATTCTTTGAATACGATCTTCTAGGGATGGTCCTGAAGTCCCTTCTCTAGCAACATTTTGCCCCCCAGGATGAAAAGAGACGAATGTTGGGCGTCCATGATTCATAGACTGATTCCGGGATTGATGCGATTGGAGCGGGAGGCTCCCAAGATGCGATTGATGCGCCAGTTGGCCATTGTAGTGGTGTTTCGGGATAGTGGGACTGGCGTTCCCACATACAGTGCCAAACTATTGCGGGCTAGAATATACACGGCGATAGAGTTAGAATTTTATGTCTTAACGTTGCATAAATATCCAGCTCACACACAGCGAACACAAATTTTTACGTGGAAAACCCTGGAAAGGGGAAAAACCACGGGGCCTAGCCCAGTTGAAATGATTCCACTAGAACTTGAGTATGTTACAGTGGGCTGACTCGCCTCCAAGGGCGATCAGATTATAAGTATCAACCGCAAGGTTGAAGTCGGGGGTATATGAATGTCCGATGTCAAACTGGCAAAACTTCGAGGTCACCCAATGATCTGGCAGAATTTCGGACCCTAGGTGGCGGTCTGGTAGAGCTCCGGACCTTAGGGGGTTGTCTGGCAGAGTTGAGGACGTCAAGTGGTGTTCTAGCAGAGTTGAGGACGTCAGGTGGTGGTCCGGCGGAGCTTAAGGCGTCAGGCGGTGGTCCGGCAGAGCTCAGGGTGTCAGGCGGTGGTCCGGCAGAGTTGAGGGCGTCAGGTGGTGGTCCGGCGGAGCTCAGGGCGTCAGGCGGTGGTCCAGCAAAACTCCGACGTCAGGCAGTGATCCGGCGGAACTCCGACGGTGGTCGAAGAGGTGCAAGGAGGCAAGAGCGATCGCCGATCTCTCTCTTTTCTCCTTAGGATAACTCTCAAGAGGAGAGGGGACTCTATTTATAGATTTTCTGGAGTGGCATAGCCCGTAAATAGGTGGAAGATCAAGGGTAAATGGGGAGTGGTTTGAATGAACGGCCGATGTTGAATCCTTTTATCATGGTCCGTTTGATGGGCATTTGACGATCTTGGAGATACTGGATTTTGGCGATCTTGGGCTCGTTGGATTCGTCTCGTCGAGCCGCTCGATTCGACTACAAGCACGTCACATTTGGAGACCGTTTGGTAATCCAAATTATGGTTAAAACCTTCCAACAGTACTTCAGACCCTTGACTTGGATCCATTTTGGCTCAGATTGGGTTGAATTTGGTGTCGTTGGGTTCGTATTTTTGAGACGTTCAATTCGACTGCAAGTTCGCTGAAATTGGAGTTCGAATGATCCCAATTTTAATTTTGGAAGTTTCCAACTTGATTTTGCCTCAAGATTCGTGCCCGATCAAGATAATTTTTTGAGGATGTATCAATAGCAAATAGCTATCTACTAACATGCATGAAGATTTATATCAACACTTTAAATTAGAGGATAATTTGAATGGAATTATCTATGCAATGCAAATGGAATATAATAAACAAATTTGGTTCAATTTATGTTGATTTATTATACATAGTATAAACAAGAAAAATGACTCATTATTCTGATATAGATCAACCGAAAATCAATTAGAAATACATTGAACTAACATAATCTAAGACGGGCTGAAGATCACAAATCAATCATAAAAAAGAGTTGTTACTTCTCCACTTTAGTTGATAGAGTATGATCTCAAGATGTGATTGAACTAACATCCAATTATTCAACATTAAATCATGTCTGGGTTGGTCTTTATTTTCAAGCCGAACAAATCTCACCTCGAGATAAACATTAATATATATATTTGTATGATTTGAACTATTTCAATCAGAGACAAACGTGATTGAAACAAGGCTCTAACTATGAATGAAAAACCTTAAACCATAGCAAAATAATATAGCAAAGTCCATCTTTTTGAGAGGAAACACAATTTGTTTCTACTATTATTATTTCAGGACTTTGAATGGCCTTCAAAGTTCAAAGTTTTCATTTGTCGCAGGTTTTTTTCTTTAGATTTTGCAACTATTACATTGATTTTTAGATGAATTTCAATATTCTTGCTGAGGAAATTTTTCTTCCAAAATGACTAATTTTCATAGTAAACATAGGAACCATAATTGTTTAGGTTCCTTGGTAAAGTTCTTTATTTCAATATTGAGGACTATGGGAGCCTATTCAAGAAATAGGATAAGGGAACATCCTTCGCAGTGATGGTTGCCTTGTGATCAACAGAATGTGAGCCTGAAGATTTTAGCCTCACAACTAGCTAAAGACATTAGCCCTCACCATGAGAAGTGAAGCAACCATCTTTAAGAATAAAGGGACTCTCGGCAAGCTTCAGGCAAAGAATGTTCTCTTTTCCCTTTTAAGTTCACTGCTACGTTTTGGGTTACCAACCAACTTTGTCCTTTAACTGATGTCTCATAACCAATCGATGAAGGAATTCTTAGTTTAGGAATGAGCCTAAGAAAAATCAGATAAGCCAATTATGAAACCTCCTTCAGAAATAGTGCGGGTTCAACGTGGTATCCTAAAGCCTTCTGGAGTGTAAGTTCTGAAAGTAATTTTTAGCTCCACACAAAAACCTTTATCCTAAAGCCTTTTCTGCAACTACATCGAAGGATAGCTCAACGTCGAAAGCTACTCTAAGGTGCCAGAATCATTAAAAAAAAAAAAGGATTTAAAAGGAAATATCTATAGAGCTTACAGTTGGGATCCCAAATCCTCATACAATGACAACGATATCATATTCTCGTATGGAACTTTCTAAAAAGAAGAGCCCCACTCCAGAAAGCCCTTTCAAAAGAGGTCTAATTAGATTGCTTTTGGGACTTGCCACATTTATTGCTCCGCACCTCGATAGCCAAAGTTACCTTTTCAACATGCATCTTTGCTACTAGAGGGATCTAGGCGAAGTGATGGCGGGGAACTCCAACGAGTTTTGGTTTCCCCCTCATTGATTGATGGAGCACAAACTGCTTGACAACTTACAATGTGGAGTCAGCTTGAGTCGAGGTTGTCTCGTAACAAGAAGAATAGCAAACAAGCACACAAGCAAGAATAGAAATATTGGCTTTCACTACCCTCTGGTTAGTAATCAACTACGGAGCTAGCAACTCGTAAGCCAGCAAGTCAACCTCTGTCAGATCTTCAGCCTAGTTTATGAATGAAACTTAATCTACTTCCTCATTCAAGCTGATATGAACCACAAAGAAACACTCCACACCTGATCTTTAGCGTGGATATTATAGGTCTAAATGAATGAAACTGGACTCAGGACAGCTTGTTTATGTCCATGTATATGTCACTCTTACTCCATAAATTCTCAAGTTTTATTGGGTCTCAATTCAAAATAAACTAATCAATCTACAAGAGAACTCCCCTTAAACAGACAACTAGATTTCAAAACTCATCCCAATCTAACAAATACAGTCTATCAGTTGGTCCTCGCAATTACAATACATGAAGTCATCCCTAGTGACTACTCAATAAAGGTTGGCTTTTTAAGGAAAACTATTGACCGACTACTTGACTATTTGACCATCAATACGCCAAGCTAGTGACTTCTTAGGAGCTCGGTGTAAAACTTTATCAAGTTGGACATTCTGATTGGGTTATACTAGTGTATTTTTCTCTTATTTTTATATAGATATATATGTAATCAATCCTGTAATACTCAAACCTCTATCCAAATTTATAAATAAGGGGTTGAGGGTGAGTTCAATTTTTTTAATTTTATGCATTCAAGTTTATTTTATAGAAATCTCAGAACTTCTGACGGTAGAAATCTTCTTTTCTCTCTCTATTTCTCCATTCTCTTTTCACTCACTATTTTAGATATAGTTTGGTGTGATCCAAGAACAATTCTTGATTTAACACATTACATAAAATTCAATTAGATTGTTTGGTGTAAAACCAGAAAAATTATTGAAACTGTTGAATATTAACTAACTCAGCAGGTCTAATTTTAGATAGAAAACAAGGAATGCCCCAACAGCAGATCGAGCGAATCTAAGAAATGTAGTATCAGTATTTGGGATATCAGTTGATGGTGAATTCAAAAAATAATTACGGAAAATGTGATTACCGATTTTCTAGAATCCTCATATCCTAGCTTTGTTCAAACATCATCTGCTCTGTAAACTAGGAATGATCTGCTGTTTGTATAAGTGGAAGCAAATGCCAACCCTGCTGAGGTAGGGGGAGAAAATGCACACTTAGAAATATCCAAAATTTGGTCTGTGCAGAAAGTCTTCCTGTAGAAAATGCAATCACTTAGAGCAAGCGACTTGTTTATCAGCTATAGAAACAATGAAGTGCATAAATAACATCAAAACAACTTTGGTCACTTCCATGATTCAAGCTGACTTTACCTTGCAGCATCCATTAACTGAGTGGCAACTTTCTTTCTTCTGCTGGATGGCACGACCCAAATTGCCATAATACCACACTTAGCTGGAACGGCTTTCTCCTCACATATGATAGCACCGCAATCCCATTTATTCAGTTTGGTGCTCGTTGTGGGGCAATCTTTCTTTACAAGTTCCCTACGGAACTTGAAATCTCCAAACTGAAGAGTGGTTTCTTTTGATTTCTTTGAATCTGCAATACCCATCTGCCCTTTCGTAGGACTTTCGACAATTCTACTGTCAAAGCTATTGCCTGAGGAAGAGTTTGGGATAACTCTATGGGCTGTTTTTATTGGTTCAGCAACAAGCCATCCAACAATTCTATGAGCAGAAATGAAGAGATAAACCTGAAGCACAGGAATGCCATTTGTTACAGCAAAAGAGAAGTAAATTCAAAACAGTTCCTAGTTACATAACTTTTCCTGAAACCAACTAGATTAAACAAATTTCCACCATTCCGTAGACCAAACTAGTTCACCTTACAAAGCGCATGGATGATATTATCATCAGCAAATCCAAGTTCTTTCTTTGTCATTTTAACCACCTTTTGAATCTACCAGCACAAGCAGAGTGAAAGTTCAAAATCTTGACGTTGATTACTTAAAAAAAAACACATACTTGATGCATGAATTGTTCAATATGATGAATTGTGTTGCAGGACAAAGGCCTCAACTACACATATATTAAAATTGTGATTTTCCTTTATGGTTCGGTTATAGAAGGATGCAAGTTGTTATAGTCATCCTATAACTCTAAGGAGAGCATGATGGTACGTATAACATTTTATCAAAAAAATGTAAATGGAAACGCCAATACCAAACGTTTTTGAGTTGAAGAATCACTGTCCAAAATAAGCAAAATGCGATCCCCATTTGTCCAAGGATCAGATACTACTCTCTCGTTATGCCAGCCCTGCATTAAGACTTAAGATTATATTTACATTAATCAACAACAGCTTGTCAAATGTAAAACATTTAAAAGATAGTTAAAGAACAAAGACCTTGAACTGAATTCCCCTATCATAGTCCTGATGGAACTTCCGGTGAACCCGCTCATCCTCTTCTACCCCACGAGAATACATGAGTCCACATACAGAGCAAGAGTAAAGAATGAAGTCAGATTGCCCAAAATCCAAATGGTATTGTTCGTATCTTCTCTTCTTACTGAGATTTCTACAAGGATTTAACGAGTTACCACTCTTTTTGTACTCACAATAACGTTCTGATGGTGGAAACTCATCACAATCACTGATCAGAACAAAGGCATACCACATCGTTATTAGAAAAACCAAACCAAAAAAAAAAAATCTTCAGAGAAACATATTCTACAAAAGAGAATTTTAACTGAGGTATACATGGATCATAAGCTGAATACCTCTTCGGATCTAAATTGGAGTCCTTGAAAGCTAATGCTGAGCGGGAATCAGAATTCATCACTCCAGAGAGCTGATGCCAAGCCTCCATCTTGTTCGGAAACTGAAGTGCACGTTGAGTTTCTGGAAAGGACGGTTGGAAGAAAGAACTAATCTTGGGTTGCGGCATTTCGGCTGATCACAGGAATTAACCTAAATCCTGCCAAATAGCAAAAAACGGCAACTTAAAATCCTACGGAATCCTAAATCCCGTTTAACCCCCGTTTTACCTTCAACCACGGATTCCGTAAATCCGGGCTATTGACAGAATTAACTTAAATCCACGCAGATAGATGTCTCTTCCCCCAGCTAGCCCGTCACGAACCCATCTTCTCCTTGACACGCCACCGGTCCCGTCGATGCCTACCCCCAGAGAGCTCCCGTCGCGAACCCTTCTCCTTCAAACCGTTGATGCCTTCCCCAGAGAGCTCCCGACGCGACTTCGTGTTTGGCAATGAGCGTTTAAGGGTTTCTTTGGATTCAGATACAGAGGGCTTATATTTCCATTGAGTTGACGACATTCAAAAGCCCTAGCTTTCGCGAAAGCATACCACACGAATCCGAAGTTGCATTGATGGAAGATAGCAATCTGCAAATTAGAGGAAGAGAGAACACTCAACAGGCTAGCGAGCGAACGAGCAAAAGAGAGAAAGTCCGACTTGATTTTCCTTCGCTGCTTCCCGCTAAACCCCATTTCCCAATATGACTTTCCCGCCACTTTTATTATTTTTATTATTTTGTGTATATATATATATATATATATATATATATATATAATTTTTTATATACATAATAATCTTAGTTAACAATATTTTATGATATTAATAGACTAAATTAGTATGAGCTTGAAACTCAACTAGAAATTGACCATGGTTGACTCAATATGATTTGTTTGGAGTGAAAATAAAAATATTTGATTTTGAATTTAGATTTGCACACTCTAACTCGATAGTGTTTATTATTTATCACTCTTAAATTAGCACAAGTGAAAAAATAACAAATAGTTAAAATATTCATTTTTTAATTAAATAGTATATATTATTCAATAATGATTGCGTAAAATACTTGTCTATCACGGTAGTAGTGAAATATCTATGAAAAATTGGTTTGATTGGCACAAATCTCAAGTAAATTTTGAATTGGAAACTTTTGGAATTAAATGGGATCATATGAACTCTAATTTTCACCAATTTATAGTCGAATTGAACGTCTCAATAAGATGAACCCAATGATACCAAGTGGTTTAATCCTAGCTTAAAAGAGCTCAAATGAAGCAATTGAAGCATAATTGGAAACTTCAAACATTAAGTAGATGACGAGATGATCTCTAAAGTCAACATGTTTATAGCCAAATCGAGCGGCTCGACAAGATAATTCAAACGAGCCTAATATCACTCAATTCAAACATCATTAAGGAACTTAAATACTGAATAAATATTTTATGATCAAGGGAATCGAGATGTACCGTACGATGGAGTATTTTTCATATGAGTCAAGCCCCTTGTTAACCTCTATAAGAGAAATCATACATCTTATTCTCAAATAGCTCTATTCTTCTTCAACTGTGATAAAAAAGGATTCCTGTATATTTTGACATGTAGTCGAATTTTTATATGGGCCAGGTCCCGTGATTTTTTCCCTATTCGAATTTTTCACGTAAAATTTTATATCTTACTACTTTTATCTATACGCGCTGAATTTTTATACAACGCTGATACATAAAACACATACTCTATCGACTCAAATTTTCTAGCAAAGAACAAGTATATTGATGATTGATAGTTCAACATTTTAGATATTAAAAATAGGCTACAAATGCAATCATATATTCACTATAATATTATATATTTAGTGCTCTATTTTACTCATATTATTATATTTCGATAAGCACTAAAATGATCTTATTAGACTTATTTTATTTATAATTGACAATTATTCTAACTTTGGGTTTTCAAACATAGTATTTTATAACTACCTTTTTATATATTTTAGCCTAATATTTGATGTAGCATCAATTGCTCATGCAACTTAGTATTTTTATGTAAAAGTTCAAGCTATTCACAAAGAATCACTTATTCTACATGTGATTGTCTATTGTTACCAACCTTACTTTTAAGTTCTAGTGATTTTCATCAGCATATATTTTCTCATGTTTCATTCACATAATTTTACTAAAAATAAGATGGGTCAATTTTTTGATAACTTTCATCATAAATTTTTTTGGTATTTTATGATTTTGTTAGCCTTGCATGTGTCTATGTGATTATTTTTTCTCTAATAGTTTGTAATTCTATGATCTCATGCTTTATGTTAAACAATATTATGTAAGTGTAAAATCATAATTGAATGATCATTACAGAAAAATCACCTATTACCGACGAAAATTAATCATTTTTGGCGGATTTGAAATTTACCGACAGATTTGCGGCAGAAAATTTTTTGCCAATAAAACAGACGTAGGAAAAATTTTTCGGTGTAAAGAAAGTCGCCGGAAAGCCGCCGTAAAAGCCACCACTAAATCTGCCCGGAAATTAATCGAAAATATTTTATTGTAAACTACCAGAAGCCGCCGGAAAATAGTCTGCCTGTAATGAGCGATTTTCCTGTATCGGATGCAATGATATTATGCGGCTTTATAAATTATTATTGCATATGCTGCATTGAATTTTCATTGTAGCCTTAGATGGTTTGGTCACATAAAATGTCAGTCTTCTAATGACCAGGTTAGGAGAGTAGATGTATTAGATATGACCTATATAAAGATTAGAGATGTAAACATAAAAAAAGACTTATTTTGAAAATATTATAAATGTCATTTCTTTATTACATTTAAACAAAAAAAGTGACTCTTAATATGACACAAAAAAGAAAAAAAGATTCATGTTGCCGAACCACCCCATATAGAGGGATAAAGGCTTGATGAAGATATAGTTGCTATTGTTGGTCAATGATTTGCATGTTGTACAAAAATTATTAATAGCCTTCAAGTTGATGGGTATATTTTGTGTCAAATACAAGTAGGTGGGCTGAGAGGCTTTCCCTAAAAATCTAAAAGAATACCTAAATTTGCATTTAATCATATTTTTATAAATACCTAAAAAAAATAAAGCCTTAAACCTTGAAAAAGTAAAACTATTATAGAGAATATAGAAACTATAATCACATTATTTATCTCTCTCTCGAAGGTCTCTAGAGCTCTCTCTTGTCTCTCTGATACACTTAGGCTTCATCCCGGCAGGTTCTGCCGCCATTGTGACATCAGGAAAGTTCCTATTTTCTTCTATATTGTGATTTTTTTTTGTGTTTTTTTGGTTGGTTTTTTCCTTTTCATCCTCATCCAATCGTTTACGGCCGAAATGGCGTCGAATCGGTTCTTAGATCCTAATTTTTTGGATGGATCAAAAAAATCACGTTCTTTCTTAGATGCCTTATCTGGTTATTCCTCTGATGCATGTTTTCCTGAGCTCAAAATGTCTTTCTTTCGCAGATTACCATCTTTGTGGATCTTGAAAGAGGAGATCCTTCTGCTTGCGTTTCCATTCCAATTTATGTTAGTTGGTTTTTTCCTTCTCGTCGTCCTAGCATGGACTCCATCCGTTGGTTTTTTTTCAACCTTAAGCTTAATGCAGATTTTTTGGTAACCTTGCTCGATCCATCGCATGTTCTGATTAAGTTGATGAATGAACTAGATTATAACATAGTGTTCTGCCACAGATCGTACTTTGTTTATAATTGTTACATAAAATAAACCCAATGGTCTACTTCCCATGATATTGGTGTTGAGTCTCCTGTTATTCTTATTTGGATCTCATTCCCCAACTTATGGCCTCATCTCTTCTCTCCCCCGTATTCTTTACGCTTTGGGGTCGCTGTTTGGTCATCCGTTAAAAGTGGACAATGCCACCTCCATCGACTCTCGGCCATCTCTTGCTCATGTTTTGGTTGAGCTTAACATTACTAAAAAGTGTCCGAACAAAGTGTGATTTGGTCCTGATAAGTTTCGATACATCCAGCTTGTTGAGATGGAGGCTTTCCCTCCCTTTTGTGATCACTATAAAATCTATTGTGCATGTACTGGGGGATTGTCGGACCCAGTCCTCTGTCCAAGTGAATGTTCCTATTATTTCTTCTAACCCTCTTAAGTCTGTTGGGAATGAAACAGGAGTTTTGAAAAATGTTGTTGTTGATGGAAATGTTGGTGGTGTTCTTCCTAATCCTCTTTTGTGTCATGTTTTGTCAATTAATGAGGTCCTCATTAATGGGGGTAGCGGGGTGGAATCTGATCTTAGGGGGGAGGAAGTTGGGGTTGCTTGTCGACCTGATCCGAAGGCCATGGCTAGTGCTCCTTGTGTTGATGTATCTGGGGTTGATGTTATTAATTTCTGCTAGAAATGAAGTTGTTCCTCCGTTGCCTATGATTTTTTCTTCTATTAACAATGAGGGTGTTAATGCAGTTATGGAATATGAAGCTTGTATGACTAATTTTAAAGCCCTTTCCATTGTGTCTCCCATTTCTGGTGATGTTTGTGAAGTTGTGCTTCTCTTGGTTGTTACTGATGTTGGGTTTTCGTCTAGGACAGTGTGTTGATTCCTGAAGTTATTGAGGCTCTGGATGCTGTTGATCATGGTTCAGAGAATTTGGATGTTATTAATTCTAATTTAGGTGGTAATGAGGTTGATGAGGGTGTTTCTCTTGCTGTTGGTGTGAATGATTCTTCCTGTGGTTTGGATGCTTCTTCTGTTAAACCATCCTTGCCTACTCTCTATCTTTCCTTGGTGGTTTTAAAAGGAATGGTGCCAATTGTTGATGTTCCAGTTTCTATTATATCTAATGAAAATTTGAAAGCTTAATTGACATTGAATTTGAATGATACTAGTGTGGATCATTCTGACTAGCTTGATGAGTCCCGCTCCTCAGTTTGCAGAGGTGAGTTGGAGGAGTTTGATGAGCACGAGGATGAGTTTAATGTGATGTTTATCTTGAGTGTGAATTGCATTGTTGAGAAGTCTTTCTCCATTGGTGGTGGTAAACGTCGTAGGCGTAAATCTAAACGGGGAAGTAATTTTGATTGTTGTAGTTTTGTTTGGTTCCGATTGGCTGGGTGTGGCTCCATTTTTGTGGGGTGCTATATGATTCTACTTGGTGGGCTTGTATTTGCTCTTATGGTTGTTGGGGGTTTTTTTTTGGTTTAGAGATTTTTTTAAATCTCTTAGTTAGGTTGTTAGATTTTATTTTTGTGTTTGGCTTTCGATTGGAATGGTGCCAAGGCTGTGGGGTGTTGGCTATTTGGCCGGCTTTGTTGGTGTCTACTTGGCTGGCCTCATTTTTCATGGTCGGACGATGCTGAGGCAGTTTTCCTGCACGCCCCTCTGGATGGCTTGTTTCGGCAACCTTGTTGGTTCTTACATCTGCGTGGGACTTCTTGCTGTTGTATTCTCCGTCTCCAATGGATGGTCCAAGTATGGCAACTGGGTGATGATACTAAGTCCGACAGGCTTCAGAGCCTTTTTTATTTTCTCCATTTTTGGATTATCTTTCATTTTCAGATTACTTTGCAATATGTTGCTTATTGTGATATTTTAAGCTTTGTATTTTAGTGTTTTGGCCTCTTTTGACCTATGGTTGTATGTCCCTGTTCATCTGAAATAAAAAATTTTGTTTGGTAATATATATATATAAGAAACTTTAAAAATTACATATAAGAAAAAAAGTATCTTATCTTAAACAAGATGAGAAGTGGTCATGATTCGTAAAAAAATATACACACAACAAGAATAAAATTGAGTAAGACTATGAAAAACCTCTATTTTAGCTAGGCAAGAAACAACATAGGAGAATAGTCATGACAATCAAAGAAGGGATATCATCGACATCAAGTGGCAATCAGGGCTCAAAAAATTAAAAGAAAATAAGAAAAATAGGTCGACTAGGAAATTTATTCAAGCTTTATAGTGATGTCAATAAATTTCCAACCATAACCTAATACTTACCAGCGAAAAATTTACCTAAAATATCTATCTTTAAAATTTTCGCTGATTTAAATTCTCACAGCAAAATTTCATAAGATTAAGCTTTAAAATCTTTAAATTTATTTTATGTTGATTTAACTTAAAGTTTTAAAATACTTTGATACTTTCACTATTTTTTATCACAAGACATCCTACTAATCACTAATCCAAATTGCATGAGTGCCATTAGTGGATCACCACAAAGCCTTTTTAAAACAAGGTGCAAATTAAGAAACAATGGTGATTATGCAAGTAATTTGCCCACAGAACACTGCAATAATATCCCTTCTCACCAACCATCTTCCATAAACAAAACCCTTTCATAAAATAAATGAGGAAGGTTCCATATTCCCATTGTTAAGTTACAACATCACCATCTCCAAAACAATATAAAAATTCTATTATACAATGTCAAACCAGCTGAAAACTTTGTAGGAAACTATTTTATTTGTGTAAGGTAGTTAGGAAATTGATTGAGGTTGCCTTATTAGGAGTAGTTCAAGCAATATTGAACATTTGAGCTTAATTATCTCCTTCCTTTCTCCTACATTAGAAGCCATGGCTGCTCCTTCCCTTGGTAGAGAAGGAGAGAAGGCTAAGTTGGCTTATGAGGCAAAGTTATTAAAAGGTTTTAGCAGGTTTGAGCCGAGAAAGCTTGGACAAGCTCTTGTAATAGGATGCTCAATGGTTATGGTCACCTTCTTTCTAATGTTGGGGCCATCAGTCATTCCTTTCAATAAGTGTAAGTTAATTGGCAAAAATTATGTAATTTTAATTCATTAGTTCTTTGCTTAATTAGTGCTTTCAATTAAGATTATAATTGGCAATTTCTGTTAATGATTGTAATTGAAATTGTTATTTTTTTTCTGTTCATTTGGCAATTTTCTTTCTTGTTTTTAATCTCTCTCTCTCTCTTAATTTTTTCTAATAAATCCTCTAAAATAAATGATTTGAATAAAATGTATGCATGTTTTATTTTTAATGTTATATTAATATGTATAATTTTAGAATAAATTTTTTTAATTATTAATTATAAGCACTTAAATCTTCTCAATTAAAGTTTCATTTGGAACACCTTTCTTGATGCTTTCTAAAACGGAATTAGAAATTTTTATACTAAAAAACTGTTTTAAAAAGCAATAAAAAAACTGTCCCAAATGAAATCTAAACACATATTTAACAAAAGTACTTAATTACGATATAGATACTAATTAAGCCACCAATTACAATATTTTCCCATCATGTTAATAAATAAAAATATATTAAGAAATAATTATATTAAAATAATGATAAAAATAACATAGTAGCATTAAAAGTCAAGAAGGTTTCTCCTAAATAAACCCAAAAAATTTTGTTATTGAGCACACGAAATTGACAAATGGGAAATAACAACTACTACCATAAATTTCTTTTAAGAGAAGTCTGTGAGCTAATTAGACTTTGAATTACTGTAATTTCAACAATATTTAATAATATTATTTCTATTACAGGAATTTTGAAGGTTTTTTTTCCTCTTTTCTGTTATCATTTGGGTTATTTGATTGAAAAGGAATAAAATAATTTCAATAATATTTTAAAAATATAATTTTATATAAGAATGATTATTCTTATTCTATATATCCTTAATTTTATGCATCAAGTACTATTCCTTAATATAGCTAAATTATTAAATGCCACAGCTAAAATGTTGAACAATATATATAATTCCTACAGACATTCATAAGCATAATCATTATATTAAGGCTTTCTTTGGGACAGTTTTCTTACTGTTTTTAAAATAGCTTTCAATTACAAAACTTTTTAGTTCTAAAAATTTTTGTACCAAAAAATTGCTTTAGAAAGCGATAAGAAATCTATCCCAAACAAAGCCTAAGAATAATGTGAATGTTCAATAGTTTAATAGCTTAATTATACATAATTAATAATTTAATTATATAAGATAATAATTTACTTGTATTGAGAAATAATATGTGATACCCGAAATTAAGAATTTATGTAATAGAAATATATAGCTTGATTTTGATAAATTTTTTTTTGATATAATTTTTTTTTAATTTACATTAATGAAGCCTTGTTATGATTTAATATTATTTTCTTTATTCTCAGTTGAAGGTATCATGAATGCTGAGACTCGAGATGGTGACCCAGCTTTTAACCAAACATATGATGTATGCCAGCAGAATGGAGATTTGAGCAGCGAAGGCCATGGCATTAATCATTTATTATGTAAGTATAGCTAATTAAAAAGCAGCTTTATAAAGTAGTAAAAAAGCCATCCCAAACAAAGCCTAAATAGTTTAACTCTGCCTCATCCAAAATCGAACTGAATCCCTGTTAATTTAGAGTCTGTTTGTCGTAGCTTTCTCACTATTTTGCTGTTTAGACAGCAACCGCAATTTTATTTGGGTATACTTTATCACCGCTTTGTCACTATTTTTCAGAAATTTTTGTGGTGGAAAACTACTTTTTGTAATCAGAGTATCTAAGTTACTTTTTCTATAATCACTTTACAATCAACTTTATAAAATGCTGCAACCGTCTCAAACAGACTCTTTATTTCTAAATTTCTAAACCAGATTCAATTCCTTCGCCAATTTGTAAATGGAATCAACCAAACCAATCAGAAGTACTCATATGTAATTACTAACAAATCATTCTCTTGCAGGCACAAGAAATGCGACAGAAGAAGCAGATATGAAACCAGTCTGTGATTTTTCAGGCAAGAGATCAGACATTTGTGAGCTAAAAGGCAATATCAGAATCCAGGGGAACTCATCACTCATTCTATCTGAAATTAGTACTTCACAGAGAGAACAATCATGGACTATCAAACCCCATCCTCGCAAAGGAGATCTAACAGCATTACAACATGTAACAGAAATGTCAGTAAAATTATCATCCAATAAAGAAGAAATCCCTTCCTGCTCTATCAACCATACCATCCCAGCCATTTTCTTCTCCGCTGGAGGTTACATGGGAAACATTTTCCATGACTTTACAGACATTCTTATCCCTCTCTTCATCACATCAACCAGTTTCAGAACAGAAGTTCAGTTTCTGATAAGCAATGTACAGCCATGGTGGTTAGCTAAGTACAGACCATATCTCCAACAACTCTCCAAGTATGAAGTAATCAACTTTAATAAGATTGAAAATGTTCATTGTTACCCACATGTGATAGTTGGTCTTAGGAAACACAAGGAGATGAGCATTGATCCTTCAAGAGCTCCAAATTCATATTCAATGGTCGATTTCTCTCAAATAATGAAAAAATCATATGGATTAGAGAGACAAGAATCAATAAAACTCGGAGATAATCAGGCTAAGAAGCCAAGGCTTTTGATCATAGCGAGGAAATTCACTCGTTCTTTCATGAACATTGATGAAATAGTAAGAATGGCCGAAGATTTAGGCTATGAAGCAGTGGTTGCTGAAGCAGACGTTTCTTCTAATCTTGTTCGGTTCTCACACATTGTTAACTCTTGTGATGTGATCATGGGAGTTCATGGAGCTGGGCTTACTAATCTAGTTTTTCTTCCAATTAACTCAGTTGTTATACAAATAGTTCCTTTGGGAGGATTGGAGAATATAGCTTGGATTGATTTTGGAAGGCCTGCATTTGAGATGAAGCTAAGGTATTTACAGTATGTAATAAGTGAAGAAGAGAGTAGTTTGATAGAGCAATTTGATAGAGATGGACCTGTCTTTAAAGATCCTGGTTCAATACAAAGACAAGGGTGGCTTGCATTGAGGAAAATTTATTTGGATCATCAGAATGTGAGGCTTGATGTGAATAGGTTTAAAAGTGTTTTGATTCAAGCTATTCAATTGTTACATTAGTAGATTTTATTAAATTGATAGGTCATACTTTTCTATATAGATTTGATGTTTAGTTTTTTTTTTTAAAGTTTTTGGAATTGATTTAGAAGAATTGCTTATGTTGTGATCATTTATAGCTGTTTGATTAATAAAAGTTTGTTATAAAGTCTTTAATTTTAATTTGTTTTGATTGGGAAATTGCATGCTTGACTAATTAACTCTTTTTTTATTAAATAGATCATTATAGTTGGAATATTAATTTTATCAAAAAAATTTCAAAATAGTTATCAGACTATTTATGTATAGCTAATTTAACCCAAGAGAATCATGTTGCTCTAATTAATTTAGTTCCTTGACTATATAAAATTGATTCAAAATGGTCACTTATCTTGTAATTGTGATATAAATTGATTGTAATTTAAGTCCTCAGCTGTATAAAATTAATTCTAATTTAGTCAAAAAAAAAATTATTTTGAATCAATTTTGTATAGTCGAGAGGCTAAGACTTCGTTTGGGACAGCTTTCTTATTGCTTCTTAAAGCAACTTTTTAGTACAAAAATTAAAATTTTGTACTAGAAAGCTGCTTTAAGAAGCAGTAAAAAAACTGTCCCAAATGAAGCAGACCAACGTGATACTTTGGGGCTAAATTAGCTATATACTAATACTGTGAGACTAAATTATTCTTGTGTAAAACCTCTACTTATCTAAATGTTCTAAGAAACACATCAATTAAAAGCCTTAAGTGGCATCTAATTCTGGATAATGTCCTCAATGGAAATCCCTTGGTTGGGTATCATCATGTGAACCCTAAAAATGCATAAAGCAATATGGTGAAGCAAAGACTATCCAACTCCATAAACGAAGGGATCACATCTACTCTATTTCATCTAAAGCCACATTTTCATTGCTAACTTAAGGATCTCTCTCTAACAACCTTGACTTTTGAACATCACTAAAACATAGTGGTTTCATATTATTCTCAAAAACTCTTGAGGTTTCATATTACTCTCATACAATGGTAAGGAGGTTGTAGAAAATTACTCCCCAACATTATATAAGGAAGGATTGGGAAATAGTTTCTCTTTTAAAATTTGTCTTTATTTTGTGAGGTGTGTAAATTTAGAGAGATATTAAGTACTCTCTCCCTAATTGAAATACTTTTCAACAGGCCAATAATTCACTCCAACTGCCTATAAGATCTTCCAAAAGGTATCCTTTTTTCCAAGACTAATAAAATTGTCTTTGAGCATAGTTGGGAATTAATAATTGTTTCCATTATAAATGATCAAATTTTCAAAATAGTTTGTTGTATGATGAATTCCATTGAGTCACCTTACTAACATACATATTGGACTCTCAAAAATTGAATTATTTGCTTATTAAAGAAGCATTCTTTCGTAGATTATAAAATCAATTCAAACTCAGTCTGTTAGGGCACCCTAAGGAGAATATTTTATTATAAGAATCAAACAAGATTCTTTTGGTCTAAAATTATTCTTCTAAAATAAGTGGATATGATTAAGCGTAATAAATACATAAAAGTAAGAAAGCTAGAAGCAAAAGACAAGGAAAAGAGAGATATTTTATTGATACAAATCATAATAAATATAAAGAGTGTGTGATATATCAAAATATTTATATTGCATGAAGTGAGTTAAATTTTAAAAAAATAATATTACAAGTCATCAACACGAAATTTGTTCTTCATCATTGCAATGGAACACTTTCATCATCAACTCTTTCTCAGTGCCATCCTTCCTATCTCATAAAGAGTCATTGAATCTTGACATTTAGGCTTCATTTGGGACAACTTTTTTATTGCTTTCTAAAATAGCCTTCTAGTACAAAAATTTGTTGTATCAAGAAGCTGCTTTAGAAAGCAATAAAAAATCCATCCCGAACGAAGCCTAACTGAGAACCCATCTTCCTTCTTCAAAACACCTTCACCTTTCTTTATTCTATTATAATAGATCTTTCTTCCCTTCCTTAATATAAAAATAACCCCCTTCTCTTATCAATTTTTTATTAATGAATTATATATATATATATATATATATATATATATATATATATATATATATATATATATATAGAGAGAGAGAGAGAGAGAGAGAGAGAGAGAGAGAGAGAGAGCAGCAATAGCTGTGGGAGTCAGAAAAGGCTCAATCAAATCTTACTGCAAAGAAAAATATTGTAATTATGCATCCTAATCATACATTTATTTACTTCGGAAGCAGTAGCGGGAGCCAGAAAAGTCTCAATCAAATCATACTACAAAGAAAAATATTATAATTATACATCCTAATCATGCATTTATTTACTTCATAACTTTAAGCAATGCATGTACTCATACAACAGCTTAATTATATTTATATTAATAAAAATAATAATGCGTTTACTTCACACTAATTAAAAAATACATCACTTCTTAAGCACTCTCTCTTAAGTACTATTACCCCAATCTTAGTCAACCAAGTAAGTGGTATTAATTGTTTAACCTGCACCGATGGAACACCACACCAGATTGTATCTTTTTTTATAACATAAAATAAAGTTGTTACACAGTCTCATCACAGTATGCCAATAACTAATTTGACTTAGATTTTTTTTTTTATAAAGTCCACATGATTGATATTGAGAACATGATAATGATCAGGAGTTGTTGGAATCATTTGTGCACAGCGTTTTCAAGAGAGATCCGACAAAGGAAAACCCACTTTTAACTTGAAAAAGCCATCGCATGTGAACTTCAATCATGGAGATAACCTAACGCTAGAAAATTATTAAAAAGTGATTAAGCTTTAGGGGGTTCAATGGTTCTTGAAAAGTGATGTTAAGGGTTTGTTTGAGATGACTATAGCATTGTATAATGGTTGTTATGAAACTGTTGTAAGAAAAAGTGATTTTTTTAAAGCTGCTGTGAATATTATAAATATGTTCATTTTTAAAAAGTCGAACCACTGCTTTTTAAAAGCTACTACAGATTAGTAATTATGGTTGTAAAAGGCAACCTTCCACCACAGAAATTTTTAGAAAGCAGTAGTAGCCGTAGAACTGCAGTTGCGGTTTGAAGCAAAGCAGTGAGAAAAATGTCCCAAATAGATCCTAAGTTTATTATCAAATATAGTATTTATAAAAGAAATTTAGTTCTTCTAGATATCTCACCCAATCTTAATAATTAATTTTGTAATTAAATTAGGTTGGCTCAGAATTTTTTCATTAAAAGGCTTTCTATTTGCTGCTTTCTAAAGTAGCTTTTTAGTATAAAAATTTCTATTACAAAAATATTTTATACTAAAAAATTGCTTTAGAAAATAATAAGAAAGTTATCCCAAAGAAAATCTTGAGACGACTTTCTTACTGCTTCTTAAAGCAGCTTTATAGTATAAAAATTATTAATTTTTATACTATAAAGCTGTTTTAAGAAGCAGTAAGAAAGTCGTCCCAACCAAATCTAACTTTTCAATCCCACTGACATTTAATGAATAAATTATCGAGTCATCAATTTAACTGCAGATAGTTACTCTGTCTGACATCTGGATGTGAATCTCAGTTACTAAAAATCTGCCTATATAAAAAATGTGGCAGTAGATTCTTCATAAGAGCCAAATAATTTTTAAAGGCAATAACTTGGGAACGATTGAAGCTCTAACTTAAACAATTAGATGGTGGTCCTATCACAAAACTTTAAGAAATTATTGCATTCTTAAATGCCCATCAAAGGGTAGCTTCTTCTTTCCCTTTAATGCACAGCATGAATCCTAAAACACTATTATTAAATTCAAAAGATTGTCTAAAAGTTTGATGTAATTTCATCATTTAGATGTTCGTTATAATTATGATTGATTTGATATAACATTAATGTGATGATGCCACGCTAGTAGGAATCATTTTTCAAAAAAACACTTCTCAGTGAGCTCTCTTGGAAATATCTCTTGGAAATATTTTTTGGGACATCTCTTAGGAACCGGTGTTGAGATCTCTCATCAATTCTTCGTGAAAAATTTCAATAAATAGCCTGTACAATCGTTCTCATGCACCAAATATACCTCTCTACTTTTGAATATTCCCCAAAATGTCTCTGGCAGAATTTTCAATAGTAATGAGGATGATCTTGCAAAACCATGCATATTATGCAACCTTTAGAGCTTGAACATTTAATAAATAACATTATCACCACACATTACAAGATAACATGTGGATTCTAACAGTGTTATGATAGTAGTACTAGCAAGAACACCACTTATGTACATTGAAATATCCAGAAGCCCTGATTCAAGGCAAGTCATCCTAACTCAAGTTAAGCCAACTCTTTTTACTCGATATCAACTAAAAAAGAACTTGTCCAGTCTACAAATGAACTCACTTAAAGTAGGTGACTACATTTTATTAACTTATCCCAAGCATACGAGTACAACCTATCATGTTGTCCTCGATGACTACTAAAGTGGACGATTTTATTCATATGGGAAATATCGGTTGACTATTCATCCACCTATGCATGCCAAGCTAGCTAATTCTTTTGACAAACAACTTCTACAAGTTGTACATTCTAATTAGGCTAAAAGATACTTGTATTTTTTTTTCTTATTTTTTAATTGCTATATGTGTAGTCAATTTTATAATGTGCAAGCTCCTACTTAAATATATAAATAGGGTATTAAGGGATAAGCTCAAAGGACACAATTTTCTATTCTCAAGCATATTTTATAGAAATCTCAGAGCTTTTCTCTCTAGCCAAGCATCAGAATTCTAGCAGTGAAGCCCCATCAATCTCACACTTATGAATCACTGATTGTAAAGTATATAAAACCAATGACTTTTATTCCTAGTTAGCGGTGGGGAAGTCATTAGCACAATCAAGAAAAGCCCAAGAATTTTTTAAAAGGAAGTGATTTAATAAAAAGTTGCAGCAACTTCTTCCGAAAGGGAAGCAAGAACTAGGAGACCGCATAGGCTGTGTAAAAGGCTTGCAAGTATTCATAGTGCATTGCCATCATTTCAGTGAACAAGTTTTAGTAGAGATCAAGAAATCCTTCCATCATTCCCAAAATTAAATCAAATATCTACTAATTACAAAATCAGATTTGAAAAGATAAAGATCAAATCATGAACAATTAATAGTTAACAATAAGATCACCGATAACTAGCCAGCACCATGTCATGAAATTCGACACTAAAAGAAGTCGCCTCACCAAATAAATCATGAAGAAGGGGATCAAAAGTACCTCTTTGGGGATAAAGCTTTGATGAATAAGGTGGCAAAGTAAGAATACAACTCCTCCAATGAATTAATTTGCTAATGTACACCCATGATTTCTTGTGGATATACATTCTCGTAGGTATCTAATAGGTTATGTTAGGTTTGAGCATAAGGAGGATTACCTCCTCTTTTAGGACAGTCTGTTCACAGGATTCACACAGAAGCTAGGAAGGAGTTTATTACTGGAGCATGATTGAACTCCTTCGTTCACTTCCTTCAAGCAGTCACCCTTCTCGGGAGGGGGCGACCTCCTTATTCATCTCGGCCAAAATCAAAGATCGATAATACAACTACTATACCATGTACACATTCTATTATAACACTAAGCACTATAAATAGGGAGAGGGGGAATGTAATCAAGACACGAGTTGGGATGGAAGATATAACTTGACATGACTCAGGAGGGAAGATACTACTCGACATGACTCAAGATAACGAGAGAGAGAGAGAGAGAGAGAGAGAGAGAGAGAGAGAGAGAGAGAGAGAGAGAGAGAGAGAGAGAGATGGTTTATGTTTCCATAGTTTAGTTTAAGCTCTACAGGACCGGGCTCTCACTCCCTTTTACTCCTGTATTTCTAGCTGATATAATAAAGATCTTATCCAAATCCATCCTCTCTCTTCCCCTCTTCCTATTTTATGTTCATCATCCTCAAGTCTTTAAGCTCATAGGTGGGTGGTAAAGTAAAGCATGGCATCATTCACCGGATAAATCTGGATTCAACAGCTAACATTAAAGACAATTACACTTCCTTGCAACATGAGATCTTGCCCTTCAAATTAATCATCTCTAGCTTGATCTTGTTAGTGACTTAAGCAGAGAGAGCCCTAAGATGATTTAGCAGTAGTGAACAATTTTCCTATAAATTATTAAGGTGAATCTTTTTTGATTCCCCAAAGAGTTGGATCCCAACAGTCTTCTCTGTTGTCTCTAGCATTTTATTTTGGGATTTAAGCCTGAAATCAGCCAGTAATTCATTCATGGTTCCTAGGTCAAGGATCAAAGCTGAGCAAAAGTATCTCCAATGCCCTTTTTGGTCATCTCATCCCTATTTTTTTGAATTAGTATTTGGGTATATCTCTTATAAAAAATTTTGGGCTCCATAGTCTGGAAAAGAATATGACACAATCGCTAAAAGAATCAATGAAAATAATTTGTATGAAACATCAAATTGGAATGATTATAATTATTGATTCATTGAATAGATCCTTTTATTCTAATTCATTATCTTATTATTTCTTATTAATTACTCTTCAAATATATAAGGGAATCAATTGAATAATTAAATATCTATAAAAATTGGTTCTAGTAAAGTCAACCCGATCCAAGCAAAGTTAACTTGATTCAAGCTAACTCAACATGTTTCAAGTTGTGTTAACTCAATATCAACTAAAAAATAACCTTCCAAGTTTATAAATGAACTTAACTCCAACAATCGACTACATTCTATGAACTCATCTCAAACAGATGAGTACAACCTATAAAGTTGACCTCAATGACTACTCACGTGAACAACTTCCTTCATATGAGAAAATATTAATTATCTATTCAACTATTCATCCATCTATACATACCAAGCTAATGACTTCTTATTAGCTTGATGGATAATTCCTATAAGTTAGATATTCTAATTAAGCAATACGATACCTAAATGTTTCTCTTATTTTGGTATAATCATATATACAAACAATTTTGTAACGCTCAATTTCTAACCCAAATCTATAAATAAGAGGTTAAGGGGTGAGCTTAGAAGACGTAATTTTCTACACTCAAGCTCATTTTATAGAAATTCAGAGCTTCTCCTAGCTCATTTTTCTTTTAGCTTGCTTCTTTCTCTGCCTCGTCACTTTTTCATGATATTTTTTATTTATTAAAATCCCATAGTTCTAAGAATATTATTTTGATATCATCTACATACAAATCTTGATTCAATAATAAGATAATTTTAGCAAATTTTTCACCTAAAAATTTGTTTGAACTATGTTATATGGTATCCAAAATTGGACCCCCCCTTCCCCTATTCATCATTTCACCCTAGCAGCCTTACTCTTGGGGTTTTTTTTGTTACACCTTTGTTGTAGGTTCAATAAAGTCCAATCAATATTTCTCCACCATATATTGGAACTTTGCGCAAGTCCACAACCGCTGGTAAGCCTCTATTTCATCCAATTACTATTTGCACCACGAATTTTTTTCTCTTTCCTTTTTAGAATTATGTAGTTGCGCTTTCATATACATCGCAATTTCTACATATGTACTTTTCTAGACATAATTATCTTTATAGGAGAGTATCAAACTCAATATAGAATTTGTTATATAATATTTAATATTGACCATTTATGACCTATAGCCTATTACATATTATCTAAACAATTAGGGTGACTATCTTTGAATATGTTTTAGCCTCATGAGAAAAGATAGAAAAGGAAGTCAAGGTGTGCCAAAGACCAACCTAGCCTAACATAAGTTCATGATATGTCTATAAAATATTGATCAAAATACATATTTCAAAAAAAATTTGCTTTTAAAATTTTTGATTCAAACATAATGTATTTATTTTTATCTCATGATAGGATTTGCAAAAGAGTAAGCTTCAAGGTTAAATTTGTCCTTGACATGCTTGAGAAAAGTTTCGATTAAAGAGTTATGCTTGTGTTTCAATTAATTAATATGAGTTTAAATTGGTCAAATTTTAAAAAAAAATCAAGGATGAATGGGCCCAAGATAGGTATGGGTGTAAGCAAGGAATCCTAGAAAAGAAAGTAAGATCGAGTTAAGATTTTATGAATTTGACATCCTGGGTTGTCAAACTCTCAGTCTATTAAGCTAAGAAGGTAGTTAACCAAACATGACCATTTTTTTGTTAGCAATGATGAATTGCTTCATTCAAAGAGACTTTGTGGACTAAGAGCTAAGATGAAACATAAATCCTTAGACTTTGTAATAACTTTTGAAACATATGAAAATTCTGAAGTAGAGCACTTTGGCGTTGATTTGATGAGTATTGCGGCGCTAGGCCATGAACAATATATATATATATATATATCCTTATCTCATCCCACCGAGTACTCCCTCACTTGATTGCTTGACCAGTAAGAAATTAATAGAGGGGAAGAAGTGAAAGGAGAGATAAAAGTCTTTGGATCATATTTGTCAGTCATTCTTGTTACATATTTTATTCTATTTATTATA
The DNA here is from genome assembly GCA_019925795.1 of Dendrobium chrysotoxum. Taxonomy (NCBI): domain Eukaryota; kingdom Viridiplantae; phylum Streptophyta; class Magnoliopsida; order Asparagales; family Orchidaceae; genus Dendrobium; species Dendrobium chrysotoxum. The sequence goes on from CM034308.1 coordinate 44,776,224, forward strand.
AGTGATTAAGCTCTTACTTCTATTTTTAATGATTTTAATTTCTACGAATTTCAACTCGCCTAAATATGTTAAAAATATATTATCTTCTAATTTCATAAGATTTCACCATGCAAGTTTAGATATATTATATATTTGATTATTCTGAATAATTTGATATAATTTTATTATATTTTAAATGAAGTACTGAATGGTATTAGATATATGATATGATAACTCTGCGTACCCTATTGATTTACGTGATTCATTGATTGGGAGTTATAAGGAGCTGGAGATTAATTATGAGTTTTAAGGAGTCGGGGCGATTGATTCACGTGATTCAAGGGGAGTTATAAGAAGTACATTAATTGAAAGTTATAAGGGAAGACTGATCGGGACTCCTCAGTGTAGGAGTAAGATACCCTTAAGATATATTGATTGAATATCTGAATACTAATACCGACACTGTTATGAACACTCTATTGATATTGTGACTAACACTAATACTATTTTATGTCATTAATACTATTTAATGTTATTAATCATGATACTAATATTATTACTGGCATTAGTACTGTTGATTGTTACTGCTACCTTAACTGATGATGTAATGGATTGAGATGTGATGAATTATAGAAGAATAAATTAATACAGATAATTAGTATAGACATTGATGCATGTATTTTATTTATATGATTTATAGTATATCATTCTCTTTTATCTTGCATTAGTTTTAGTTGTAAGATTTTAGTTATTTTTTTGATTATGCACTCATTATGTGGTTTTACATATTTTTATGGAAAAAGGTAAGGATCTTATAATATGAGGCTCCGGACAAGACAAAAATATAATCATATTTTTTTTCTGCTGTTCATTGGTAAGTTCTAGTTAAATGGTTAAAATATAAGACATATGTAATTCTTACAAAATAGATTCTGGGGCGTTACATACTTTATGCGACTGAAGAAAAGGATGTATTGTTTATTATTCACCTTTTGGGAAGATGCCTATGAAGAGAGAGGAAATGATAATTTTAATTATCAAAATCAAGGCTAATATCAAATCAGACTAATAATCTTGGTTGGATCAAGACTACCACTAAACATGCCTATACTAAGCCTCCTCCTAAGTACATTTATTATCACGTCATCAAGTCAAGTATCGAATAGAGCAAAGATACTCCATGGGACATGTATGTAATGTACATTATATATCCTTAGGTAAAGTGTTTTATTTATATATATAATGGGTTGCTTTGGCATTGTTGTAAATATGAATTGGTTAGGCTTTTGTTGAAAAGATACAGACAATCAAACCCCTTATTATACTTCTACATAAACATATAAATAATAATATAGAATTAAAGCTTACCCTCTACATTAAGCAAAGAACTTTTTCTATTACTTCTTTTGTCTTTGGAATTGAAACATCCATACTAAGGCATTATCCTCTTTAGCATGAATAGAGTTTAGGAATTTTAACGCGATCATCAACTTCCTCTATGTTCCCTCATGAACTAATATGTTTTTGTCATTTAGCTCAAGAGAAGGAGAAATGATTTATGTTACATGTATTATTTCTTCTTTATAATAACAATTGTGTTGGTCTTTATTATCTATTAGATTTTTTAACTATGGAGTCTTGTATCTACCTAACACCACTATTTTAAAAACTATACATTTCTCATTTCTATCTCTTAGACTTTGTTTGGGATAGTGTTCTTATTGCTTTCTACAACAGCTTTCTAATACTAAAATTTATTAAAAGCAGCGAAAAAATAGTGATAAAAAATTGTCTCAAATGTAGTCTTCATCTAAATGAGTAACTTATATATTAAACTTGTTCTGCCTAATAGCTTATAGCTTAGAAGTTATGATCTTTATTTAACTTCTATTAGTCCATGATAATAAATGATGAGTCCTCTTCTATAAGTATTATATTAGTTATATTTAAATAGCACCACATTCCATTGAATGCAATTGAAATCAATAATTTTATGCAACATTCCATAGAAATAAGTTTTAAAGGTCATCATGCTCACTTCCTTTTGCATGTTACATTATTCATGGTAATTTTATGCAGCATGCTTATTTAATAATAATAATAAGAAAAAGAAATACATTCAAAAATCACATACCGCTCTTTCTTAAAATTAGGATAAAAAATATTAAAGAAAAAACAAATCAATTATGATCTTCATAATAAAATTAGTAAGTATGAAATTTAATAATATTATTACTTAAATATTCTTAAATTTGATAAAATTTAATTTTTTTGGTCTATTATGATTTGAAATGACATATGTGACATTATCCAGGTAATGTGTTAAGTGAACTATTTCATGGGATCTAGAGTGTAATAGGATATAAAATGATTGGTGATAAAATATTTGAGTACCATTATTAAGTATTCATCTTTCATGGAATCCTAGAGTGTAATCCAAAACTTAGGAAGTGAGATTGGTATTGAAATAACAAAAGCATTAGAAGGTATGGGGTCCAAAAATAGTAGAACAAACATACAAAGACATGATACTTAATTTCAATACATATAAAAAAATTGAGACAATTATTAAGAATTTTGAGATAAACATGTTTGATAGGTTTGGAATCTTTGGATGTACTAATATATTATTAAAAAGACAGTGTAGAGAGTGGTGGAAGGAGATAGGGAGTGAGTTGAGCTATCAAACAGCCCAAACTCTTAAGTATTGAGATATTGTCCGCTTTAGTCTAAGAGCCTAGCTCACAATTGTGTCTTATTGGTGTAACTTCCCAGTAGGTCATCCATCTCAGAATTGCTCTGGTATAAGCACGCTTAACTGCAAAATTTTTTAGATGAAATTCCAACAATTACACCAAAAAGTACCTCGATGCTTAAGAGTTTAGTTTCTTTTACTTAAAGGAATTTCACAAAGTTATCGTAATATGATCGGCAAAAAATTTCTGCCATAATACTCCGTCGTCAATAGCTTGTATTGTTATAGTTATGGCCCATGGGAAGAATAGAGTTGGAAAACGTACATGAATGAAAAGAAATGGAGGATGACTTGCTTTAATTTGGAATGATTTGCGATCGCCCTCCACCAATCACAAAAGCCCTTGCTAAATATCTATTGTTGGGGCCAACTCTAATATTAGTTGCAAATACAGTGAAAAAATAAACAATAATCTAGTGATGTTTTACATTTCAACTAAAAAAGGAAGAGGTTTGTCATGTGTTCATATATATTATTTTTCAAAACATTAAAAAATTAGTATCATTGTACATATGATTAAGAACTATATATATAATAGTTGTAACCTAAAATCATCCTCCATATCATTTGGCACCCACTACAAAAAAAAGGGTTTTCGCATAGCACGGCGGTTATAACTGCAAAAAAAAAAAAAGATCTTGTAGCGGTTCTAAAATCACTGTACGACCGTTGTATTTACTATTCGCTGCAAGAGGTTTTCGCAGAGGTTTTGCAACCGGCGGGATAGATATTGAAGCATTTCTTTTAATTAACAGAGGTTTTAACCACTGCGGAAAGAGCCTTTTAGCGGCAGTTTTCAAACCGCAATAAATGATGCAAAAAAAAAAAATTTAATTTTTTGTTTGCGACTCAATAATATATATTATTGTTGTCTCAAATTAAAACCTTTGAACCTAATTACAGCTCTAAAAAATTAAATTGCTCACTAATCTGACTTCATCTACTTAATTAAAAGCTACTAAAAAGTTTAAAATTTTGTAGCTTATTGCGTGGCTAATTTGTCTAGCTTTGTGCCGACCCCATAGTGAAGCTTTAGATCACAACTTTAAAGAGATATCTCACCAACAGCTTAAACTACTATTGTTAATTATATATTAGCTGTTCCTATCATTATATTTGGAGTTGGTAATAACATTAATAGCTTAATTATATTGACCTCATCACCAACTAGATCAATTATATAAATCATTCTTGACCCTTAAAAAGTTGCCTCCACATGCAAATTTTGCACATCCCTAGCAACTCATTCCTTAGAAAATTCATTACGTTGAAAAATATGAATAAAGAAAAAGAGCTTAAAGGCAATAACTATATACCTTCTTAGCTGGTTTCCTTCACCAACAAAAGGAAGAAAAGTACCTATTAACCTCCAAAGGGAGTGATTATTATTAATAATACAATGAGAGAAACATGGCGACAAGTTTCTATAGTCAAATACTCATCACACTTCACCATCTTGAAATAAACTTGTTAGCTTGGTTTCAGCACAAGTTATGCATTATGGGGTATGAGAAGAAGCTTGCCCGAAGCTTTAGGCAAGCTGAGCCTCAAAAGCTTACTTTTGGATTGCTTCTTGTATGCTTCATTGTTCTTCTAACTTATCTTTCGATCTCTAAGCCTTATGATGCCATCCTCTCTGCCAGTAAATTACTCTTCCTCAACTAAATTTCTTCGTTTTTGCCTTTAAGTTCAGAAGCAATATTTCTTCTTCTTCTTCTTCTTCTTCTTCTTCTTTTTCAGTTAATTTGAAGTTATCATCATCTGGTTCTGCTCTGTCAGATTTGATGAACAAAGATACATTGAGTAATGGTATAATTAACATCACTGCCTTTTGCATTTTGAGTTCTGAACACTTCTTAGTTATCAATTCTTCATAACATTACTGTTTGTTTGCTGTGATTAGCTTCAGGGAAAGAAAATGCAATTGCTGAGAGCAAAACTGGCTGTAGTAATATTTCAAGCAAATCAGTACACCTTTGCCAAAGCAATGTAATGCAAAGAAACTCTTCTTCTGCTGATATTAGCTTTGATCTTCCTCCTCTAAGTGAAGGAGATGAAGTCAAAAATATCCAATATTTTGGTAAGTTTATAAATTAGTTTATTGATTATATATATATACATATAATTTTTTTTTAATTTATACTAAAAAATTAAGTATTTTTTTTAAGTATGATAATATCATTCTTTGTTAACACTTTAGTTATTCTTCTAATTAATATTTTGTAAGAAGTTCACCAAATTCTCATTAATTTCTAAACCGTCGTTATGTATAAGTTATATTATCATAAAATTTAAATTAAAAACTTTTATATCAAGAGGATATTCTAACTAAAAAATTATTATGATGGATCTCATCAAATCCGTTAGATTTGTTTTGAAATGAGTACATACATACATGAAAAGATAAATAAAAATTTATATTGCACAAATCTCAAAACAAAAAAATATGATTAATTAGACTATCCTAATCTAATTATTTTTCTTTTTTATTTTTTATTTTATTTCATCTCATGCAAGAACACATATATTATAAATTATCTCCCATGATGCAATCATAGATGCCTCCTCATCTCAAATTCCATTTGAGTTATAAGTCATTGTCTATCTTGTTAATAAACAACTAGATTGTTGAAATATAAACATCATAGCCTTTAAAGTATCCATTAGAATTTTAGATGTGCAAGCAATTTCGGGGATTTTAATATTATAAAAATGATATGATATGCAATTTTTTTTTATATGATCACATCATTCAACAATTTAAAATATTTTGTTTTTGTACCATTCTAATCTTTTAATTTTACTAATCTACCACTTTTTTGATGAAGTTTAGTGTTATGAAAATTTCTTTTTCCTTTTCTTGCATGATCACTCTAATTTGTAAATTTTAGCCTTGCAAAAAATTATAACTTTTTTATTATCATTAACAATTACATCTTCTTTCAATTTCTATAATTAAATATTTATATATAATAATATATTTTCAAAGATATGTGTATTTTCATCAAACAAATTTTCAACATAAATAAGTAAATGATTTTTTTTACCAAAGAGATCATTTTTAGCAATTAATTTTAGTAATAATTAATATTAGTATTTTCATTAAAAAATATTTTTCTTTTTCTTGCATGGTTACTCTAATTTCTAAATTTTAGCCATAAAATAAATTATAATTATTTATTAGTATACCTTCATCATTAACAATTACATCTTCTTTAAATTTCTAGAATTAAATATTTATATGTAATACTATATTTTATTTTCTTAGATATGCGCTTTTTCATCCCAAAAAAATTCAAAATAAAGAGCTAAATGATTTTTTTTTACAAAGAGAAATAGTTAGTAATTAGATTTATTAGAAAAAAATAAATAAAATATTTTTATGCTAGAAAATCAATGTAACAGAATATTATTTTCTGACTTAACGGAATATTCCCATCTTATTAACACCAATAACATTGAGAGAGAGATATTAATATGGCTTCATAGAGGGGAATCTAAGAGCAGCATTATTAAAAAATTATGTGATTTATTAATAAATGCAAAATAGTCCCCATTTTTTATTGTATTACAGTAGAAGTGGACACCACATCGAGCATATTAATTAGGCCAAGGAACAGGGGAAGTCAAATCATCATTATAAGGGTTATTTATGTTAATTTTTTATTTGTAAGGTTGATTTTCAAATTTCACTGACTTTACAAGTAGTAAAGTTGCTTACGCAAAAGGTATTTATTTAAAATTGTTTAAATTTATTATTTTTTATTTATGGGCTAATAATCATCATAGCTTACTCAATTTAAAAAAGTACAAATACAAAATTAAAAAGGCCTCATTTTATTTATATGGTTCATATTTTAAGGCTTTTAAATATTTATTTTTATTTAATTTAATTGTTAAAGATCTTAAATTTTATTATTAATATGAGATTGATGTTTCTTTTGGGATAACTTTTTTACTGCTTTCAAAAAAGTTATCTTAAATAAAATCTAATTTATATTTTGACAGTTATTCTTTTTTGAAAAAAAGCAATAATTTATATATATATATTCATGAATAAAAAAATTATATAAGAATATTTTAATAAAAAAAGTGATCAAAATCAACCTCAAAGCTCTTGTATATGCTCTGAGAGATTGCACTCATCTCGAAGGAAATCTGAGGGCTTTAAGTCCCATCTTGATAAAAAATGTGGACAGATTATCTTGACATAATTTTTTTTATTTACAAAAGTAACATCATCCATTATTTATAATAGTATCACTCAATTCTTAAGTGCATAATAAAATTTTAATATATATTTTTTGTTAAACTCTCAAAAGATTGGTCATAGCATATGCAAATATATGAATTTATTAATTAATTGTTTGAAATACTATATTCAATATGTAAATAAAAATTCAGAACAACTTTTTAAAAAGAGTTCAATAACAACATTAAGTCTTTATCCTACTACGTCGGGTCGGCAATATGAATGATTTTTATCCATTGTGTCTTGTTAAGAGTAAAATTTTTTAAAAGAGTATTACATAAAATTATATGATAAAAAATGTAATTAGGAGAATATTTAAAAAGGAGCATAAAATTAAAATATTTTACATTTTTTATGAAAAATGCTGAAATATATTGCATTTTGTCATTTTTTATAAAATGTTATCTTTTTGCATTTTCTTCCGAAAATAATTAAAATGCAAAATATTTTTATTTTTTGTAGTAAAACATACAAATATTTTAGCGATTACATTTTTTTTGCATATATAATTTTATATAATATTCTTTTTTTTAATTTTTCCAAAAATTAAATAGTATAACTGTTATATATATATATATATATATATATATATATATATATATATATATATATATATATATATATATATATATATATATATATATATATATATAAGGTTTTATTTGGGATAGCTTATTATTTTTTTAAGCAATTTTTTAACACAAAAAATTTTAATTCAAAATATTAAAAAATTATTTCAGAAAGAATACTCTTATGCTTATCTACCTTCTCCTTGTGAACAAAGCAGCAGTGAAAGGTACAAAAACAATGTCAAATTACAGTGTTGCAGCAATTACCAGCACGAAATCAGAACTGAAGGAGAAGGAGAAGGAGAAGGAGAGCAATGTGAGTGCATTAGGTATGTTAACTCAATGACTCATGAGGAATATCACACCCTAATTATTTCATTAATATATACTTTATAATTATATTAAATTTACAAGTTTTTATTGAGGCTATATACACTAATATTGTTTTAATTATTCCATATATATATATATATATATATAATTTTTAAGTTACAAGCTAAGATATTTGAGCATAAAATTTCATATAAATTTTATTTCTATTTTTGTATTGAGATTTATGTTATTTTTTGATGTAAAAAGTTTATGATAGGATATTTTGATCAAAATTTACTTAGGATATATTTCAAAATTATTGATATTATTTTGAGATTATTATAATTAAACTTTGTTTGAATATTAATTTATATATTATCTTCATCTCAAAATAGTTTAATTATTTTAAAATTTTATTTTGAGAAAATATTTTAATCAAAACAAAAAATAAACTACATAAAATATGACAAAACAAATTAGGTTGTTAGTCCAAACCCAAAAAAATGGAATATCTTAAATTTTTATATTCTACATTTTTAACATGAAAATATATTTAATTATTTTAATGATAAGAAAGGCAGTTAATAAAAAATATTGTGTATTTTGAAGATAATTTTTAATCATAATTTTAAAATTTTATTTGAAAATTTATTTTTTTAAAAATATTATTTTTAAATAATGGGTACTGAAAATCCTCCAATAAAACCTAAATCTTTTTATAAAATTATAGGACAATCATTTGTATATTGCATGACAACCACCAAGACAAGACTTTCACAATACTGATTCTCAATTGGTTCTCTCTTTATTTTAGTCTTCCCAACTATGATTTCTTATGGTGTCCTTTTGTCTAATTTCTTTATGCTCAATATTTTGTTTATTTAAAGTTAGGACTTAGGACTAAGGCTCCATTTGGGTTAAATTTTTTATTATTTTTTAAAGTAAATTTTTAGTATAAAATTTTTTAATATAAAATATTTTTTATTACAAAGTTATTTTAAAAGACAATAAAAAAGCTCTCCCAAATAAAATCTAAGATATTCCATCAATTTTTGGGAAATATAAAATAATATATTTCTAGCAAATAATTTAAAATACAATTATTTCTTCCAATCCATTGCCAAGAAATAGTACTAAAAATAATGATTTTGCAAGGAAAATTATGCGGCTCACAAAAAAAATGATTTTAATATTTAGAACTAAAATTTTCTTTTTTTTATTTGCAGTTAATATTTTTAATATTTTTGATTAAATTTAAATTTATTTTATTGTTAATGTAAATATTAATTTTTAGAAGGATTTATGATATATACTACGAAATTCTTATCTATTTACATATCTAATATATAAATTTTTATGCTTATTTATATAATATTTTAATATCTCAATCATATCAAAATATATAAATAAATATATACATTTCATTTTAAAATGAGAATATTAATGATAAAAGTATTATAGTAAGATATCTTAATATAAAATGTATCAGCGTAAGCTTCAGAATTCTTAAATTTTTATTACGATTAGTACGATTCAATATTATAAACAATATTAATCTAAATATAAATCCAAGAGATTTGACACCCGTCCTGTCAGAATATTCATACATGATTTTTTTCATATTAATAATATTTTTTTATGTGATTAAATATTTAAATCATTTAACTCTTGCTTGAATTAGCACAATTTAATATATTATAAAAAATACTAATCTCGATGTACATCCAAGAGATTAGAAGTCTATCATGTCGGAATATTCTCACATATCAATTGTATTTTTTATATGATTTGAATAATTAAATGTTATATAATTAAATATAAAAATTAATATATTAAATATACAAATATATAAAAAATTTGTAAATTCTCCTAATTTTTAAAAGCATATAATGAAAAATAACGAAAATAAAATATTTCATGGCGTTATAGCATATCATCCAATTCTCTAACGCAGATACAGCCGAAGAGGAACCAATCATAAATCCCGAAAAATGGAAATCAATGTGCGATTACTCCAACCGAAGATCCGACGTCTGTGAATTAACCGGCGACGTCCGAATCCCCATCAATCAACGGTCAGTATTGCTCGTCGCCAAATCCCAATCCAACGACTCACACAAAATCCGCCCTTACGCCCGCAAATCTGATCCGTCCGCAATGTCAAACGTCGCCCAATTCACGTTGACATTATCCCAAAATCACAACTCTCCTGTCTGCACTCACAACCACAGCTCCCCCGCCATCGTCTTCTCCGTCGGCGGCTACGCCGGAAATTACTTCCATGACTTCTCAGACATTCTTCTTCCTCTTTTCCAGACTTCCCATACTTTCCATGGAAAAGTTCACTTCCTCGTAAGTAACTTCCGTTGGTGGTGGGTGAACAAATATCTCACTATATTCCAAGGCCTCTCACAGTATGAAATCCTCAATTTCAATGAAGCTGGTAATAATAACTCAGCCATTCACTGCTTTCCCAAAGCAATAATTGGCCTTCATAGCAACAACGATTTGATGTTAAAAACTGGAGATTCTATGGTTCAGTTCACTGAGTTTTTGAGAAGAGCTTATTTGCTTGAAAGAAATGAGCCCATTAAAGCAGAAGAACTGAGTGTGAAAAAGCCAAGGCTTTTGATTATAGCTAGAAGTCATACCAGGAGGTTTGTGAATTTGGAGAAGATAGTGAAGATGGGAGAGAAGTTGGGGTTTGAGGTATTGGTGGCTGAAGCAGAAGCGAATGTGGTGAGGTTTGCACGTGTGGTGAACACGTGTGATGTCATGATGGGAGTTCATGGTGCAGGGCTTACTAACCTTGTGTTTTTGCCAACTAATGCTGTGTTTATACAAGTAGTTCCATGGGGGAAGTTGGATTGGATTTCGAACACTTATTTTAAGGAACCGGCGATTAGTATGAAGCTGAAGTATTTGCAGTATGATATAAAGGAAGAGGAGAGTACTTTAATGGAGATTTATGGAAGAGATGATCCGGTGTTCAGAGATCCTTACAGTATTCATAAGCTCGGATGGGAGAGGATGAAGGCGATATATTTGGAGAAGCAGAATGTGAAGCTTAATGTGAGAAGATTTAGAGGGGTTTTGGTTGAGGCTATGAAGCTTTTGAGGCAGAGGTAGAGTTGGGGTGGCAGATTGTATATGAAAATTGTTTTGTACTTCTCAATGTTGTTTTTTTAATGCATTTATTCATGTTTAGGGTTACTGTACCTAGTTGAATTATATATACTGTTACAAGGAGAAGTGTGAGGAAGATAAGAAAATGTATTGATCTGAATAAAAAAGCTGTGAAAATAATACATATTAGCTATAAGATCTCTTATTAAAAGGAGATGAAATCAATGCATTGAGAAATGGATAGTTTAAAATAAATTGCATTAATATCTTTTTGAGTTTTGTTGGCTAAGATCTAACCCAACTTGTTTCCCTCATATATGGGCTTTAGAACAACTTGGCCTCAATTATATTGATTGGTGTCACTTTATTGTAAGTGAATATCATTCTTTTCTCTTCCAAAAAAATGAATAGAAATTGGTTAAACAAAGGTGGTTGTGCAGTAGACTGTTCTTCTAATTCAAGATCTAAAGAAAAAAATTACGATGTGTGTGTATGTTTGTGGATCATTATTGGATGTTAAGTCAAGTAGTGTTGAGGCTCTGTTGCCAATTAATTGTAAAATATGAGGCCCAAAGGGGAAGGAGTCAATTGGGTCTTTTAAAAAATAAACTATTTTAATTAATCTATGTATTACACTTGTTGCAGCTAGAATATACGCGACGATAGAGTTAGAAAATTTCCGTCTTAGCGTTGCACGGATATCCAGCACACAAATAGAAGAAAAATGCAACACTAGGATTTTTATGTGGAAAACCCTGGAAAGGGAAAAACCACGGGGCCACGCCCAGTTGAAAGATTCTACTAGTGCTTGCTTAGGTTACAAGTAGCTAACTCGTCCCTGAAATTGAGGACGATCAGATTACAGTAATCAACTCTCGGATTGAAATTTAGTTACAAATAGAGAGTAGAAATCCAGCGACGTTGAGTGGTCGGAGGAACTCTGACGTCAGGTGGTGGTCCGGCGGAACTCCGGTGTCGGGTGTTGGTCCGGTGGAACTCCGATGTCGGTGGTGGTTCGGCGGAATTCCGGCGACGGGTGATGGTCCGGTGGAATTCCGGCGTCAAGTGGTGGTCCGGCAGAATTCTGGCGTCAAGTGGTGGTCCGGCAGAACTCCGGCGCCAAGTGGTGGTCCGACGGAACTCAGGTGTCAGGCGGTGATCCGGCGGAGCTCCAGCGTCAGGTGGTAGTCCGACGAAATTCTGGCGTTAGGTCGGTCGCCGGGTGAAAGTCCGGCGGTGGTCGAGGAGGAGTCTCTTCCTTCTCTTCTTCATTATATTCTCTTCTTCCTTTTCTCTTCTTCCTCTTGCTTCCTTCTTCCTCTTGCTTCCCTCCCCTCTCAAGAGAAATGAGGGGCCTATTTATAATTTTTTAAGAGTGGCATGACCAGTAAATAATAAGAAGATCAAGGGTAAATTTTGAGTGGTTCGAATGGATGACAGATGATGAATTCCTTGATTATGGACCATTTATTGAGCATTTGAAGGCCTTAATGATATCAGCATTTGACGATCTTGCGCTCGTTGGATTCATCTCGTCAAGCCGCTCGATTCGACTATAAGCATGTCACTTTTGGAAATTGTTTGGTAATTCGAATTATGGATTTAACCTTCCAACATGCTTTGGGTCTTTGATTTGGATTCATTTGGGTTCGGATTGAGTTGAATTTGGTGTCGTTGGGTTCGTATTTTTGAGACATTCAGTTTGACTGTAAGTTTGTTGAAATCGGAGTTTAGATGGTCTTCGAATTAATTTTTGAAGCTTTCAACTTGATTTTTGCCTCGAGATTCGTGCCTGATCAAGATAATTTTTTGGTGATATATCAGTTGCCCCCCTATTTTCAGACGTCGAAGCTCCAGGAGTCCGAAAATATGTTGCACAATACTTTAAATTGGTCGAATCGCCAAAAATTATTTTCCAAACAATATAAATTTGCTCAAACTCGATCTTAGAGGCCCCGTTGAGCTCTGAAAGTGTCAAAATTGAGTCTGGAACGTCGAAAAATGTGTCCGAGGACCCCAAAAATATTTGATTTGGATTGTCCGTGCTCGAAGTCAGAGCCCGAACACGTTTAGGCGGCTGAACTGGCCGGCTGGGAAACGACGTGCCCTTTATGGCGCGCGGTTAAGGCAGCCGGTTAATAACTGGCTGCATTTAATTTTTTTTCCCAAATTATGGGGCCCACTTTTTTTTTTGTAAGGGGAGGGGCGGCTAACAGCTTAGCCACCCCTCCAAAAATATTTTTTTGCGTGGGGCCCGCACCCTTTTTTCTTTAAGAAAATCCAAAAAGTGTCATTTTGAGGGCTAGAAAATTTCAAAATATTCTAGAAAAATCTAAAAAATTCAAAAATATTTCTAGAAACTTAATTCCCTCTCTTTTTCAAAAAAAATTTCCCCCATTTTTAAATAAATTCCCCCTCTTTTCATCCTATAAATAGCTCTGTTGGGCAGGGGAAAAAATGCACCATTTCCACTCTTTCATTCTCCTTATGATTTTCTTACAGTTGAGGCATTCCATTGCTTTTAGTAGGTGACTTTTCCTATAAAATTAGTGCCCCTCTCCTTGTGTAGAAGTTAGAATTTCTAACATTTCCCTTTCTTTTTCCTCTAATTTTCTTCTTACTCTAGAGGCCTTCCACTATTTTTGGTAGGTGACTTTCTCTACACAAAATCAATACCCCTCTTTAGTGTAGAAGTTAAAATGGGTGACATAACCTCCACCAAAATTCCCTTGGCCAAAGGAGATCGCACTGTTGCTCAACAGGAGGTCTTGAAGAAACCTCACAAGGTGGCTAAGGCTGACGACGCTAACTCCAGCATAACTAGCGATTCTTTGATCATTTTCAGGAAGAAATTTCACTTCCCTAATGATCTTGTAATGAAAGTGCCTGAAAAATCCGCTCACGCCTGTTCTCCTCCCCCAGGAATTTTGACAGTGTATGAGTTTAGTTTGCGGGCAGGACTACGATTTTCACCTCCTCCGGAGTTGATTGACATTTTGAGGACATATGGAGTGAGTTTGTCCCAACTTTCTTATAGAGCCATGTCGATTGTAATGGGGTTGATCGTGTTTTTCAGAGATCGTGGAGCGGTGTTGTCTCCAGAATGCCTTTCTCGGATAAGTCATCTTATTAGTGATACGCAGGGTCGTATCTCTTTCCAATCCAAGTGGTTAGATATTTGTACTCGGGATCCATCAAGGGGCTGGATTAGTGACTTCTTCTTTGTGGAAAATGACTGGAATCTCCAAGAAAAATGAGGAAAACTTAAGGATCTACCCATTCCCCTACATGTTGGAGCAGAGGATTTGTTGAAGGTGCTTAATCTTCCTGATGTTGACACCCTCCACTATGAGGTATACTATTTGAGCAGATATATAGATCAAGATTTTTTATTAAAGGTGGGAATTTCTACTCAAGTAGGGATATCACATGCACATATGCTAAAGAAGTCCGCCAAAGTCCCAGAAGCAGTTATCCAACCCTCAAAGGCTCGTCATAAACGGTTAGGGAATGAGGGTGATCCACAGGCATCTAAGAAGAAAAGGGTGGAGGAGATTTTGACCGTCACTAGCAAAGGTCACCATGTCTCTCCATCCAAGTCACTCATTCCAGAGGATATTTTAAAACATCAATGTATTAGCCGTTGATGGGTTGAGGAGTTAGTAAGTTCTTACTCTTTTTTGCTTTGTCTTCTTATATTCTCATAAGAATATGTCCCTTACAAAGCTTTTCTTCTTGTTTCAGTTGGTAAAACACATGGATCTTAAAATTGTGATGATCAAAACCTTAAATGACTGGAATACTGAGTTTGTGAAGGTTAAGTATCTCCAAGGAGAGTACAAAAAGAAATATGATGGTAAGATTAAGGAGATGAAGGTGGTGGAAGAGCAGCTAGTGGAGTGTAGAGCAGAGTTGGCTAATATGAAAATTTCAGCTTCCTTATAGAATCAGCAGATGAATCGCCTTCACATAGAGTTGGTGGATGCCCAGGTAGTGATAAATCAGCATGTAAAGGATCATAAGACTCTTGAGGAGAAGATTGCAGCCATTGAAGAGGAGAATAAGAGGCTCCAGAGTTTGCTGTCAGAGAAGGAAGCCATATCCAAGTCAGAGCAGTCACCTTCCAGAGTCATAGAAGAATTCAAAAAGTCTGTTGCCTTCAAGATAATCATCCAGGATCAGATTTTGGAAGCTCGTGATCACATATATGATGTGGAGGTGGGGCTTTGGAGTTGGAGTGTATGGAGGAAGGCTTTATTAGAGGTTTTCTAAAGGCCTTCTGTCTAGTGCAGTGGAAGACTGGAGCTGAGATCGAGGGGTTGATGCCTAGTCAGGCTTATGGTGACTCTTCTTCAAATTTTGATGGTGACGGGGTAGAGAGTGAGTTGCAGAAGGCCTTTGCCCTTGAGGATGAGGAGGATGTTCAGATTCTATAGTGTTGTTCTGTTGTTGGTTATATCACTTTATATGTTTAAGTGATTCACATTTATTTGATGTTGATATTATCATATGATGTATATGATATGTTCAGTGATATATTAAGATGTTGTTGATGTTCTTCTCTTTTCTTTCCCATACATATGAAATTTACTTAGTTTTATTTGAATTTGGATGATGAGAAATATTTTAGCGAGCTCTTTTTGACTTGAGCGAATGTGAGAGACATCCTCTTTGAATGTTTTGACCTATCCAAGGTTATTAGTGAAAGCATTTTCTTGGTGACATTAACCTGTCTGGAAGAGGTCAGGTCAAATCCCATTGGGATTAATCATCTAGTGATTTTAATATCCATGACATCCTCCTAGGATGTTTGACCTATATGAGGTTATTAGTAAATGCCTTTGGTTGATGACATTAACCTGTATGAAAGAGGTCAGATCAAATCCCCCTAAAATTGATCATCCAATGATTGAGATATAATATATATTGTGTATTTCTTAAATCATGGAAAAAGAGGTTAAATTCTCGGTTGATTTTTATCTTTTATAGAAGGAGATATATCACAACAAAGTGAATATCACATTACTGCATTATATAATACAGTACAATAGTTCCCTAGTATAACTTAGGGATAAGGGGGCTAGACAAGTTTTACCACAGTCAACACACAAGGGATGGATGTGAGGCCAGCATAACAATATTGAGGGGATACGTACGAGGATAGCAAGGTTTTGAAAACTAGACCGACCGGTTTGACCGGTTCAACCGTGAACCGGTCCGGCGGGCGGTCCGGTCTAAATCTAAAACCGGGTGGCTTTAGAACCGGCTGAAAATCGCTCGAAAACCGGGTTGAACCGGTGAACCGCCGAACCGGAGGGTTTTAAAAGAACCGGCCGGTTCTAACTTTTGTGAATCGCAGCCGTCCATCCACGATCCAACGAGCGAGGGAAAAATTTTATGTATAGACTTCGCTACTGCCCTAATACACATTCGACGAACGGTATTTCGACGACTCCAAGCAAGCTATACGAGATCGACTTCTCCATCCACCCGAATGACTCCTGCGACCATCTTCGACCATCCCAGCCGTCGGCGCACTCCTCCGACCTCGACCAGCCACCAGCGCACTCCTTACCGTGAGATTTAACTTTGTATTTTACTATTTTGCTACTTCTTTCCATTGCTGTTTGATTTATACGACGACTTCTCCAGTTCTTCGAATTCCCATCGCCGGCGAACACGACTGTGCCACTTAAGTTGGGGAAGAAGTTACGTTTGGCCGCCTACCCACCGTCGAGCTCGGATATTGCTATATCCCGACGTAGGTTCTTGAAGTTTATATTTTTGAGTAATTTTTTACACAACTATGCTTGCATTTCTTCTCCAAATTGTATCGATATGGCTTAGTTATTCTACAATGTTTATCCTTTATTTTTACCTCTTCCTTGCTGTAATGGTAGAGAAATACTGTGTAGAGAAATACTGTGCAGTTCTCGGAATCCTAGTTGTGTTCTGTTTTCGGTTTTCCTGATACCTCAAATCGCAAAATCAGTTAATAAAATTATTCAAACTGGACTTGATATTAGCCCTACTTGATAGTAACTAGCCCAAATTTCTCAATCAATCATTTCGAGATCAATTGTAGTAGTGATACTATGACCTAGTGTATTTCTCTTATGTAGCTAAACTTTCAATCTTCTCTTGTTTCCAATTCCATGTTCGGTGTTCTATCCAATGGAAAGAGATCTGTTTCTTTCCTCAAGTGTAATAGCTTTTGTGCTAGCTTCAATGATATCAAATTATCAACAATTGAAAAAGCTTCAATTATGTGCGAAGTATTTCTTGAAGCTCTACTGCATATTCAGTGAATACAAAGATTTAACCCAACAAAATTTCTAATGGAACTTGAGAGTTGAGATGGTTGGATAAATTATTTATTTAAAGAGCTGAATAGATTGAAATCAAATCAATTTTTAATCTTTAGTGTTCAAATTGAGAGAAATGAGGCAACATTTGCTTGAATTAAGATTGGATTAAGCGAGTCTATAGTTAGGCCTATCTCAACTCTTTTATTAGTTTGGTATTATAATGGAATGTAGAAGGAAGTTATTGTAGGAAAATATCTCATTCATTTTATAGTTTTTAATAATTTTATTAATTATTATGTCATCCGGTTCGACCCCGGTTCGACCGGTCAAACCGGTCGAACCGTGAACCTCTCCTTCTTCCGGTTCGTTGTCCGGTCCGATTTTCAAAACCTTGGAGGATAGTCATAACAACTTGGGAGAAAATACATAACACACAACAAACAGTACTATCACATATACTGATAATATTTGTGAAGGTTGCCAACATTCCAAGTTCGAGGGAGCATCTTCCATGTAGCATCCTTCAGCTTGAAGGTGCCAGTCTTGACCATAGTTGCCACCAAATAAGGACCCTCCTAGAGGGGAGATAACTTGTTGCACTGAAGGCCCTTTCCAGCTGCCTCGATGCTGCGTAGAACCAAATCCTCGATTGAGATACATTGAGGTTTGACCCTCCAATTATAATGTTGGGCAACCCTTTGGTGATATGCAGCAGTCCTGAGTGAGGCTGCATCTTTTATTTCTGGGAGGAGATCCAAGTTGTTTCTTAGCTTCTCCTTGTTGTTACTGAAGTCAAAAGACTGAACTCTATTACTTATGACTCCAATATCAAGTGGTATGACTGCTTCCGTACCAAAGTAGAGATTATACGGGGTTTCTCCTGTAGAAGTTCTGGTGGTGGTCCGATAAGCCCAAAAGACATTTAGGAGTTCTTCAGTCCATTGCCCCCAGCCTTTCCTAGGCATATCTTCAGCCCATTCAAAATTATCCGATTTATAACCTCTGTTTGCCCATTTGCTTGAGGATGGGTGACAACTGTGTGGACTAGTTGAATATGAAAATATTTACAAAATAATATAAAGATCTTCCCAGTAAACTATGTCCTATTGTCAGTTATGACCCTTGCAGGAATGCCCAAGCGATAGATTATATTCTTCCACAGGAATTGTTTGGTATGGGCTTCAGTAATCTTCGCCAGAGGTTCTGCCTCCACCCACTTGGCGAAATAATCTATATCAAGGATGATGAACTTTCGCTATCCAGTGGCTATAGGAAAAGGTCCCATTATATCAATTCTTCACTAGGCGAAAGGCTAGGGGCTTTGAAGTGATGCAAGCTCTAGAGCGGGTGTATGGGTGAGATTGGAATATAATTGACAATTTTTGTACTTTTGAGTAAATTCAAGCGCGTCCTGTTTAATTGTAGGCCAATAGAATCCCTATCTCAGGATCTTGTAGGCTAATGCTTTTCCTCCCAGATGTTCCCCACATACTCCTGAATGAACTTCTTGGAGTGCGTAATCGGCTTCTGAAGGTGGGAGACATTTAAGGTATGGTTCGGTGAAGGCTCATCTGTATAACTCGCCACCAATAATAGTGAAATTTGCTGCCTATCTTCAAAGTCGTGTTGCAACTATGGGATCTTCAGGCAGCACTCCATCTTGTAAGAAAGACAAGATAAAATAGATCCAAGAAGCCTCTCTTGATTCATTGATTGATTGTATGACCCACGATCCTTGGATACTTAAAAAGTGGATATTCTTGATATACTTTCTCTTGTAGACATCTCCAGTGGTTGCTATAGCAAGTTTAAAAAGAGCATCTGCTCGTACATTTTGCTCTCGAAGAATATGGATTATATGATGCTCTTTAATATGGGTTAAGAGCATTTTTATGATGTTGCAGTACTGGGCCAGTTGCTGGTTATGGATGTCAAATTCCCCCTCCACCTGAGAGGCGACTAATTACGAATCAATATGGACCACTAAGTTCTATACCTCACAGTCGATTGCCAGCCTCAGTCCAATGATAAGGGCTTTTTATTCTGCTATGTTGTTTGTTGTAGGGAATTTAAGCCGAAGCCCGTACTCCAAGGTAACTTGCTGTAGAGAGATCAATAGAATTCTGGCCCTGGTGCCAGAACTTCCAAATGCTCCATCAACATACAATGTCCAGCACGGGGGAGATGGAGAAATACTTAGTGGCTCGTAGGATACGGGGATGGTGCATTCAACCATAAAATCTGCCAGTGCTTGAGATTTGATGTCGGGTCTAGGCAAGTAGTGGATGTCAAACTCTCCCAGTTTCACAGACCACTTGATGAGTCTATCAGATGCTTCTGGTTTTTTCAGGATACTTCTCAGCGGCAGATTTGTGTAAACTCTAATTGTATGTGCTTGAAAGTAAGAGCATAGTTTTCTCACGGAGTAAACTAATGCCAAAGCTATTTTATCTACTAGGGGATAACATCTCTATATTTCAGACAAGATCTTACTGACATAATAGATGAGATGTTGTACAACTTTCTCTTCTCGAACCAAGGTCAAACTGATTGCCTGGGCAGAAACAGTCAAATACAAATACAATTTTTCTCCAGGTATTGGTTTAGAAAGTAGTGGCAGAGACGCCAAATACTTTCGTAGTTATTCGAAGGTTTCTTGGCATTCATCTATCTATTGAAATCCTGAGATACGAGCACCTCTGAGTATCTTGAAGAAGGGCAGATATTTGTCTCCTGAATGAGCCAGAAAATGAGACAATGTTGCAATCCTTCCATTTAGTCTATGGACTTCCTTAATATTCTTTGGGGGCACCATATCCCTTAGTGCCTTAATTTTCTCAGGATTGGCCTCAATTCCTTGGTGGTTTACCATAAACCCTAAGAACTTTCCTGAGGCAACTCCAAAAGCACACTTAGCAGGGTTGAGTCGCATGTTGTAGCATCGTAGCAGGTGGATGCACTATTCTAAGTCAGATATATGTTGAGATTTCTCAAGACTTTTTAACAGCATATCATCAACATATACTTCCATAGAGCACCCAATAAGGCCTTTAAAAACCTTATTCATAAGCGTTGATATGTGGCCCTAGCATTTTTGAGCCCAAATATCATCACTAGATAGCAGTATAACCCCTTATCTGTGCGAAAAACCGTTGCCTCCTCATCAGCTGGATCCATCTTTATTTGATTGTAGCCAGAATAAGCATCCATAAAGCTCAACATCTGATGTTCGGAGGTGGTATCGACCAACTGGTCAATACGAGAAAGTAGAAAGCTGTCCTTCAGGTAGGCTTTATTTAGATCTGTATAATCTACACACATTCTTCAAGCCCCACTTGACTTCCACACGATGACGACATTCGCCAACCAAGTGGGGTATTGCACTTCCTATATAAATCCAACTTCTAAAAGTTTATCAACTTCATGCTCGATTGCTTGCTGACAATCTGACGCAAAATTTTATTTCTTTTGGATTACTGGCTTACACATCGGGTTAACTTTAAGGGAGTGCATGATCACTTCAGGGTTGATTCTAGGCATATCTGCTGGACTCCATATAAAAATATCCTGATTCTTACGTAAAAAATCTACATATTTTTCCTTCTCTTCATCTGAGAGAAGAGACCCAATCTGCACAGTCCTTAAAGTGTGTTCTTTTGATATAGATACAGTAGTGAGATCTTCTACAGGAGAAGCCCTCTGTGGGATATCTTCACTCCAGAGATCAAAATCTTTGATACTCAGGGTAATTGTTGGGCCTGGTTGAACTTGTCTTAGATAGCATGTTTGTGCTATTTATTGATCTCTGCATACTACACTTACTCTTGTTGGGGTAAGAAACTTCAATTTGAGGTGGGGGATGGAGGCGATATTCCCAAAGATTAATTTAAGTGGCATTCCAAAAATAGCATTGTAAGCCGATTCCGACTTTATTACAAAGAACTGAATGGAGTGGGTAGTCTGCCGGGGAAATTCTCCAAGCACAATAGTTACCCACATACTGTTGGGCGTGGTTGAACTTGTCTGAGATAACAGGTTTGTGCTATTTATTGATCTCTGCATACTACACTTACTCCTGTTAGGGTAAGAAACTTCAATTTGAGGTGGGGGATAGAGGCGATAATCCCAAAGTTTAATTGAAGTGGCCTTACAAAAATAGCATTGTAAACCGAGAGACTGATTGTCCCTTCTGCTTGTACAGGTCGATTATCAAATCGATAGTGTGGACCTACATCATGCTAAAGCTTTTCTCTGGTGAGACCCATATTGAGAAAAGTAGAGTAGAACAGGATATCTACGGAGCTTCCATTATCCATAAGAATTCTTTTGACGTTGTAACACGGGTTACCTATCCCCGCATTAATCACAAGTAGATCTTGATGAGGGGTTTTTACTCCCTCCAAATCAAAATCATCAAAAGTAATAAAATGATCAATACGAGTTTTCTTTGGCGTTAGATTTTTATCTACAGCTAAAAAGACCTGATTAGATAATATGGGCCCTCCCATGATGGTTTCAATCTCACCAATTATTTGATGATTGTTCAACGGTTGTCTCTCCTGTTCCTGATTGTGCCCCCCAGTGGGATGAGCTTCCTCTCCAGCAAGTGGATCTCGAATAAACTATCGAAGATAACCTTGGCAGATAAGTCTTTCAATTTCATCCTTGAGCTACTTACAGGCTTCAGTAGTGTGGCCACGACTACGATGAAAATGACACTATTGATCCTGATTTCCTGTATTCGGCTTCAAAGGATTAGGCCACTTTATATTCTCCTGATCTCGGATTGCCATCAACACATTTGCCCAAGATGCATTTAGTGGTGTATATTCCTTCTCCTGTCAAGGTTCCCATCGTGGCATTGGAGGCCTAGGAGGCAGATTATTCTTCCATTATTTCTTTCATTGTGAGGACGAATTATCCATCCCAGGTGCACTTTTGTGCTTTCCATTTGTTTGCTCAAACTGCTTCTTATGAGTATTTATGGCTTCATCTGCAGAGATTTATGCCTCCACGCGATGGATCAGGTCGGCATACGAATGAACCGTGTCTCACATGAGTGCCAAATAAAAAGGGGCCAAGATGGAGGCCTCCAAGAAAGACTCTTCTCAGTAATTCAGGATCCACTCTTGAAATTTGTCGAGTCTTGGTGGAAAATTATTGAAAATACTCCTTTAGCGATTCTCCTTCATTTTGGTGGATCCCGAAAACGTGAGAATAATCCTTAACAATTCTTTGATTGGAAATGAATAGTTTGACGAACAATTTGGCCAATTTGATGAATATAGGGATCATTCTAGCTGGAAGTGAATAGAATCACATTTGAGCTTGTCCTATGAGGGTAGCAAGAAAAACCTGGCAGAGGAGTGCATCGGATGCTCGCTGGATATGCATTATGGTTCTATAATAATCGATATGCTCGTACGGGTCAGATGTCCCATCATAGGAATCGATGTTCAGTAGTTTAAATCCTACCGAAATGGGGTGTTGAAGAATGGCTTCTATAAGGGGTGACGACTCCTGGAAGTCCCACTGACGAAGGGGTTACCTTACGCCTCCTGCGGGGAACTCTTCTTGGACCAATCATCGTAATTCATGGCGTAGGGTGTTGCGAGGGAGCTTAGCAATGTGCGGTCGGGCTAGCTCTTCAGGGAGGTCCAGAGGAATGCAAGGTTATCGATCTGTGTGCGAAGGATGGGTAGAACTTGCTGTGTCAGCCAGTTCATTATCTTGATGTGACTGTGGATGCCTCCTTGGAAGAGGAAGAGGAATCTCTGCTTGAAGATGTTCTAGTTGAACTCCTTCGGCCAGTGGTGGATCTCGAGGGAGAAGAACCTCCTCCTGTGGTGCTAGCACCGGTTGTCAAGTCTCTCACAGGAGTTGAAGGATCTCATTTTATAATTCTTCCATCATTCAGATACATTCTTCTAGGGAAGGTCCCGAAGTTCATTCTCCAGCAACGTGTTGCCCCTAAGATAAAAGGAGGCTGATATTTGACATCCATGATTTATAGACTGGTTTCTGGATTGATGGGTGTTGGAACGGGAGGCTCCCAAGATGCAATTGCTATACCTGTTGGCCATCAGAGCAACACTTAGAATTATGGGATAATGTTCCCATAGACGGCGCCAAACTACTGTGGGTTAGAATATATGCGGCGATAGAGTTATAAAATTTTCATCTCATCATTGTATGGATATCCAGCACATAAATAGAAGAAAAATGCAACACCAGGATTTTTACGTGGAAAGCCCTGGAAAGGGAAAAACCATCTGGCCACGCCCAGTTGAAAGATTCGACTAGTGCTTGCTTAGGTTACAAGTGGCTGACTCATCCCCAAAGTTGAGGATGATCAGATTACAGTAATTAACTCTCGGATTGAAATTCAATTACAAACAGAGAGTAGAAATCCAGTGATGTTGAGTGGTTGGACGGAACTCCGACGTCAGGTGGTGGCCCGACGGAACTCTGGTGTCGGGTATTGGTCTGGTGGAACTCCGGCGTCAGGTGTTGGTCCGGCGGAATTCTGACGATGGGTGATGATCCGGAGGAATTCTGGCATCAAGTGGTGGTTCGGCAGAATTCCGTTGTCAGGTCGGTCACCTGGTGAAAGTCCGGCAGTGGTCGAGGAGGAGTCTCTTCCTTCTCTTCTTCCTCTTCTCTTCTTCCTCTTGCTTCCTTCTTCCTTTTGCTTCCCTCCCCTCTCAAGAGAAATGAGGGGTCTATTTATAGTTTTCTAAGAGTGGTATGACCAGTAAATAATAAGAAGACCAAGGGTAAATTATGAGTGGTTCGAATGGACGGCCGATATTGAATCCCTTAATCTTGGACCATTTATTGAGCATTTGAAGGCCTTAATGATATCAGAATTTGATGATCTTGAGCTCGTTGGATTCATCTCATTAAGCCACTCGATTCGACTATAAGCATGTCACTTTTGGAAATTGTTTGGTAATTCGAATTATGGATTGAACCTTCCAAACGTGTTTTGGGTCTTTGATTTGGACTCATTTGGGTTCCGATTGAGTTGAATTTGGTGTCATTGGGTTCGTATTTCCGAGATGTTCAGTTCGACTGTAAGTTTACTGAAATCGGAGTTCAGATGGTCTCCAAATTAATTTTTGAAGTTTCCAACTTGATTTTTGCCTCAAGATTCATGCCCGATCAAGATAATTTTTTGGTGATATATCAACACTTAATTTTGAATTAATGAAGGAAACAAGATAATAGTTCAAACATAGTAAATGAAGTTATAAAATAAATAAAACTTAAGAAAACAAATTGTGTTTATGTGGTTTGACCCAAACTGACCTATGCCTACACCCAAGCATCCTATAAACTTAGGATTTCTTTCCCTCTTTCAATCACTTCTTCATCCGCAAGTTAATGGAGGAATCACAATAAACTTCTTACACTAAAGGTAAGAGGACCCTCACCTTGTTTGTGGATAGGGCAACTCATCTAAGCGTTCTCCAAGAGATATAGTATAAGGAAAAGAAAAAAGAAAATAAAAATGCATTAAAAATTATATCTTAAGCATATAGACATGTTAGTAAAGGATAAAGATTGATGAAACAAGTTTTTGACCTTCGATCCCTATGATCCTAAAGCCCTTCTTTGTTGTGTAATAAGTATCTTACAATGAAAAAAACTATTTTCTCTTTTGTATCAAGTGGTTTGTAAAGTTAAAATTTGTGAAAAAGTTTGGTATTTATAAAAGACCCCCCATCAATCATCTAATGTCTTAACAAGGTCGGATAGAAGCAGCAAGAAAGAAAATGAGTGTACAAAATAGCTTTTTGAAGCAATGATCACCCATTAAGATGGCTTAATAATAAGTTGATATAAATTCATAATGAGTTGTAAACAAGTTAATGATGATCTATTAATATTTTGCAACGAGCTTCAAATAATTCAATTTTTTTTCCCCAAAGCCTTTATTAGTTTTCATAGCGTTGCAAAGGGTTTATGGCTAGCCACTAATAAGTGGAAACCAATAAATACTTAATGGTATCCCATAAATATTGATCTTAAATGTTAATATTTTAAAATATTTTTATTTGGTATATTTTCAAAAATAACTTTATTTCTTAGCTTAAATAATGAGTTATTATAAGAATATAAGTAGTTTTAAAATGTATATAATTTAATAGTTTAATATTTTGAGAGCTTTAGCTTGAGCACTCTAGGAACTCAACTCAATGTCATTTACAAATGAAGAAAAATAAATAATATTTTCTAATTCTAGAGCAACTTCATATATATAAGCCTTTTGTTTGGTCAAAATAACTTGAAAAATAGAGATCAATCCAAGATCTAATCTAAACATATCCCTCTACCACCATAAACATAAATCCTTCTTTTGAGGCCAAACTTCTCCCTCATGCCTCAAACATCTCCCTGATGGCTGCTATTTAAATTGGGTTTAACATGGCCTAGTCTTGGTATGAAATTTAGAAAAAATATCAAAGTATCTCCAAAAATCATGAAACTTTCCATAATATTAATAGACACATCTTCCTAAAGTTTCCAAGTATCTTCAAGCCTTGAAAGTACATCAAAAACCCACAATAAAGATCTAAAGTTAGATTTAGGATTTTTTATTCCAAGTGATATCCTCACTTAGTTAATCCCAATCTTTCTATTTACCCTAGATCCTGTAATAATGAGGATACTTGAGCTGGTCTACTTGTGTTAACTTGAGTCAGATTTGATAAGATTTTTGAGTTTGTTTCTATTTCTATTAATTTTTGTGTATGTAAAACCAATTTTTCATTTCATTTTAGTTTGCATGCATTTGTGGGTTGAATTGAGAAGCGAAAAACCATGTCTTAGAACTTGCTTGGGAGAACTGTGGTGCTGTCATGATAATGTTGAAGCGATGAGCTCTCAGTTTGGGGTCGAGTTTGAGGTAGAGTAGTGGTGTTGGGAGGCATCGCTAAGGCATTGTAGTCTCTATCTTGGAGCGTTGGGGAGGGCTAGTTCAAAATATAGTTTTTATATAAATATCTAAATCACAAACTCAAAATGTACTCACCCCCCATTTCCTTCACTGGTAGAGAGGAGAAGAGAGAAAGACAGCAGGGAGGAAGAAGAAGAGAGGTTTTGGATGCTTCGAGCCATTTTTTTTGTCGAGCTTACTTAGGAAAATGTTTAGGTCAAGGTAGGCTATAACACCCCATAATCAAATTTGGAAGAATTATCTATTTTATCTTCTTAGTTAATCGATCAGAACTTTTATAAATTATCAAAATAATAAATCTATATATATAGTGAAAGTAACTAACAATTGTATACCTCAAAATATTTCACTATATTCATTTTTCATTTTATTCATTCTCCCAAAATTAATATACAATAGCTATGAGATTAGTAAAATTACTATTCTATCATAAACTCCTGATTATAAAATAATAAGAAAAAATATAAATAAAATTAAAAGAAAATTTGAGGATCTCTATCAATCTCACTCCAACTGATCCTGGCCCCTTCTCTAACCTGAAATCATAAAAATCTACATAATAGCATAAAAGCCCAACAAGTACCCAAAATTCTATCATTGCTTTCAATGCTAGGCAAAAGAATTAATATGTATCTTCAATTTTAGTCAATATCAATCATCTCCACTTGTACCGACATATATCAATTTCTTAAGAATTTGTGCAAGTGTTCAAAAATTATGGAAAAATTATTATAATTAAAACACAATAATATCTATCTTATGGAGAAAATGGATTGTGATTTAGACTTAAAATGACTCCTAAAAAATTAGTTATTTGGGTTAAAATATTGGCTATTACATAGGATACGTTCCCCCTACTTTAGATCTTTAATTTTGGCATTTTTATGGGTAGATTTGAGATTTAATTTTATGTGATTTTCTAAAGTTTTGTAAACTTTTCACCATGTAATTATATATATATATATAATTTTCTATGAGTATATTGACCTTTATGCAAGTTGTTGTAATATAGAAAATGCTTTAAAATAATGTTATCTACCTTTCCCGTTCCTGAACTATTGCTATTAAAAATGTGTACAAATTATACCTCAAGCACTACTGAAATTATCATACATGTGTAAGCTTGATAAATTGCATATCATCTTGCATATTGTGCATACATGTTGGCAATAAGGCATGCCTCTATTTATGTGGTGAAAATGTGGAAAAAAATGAAGTGTTGTATATAGTGGCTATGTTCTGTTCTTTATTATAATAACCCGAAAATGCAAAATATGTTAAAAAATAAAATTGAATTGAACTAAAGCATTTCAACGTTGTGCTGGTGAGCGCTGCGATGTTAGGTTTGAGAGCACAATGGTGTTAGAAACTGCCACTATGGCATTGGTGACTCTGTTCAATAGTAACTTTTAATTTGACATGTAGTGCTGTGGCACTAGGCCTGAGCACTGCGGTGCTAGGCCACTGACAATATTTTTTAATATATTTTATTATAAATATTCCTACACCGCCTCCCTCACTCCCTCATTCTCTTGCTTGGCCGGCAAGAAATGAGAGAAGAAGAGGGAGACAAGGGAGAAAAAGAAGAGGGTAGGAGGAGAGAGAAAGCCCATTTTTAGTCATTTTCATCTACTGTTCCATTAACAAAAACTATTCTAAGAATTGTAAGTAACTATCCTCTTACTTTTTTTCTTATGGTTTTGATTTCTACAAATTTATCTCTCATAAATTTTCCAAAAATACATTATCTTCTGATTTCATAAGCTTTCACTATATAATTTTATATATTTTATATATGAAAGTAAGATAGATCTCATTCTTCCAATATAGATTCATGGGCATGATAAATTAGTATCAAAGCAATGGTTGTTGGAAGAATTGAGATGTAACTAGAGATTATAAGAGAAATATAAATGAAATTCTAATTTTATTTCATAAATATTTATTGTATATATCATTTTTTATGTATCACATCTTAAATATTTTTTTAACTATTTAGGCACAAGAAAATGAATCCAAGTGAGAAAGAACTTTAGATTGATCAGAATACTGGAGCACCTTCTGTTACACCTGAGGGTGTATTAAAATTGGCTAATATAATTGCTCAGTTGGTCAGTGAAAAGTTGGCCAAACAATCTAAACAAAAACCTCCTCCAATTAGTAGAATGGGTGAAGGGAGTAAGAGAAAGATTATGAAAGTCTCTGATCCATAGTGTGTTTGGTCTGGAAGAAGGCATGCATGCCAATGTTATTGAGTGACAGGGTAGTATTTTAGGTGTGGTGGCCTTGGGCATAAGATAATGCATTTCCTAGTACTTAGACCTTGGCAAAGAGTTATTCAAACTGGTGAAGGAACTGTGAGTAGTGTTGTCCCATCTCGATAGGAGATGTCTGATAGTTCTGCTAGTGTGCACGAGTATTTCACTGGTATGATTGCATTATTAAAAAAATTATAAGTTTTTGATGTAATGTAAGAATTAATTTTGACATGATTTTTAATTTGTAGTTATTTAAATACTGATTAGTCGATTTAATTTTGAAATTTTGTTTTAAGTATTTTCTCTCTCTTATACTAATATATAAATATTAAGGATAATATTTTTAAAGGTGGGGAGATTGTAATAACCTAAAAATATGAAATATGTTAAAAACTAAAAATGAATTGTACTAGAGTGCTTCGACGCTATGCTGGTGAGCATTATGGTGCTAGGTTTGAGAGAACAATGGCGTCAAAAATCGCCACTGCGGGATTGGTGTATCTATTCTATAGTATCTCTAAATTCGACATGCAACGCTGTGGCGCTGGGTCTGAGTGCTATGACACTAGGCCACTAATAGTATTTTTAAATATATTTTATTTTAAATATCTCTACACTGCCTCCCTCACTCCCTCACTTTCTTACTTGCCTGAGAAGAAATGGGAGAAGAAGAGGGAGAGAAGGGAGAAGAAGAAATGGGAAGGAGGAGAGAGAAAGCCCATTTTTGATTATTTTTATCTGTTGTTTCTTTAATAAAAATTATTCTAAGTGTTGTAAGTAATTATCCTCTTCTGTTTTCAATGATTTTAATGCCTATAGGTTTATTTCTTCTAAATCTACCAAAAATGCATTATCTTCTGATTTCATAAGCTTTCACTGCGTAACTTTAGATATATTATAGATTCGATCATTTTGAACAATTTGAAATGATTTTGTTATATTTTCACTAGTTAAATATGTGTAGAAATTTTTGGGTAAAATGAGTAGGGAAAGGCATATTGAATGTCACACCCCACGACTCCCCTCAACAAACCACATAGGGTGCAACATAGAAACAGATAATTTCTTAGCATGAATAACTTAAATCATTTCAACTGTCTTCAAGCCACTTGAAAGAAAGCATGCAATTTTGTTCATTTATGTCATATGTATAACAAAGCAACTAACCACCCAAATAATTTTATAATAACAATTCATGCATCTCTATTCATGACTCATCTTATCCTTATTCTTTCCTGTAACAACACCCAGAAATAGTAAATTATACATCATATTATGTAATCATTATTATATATCTTAGTTCATCAAATAATTTCTTTTTTGAGCCTTAGAAAGTGTCATGTCCACATGATTAGGTTTAGGTCTTACAGCCCATAGGCACCTGAGGGTTCACTGCCTCTATCGCCCGTAGGCTTCATATCATTGCCCGTAAGCTTCTGAGGTTACACTGCCTCTTTTTCCCATAGGCTTCATATCATATCGAGCTTGCACTATCTCTACTGAGTCGTACTGCCAATTAGGGTTGCATTGCCTTATTCACCTACCACCTAATATGACACACTCAAGCATTTCTTGATTATTATATTTTTCTTTCTAAGTTAGGATACTTGATAGTTTGAGATGCACCAAGAGGGGGGGGGGGGGGGTGGATGAATTGGTACTTTTAAAATATAATCCTAAATAGGAGTACAACTTTTTGGTTGATTTTTCAGACTTTTGAAATAAGCAATTTACTTTCTCATTGCAGAAGCTAACAAATTAACTATGATGTGAAAACAATGATGATAAAATTCTAAATTACACAACAGAATATTAATATCCAATTTTCACCAAGCAGTTATAACGAAAATCACATGCGAAAAGTAAAATGTTGAAAAAGAAAAAGCACACCAGAGATTTTTATAGTGGTTCGATCAACCTTGACCTACATCCACTCCCCAGAGTCCTCTACTATGAGTATTGCACTAACAGTAAGTGACTCTCTGTTTGCTCCCTCAGCAAGACGGAGAAGTCTTTACAAACTCTCTTCCACTAACCCGGTTGAAAGTTCGTTAGGGTTGTTAAGCCCTTATGAACTAGTCCCAAGGCTAACCAAGAGGGGGGGGGGGGGGGGGTTGAATTAGTATTTTTAAAAAAATTTTACACAGAATAAAAATTATTTTTATCCTTTTTGAATATTTAAAACACAAATAATGTAAGCAGAAGTAGATAACTAAAATCAGATTTTCAACTACAGATAAGATCACAGAAATATACAGAAAATAAAATGTAGAAAAATAAATAAAAAGAGCACACCAGATTTATAGTGGTATGGCTAACTTGACCTACGTCCACTCCCCGGAGCCTCCCCTCCAGGTATTGCACTAAACTATAGTGACTCTCCTTCTGCTCCAACAGCAAGGCGGAGCCCTTGCAAAATCTTTCCACCGACACTGGTGAGGCAGAGAACCTTGACTCCTTTTGCTTCCTCCTAAAGCATGCAGAGAACTCCAACTCCTTTTGCTTCCTCTTGAAGCAGGCAGAGAACCCAGAATCCTTTTGGTTCCTCCTAAAGCAGGCAGAGAACCCAGAATCCTTTTGCTTCCTCCTAAAGCAGGCAGAGAACCTAGATCTGATGATAATGATCGTCTCCCTAGAGCCACCACGGAACCAGGGATGAGGAAGGAAGATGACGATCGAATCCTTACTTGAGCAACCTTTGTGAAACCCCTCATAAACTCCCTCTCACAAGATCCTCTCTCTCTCCCAAACTCTCCCTCTCCTCTAAGCTCTCTTGGAGTGGAATACAACAATAACAAGCCTTTGTCCCACTACGTGGGGTCGGCAACATGAATCCTTTTTCTCCATTGTGTCCGGTTCAAAATCAAATTCTCGTTTAAATCTAATAGAGAAAGATCATTTCTAATATTTTCTAACCAAGTCTTTTTAGGTCTACCTCTACCTTTCTTAACATAAGTCAAATCTAATACCTCTACTTTCCTAACTGGGTCATCGGAAGGCCGCCGTTTTATGTGACCAAACCATCTAAGGCGACTCTCTCTAATTTCATCCTCCACTGGAGCTACTCCAACCTTTTCACGTATATGCTCATTTCGTATCCTGTCTCTAAGAGTAAATCCACTCATCCACCTAAGCATCCTCATCTCTGCAACACATAACTTAGTATTGTGCTTCTCTTTTAATGGCCAACATTCTGCACCATAAAGCATTGCAGGTCTCACCACCATCTTATAGAATTTTCCCTTAAGTTTAAGGGGGACTTTTCTATCACACAACAAGCCCGATGCATTCCTCCACTTCAACCATCCAACTTGAATTCTACTGATAACATCCCCATCTATTTCACCATCACTCTGAACAATAGATCCAAGATATCTAAAACGTGTACTCTTATTAATGACTTGATCGCCCAAAGTCACAATCCCCTCACTAGGTCTATTACTGCTAAAATTACACTCCATATATTCAGTTTTAGATCTACTCAAGCGAAAACCTTTAGACTCTAAGGTTGATCTCTAGACTTCAAGTTTACCTTCAACTCCCTCTTTAGTCTTGTCAACAAGAAGAATATCATCAGCAAAAAGCATACACCAGGGTACATCCTCTTGTAAATGTCTAGTGAGAACATCCATGACTAACGCGAAAAGATATGGGCTTAAAGCTGATCCTTGATGTAATCCAACCGAAATAGGGAAATACTTGGTCAAACCACCTTGTGTTTGAACACAAGTAGTAGCTCCTTCATACATATCTTTAATGATTTGAATATAAGCATTATTAACTCCTTTCTTTTCAAGAACTCTCCATAGCACTTCTCTTGGAACTTTATCATATGCTTTCTCTAAATCAATAAATATCATATGTAGATCCTCCTTATTCTCCCTATATTTCTCCATCAAACCTCTCAATAAATGTATGGCTTCCATAGTAGACCTACCAGGCATGAATCCAAATTGATTTTGAGAAACATTAGTATCACGCCGCAGCCTACGCTCCATAACTCGCTCCCATAGTTTTAAAGTGTGACACATTAACTTAATTCCTCTATAATTCACACAATCTTGTGCATCACCTTTATTCTTATAAATAGGAATCAATACACTCATTCTCCACGCATCTGGCATCTTTTTAGTCTTCAAAATATTATTAAAAAGTTTAGTTAGCCAAGAAATTCCTTCATCTCCTAAGCATTTCCACATCTCTATTGGGATATCATCAGGTCCAACAGCTTTTCCACACTTCATTTTCTTTAAAGCCTCTCTAACTTCGGTTTTACTAATACACCGATAAAAACAGAAATCTTTATTTTCATTTAGGATGCTAAGGTCACTAAAATCAATTGTAATCCTACAATCTTCATTAAAAAGTTTATCAAAATATCTCATCCACCTTTGTTGAATATCATCTTCTAAGAAAAGTACTTTTTGATCTTCATCCTTAATACACTTCACTTGAATTAAATCCTTACTACTCCTATCTCTTTGTTTGGCTAGCTTATACATATATCCTTCTCCCTCCTTAGTATCTAATCTATTATATAAATCATTAAAAGCTAAGATCTTTGCATCATAAATTGCTTTCTTAGAATCCTTACATGCCTCTTTATATCTTTCCCAATTATCAGAATTTTTACATCTAAACCAATTTTTATAACAAATCTTCTTATTTTTTATCTTTTCTTGCACAATTGGATTCCACCACCAGCTATTTTTACTATTAGGGGCTTTTCCCTTTGATACTCCAAACACATCTTTAGCAATATTTTTAATATCACTAGCCACTTTTTCCCATATAACATTAGCATCCTCATGCACAAATAAAATCTTAGAATCTAAAATCTTACTCTCAAAAATATTTTTATTACTATTCTTTAAATGCCCCCATCTAATCCTAGAAAATTGCTTTACTTTATTTTTTATTTTATGTCCTTTCATCTTAAAGTCTAAAACTAATAAGCGATGTTGGGTACATAAACTTTCACTTGGAATAACTTTACAATCTTTGCAATCTAAACGATCTACTTTTCTTATAAGAAAATAATCAATCTGAGTTTTACTATAACCATTCTTATAAGTGATGAGATGCTCATCTCTTTTCTTAAATAAGGTATTAGCAAGATTTATTTTAGAGTGGAATACAACAAAAGATTTATTTTAGAAGTAAAAATAAGTTGCTTAAATATCAGGCTTCAAAAAAATATAGTTTTCTAATTTTGCGCCAGATCATCCTATACGATTAGTACAAAACT
Organism: Dendrobium chrysotoxum; assembly: GCA_019925795.1. Classification (NCBI taxonomy): domain Eukaryota; kingdom Viridiplantae; phylum Streptophyta; class Magnoliopsida; order Asparagales; family Orchidaceae; genus Dendrobium; species Dendrobium chrysotoxum. The sequence goes on from CM034308.1 coordinate 44,809,993, forward strand.
AACTAAATCATCTAGAACATAGTTTGGTTCATCCAAGAAATAAATCGGGATGATATGTAGAAATATAACTGATCATCCAGGATGATGACCATATCATCCTGTACGAATAATTTAAAATAAGACATTATCATCCAGTGGACAGGTCAGGACGTCCAGCAGATGAGCCAGGATGACTTGAAATATAATTGATCATCCAGGATGATGTTGATATCATCCTGTATGATTAGTACAAAAAGGGACATATCATTCAGCAGATAGTTCGGGACGTCCAGGAGAAAGTTAAGGTTTTTCTTACTGATCGTCCTGGATGATCCTGCGATCATCCCGGATGATATGATCGATCAATCTAACCTTAATTATTGTTCTTAATCACTTGACTAATTTAGGAATGATTGATACGAATCATCCAAGATGATGTGGGATCATCTTATATGATTAGACACATAAATTTAATCCCAAAGCTTGCTTAAATAAGTTTGGTGGCTGAGTTTTTTTTTTGATTTAAGAATATCATCCAGGATGATGGGAGGATCATCCAGGATGATTTGCTCAATTATGTTAACTTATCCTAGATGCCCTAATTAGGGTTTTTATTTTTAATAGATCATCTAGGATGATATTTGGATCATCCTGTATAATATGATCAAAAATAGAAAAAACTCTAACTCACTAAATTTAACCCCCTGAGTGTGTGTGTGTGTGTAAGGTTACTTAGCATCAGGATCCACATTATTACATTTGACTCAAGAAAAGGTAAAAAACTATTAAAAATTAAAATTATAAATTAACTCAGTCTTAATCTACCCAAGCTTGAGCTAGCTTAAATTACACTTAATCTTATGGACCTGAAAAGTTAGTAGGCAGGGTAACTATAAATATATGTGCAGTGGTAACATCAGTAGAGAAATAGAAATGTTTATTATGATCAAAATTATGATACTTGAATCCAGATTTATGACAATCTCCCCATTTTTGATGATGACAAATATTTATTAGATAATTTCAAATTAGGAAGATAATGCAAAGCAAAGTAAAACACTATAAGTAAAGCAAATCTTATTTTACTAAAAAATTAACAAGAAGAAATTAACGAGTTGAAATCTAAAAAAGTTGAAAAATTAATTTTTGTAAACCCTACCTCGGATACCTTACAGGTTCAAATTCCTTTCAAAAAAAAAAAATCAAAAGAAAAAAAATTATATAAGAAAAGTGATCATTTCAAACTTTATTCTAAAAAAAATATACGATAAAATAGTATTGTAAAGTAAAAAATCAGAAATCATGATTTTCAATTTCAGGTGTTTGAATATATTAAGTGGCATATGAATACTTCTAAGATTTTTAAAGGTTTGAAAGAGGAGGAAGATTATTTCTTTATGGGCTCATTTTGTGACTCTTTTTCAATTATTTGGTGTACTTTGCACATCTTTTGATTTTTGATACACTTTGTGTATCTTTTTAATTTTTTGGAAAACATCGCGCATCTTTTCAATGTTGGGCACATTTTGTGCCTCTTTTTTAGTTGATTGGCGCACTTTGCGTAACTTTTGTGAGCTTCCTTTCTTTTAAAACCTCTAAAAGACTTTCAGTTATGAGATTATCTTCCATAAATAAGAGAAGAAAAACTCACTCTCTTAGATAAGGAAGTAATCCACAAAATAGAATCATTCTCATATAATAAATGCAATCACCTGATTAAGAAAATACAAAAGTGATTCGATGATTTGGAACACTACTCATATGAGATAGATTACTGTAGGAAAATAAAATAGATCTCTATTTCAAAATCCAACTTTTTAATTTTGAAAAAGATTTTTATTTAAAAAGAAAAATACACCATTAAAGGAGTTTGAAGAAGAGAAACAATCATCAATATTTCTTCCCTTAACTATTTTAGAGAAGTTAATCACTGCTTACAAGCTTCTAAACAAAAATAAGGAAAAACTCTCATTTAAAAATCAAGTTCATCAGCAGTAGTGAGTAGTGATCTAATTCTGAAGAAAATAAATAGGAAATCAAAAATAAAAGGAAAGCACATAAAAAGAAATAACCAAATCAAATAGATAACAACAGAAAAATGAGAAAAATCAACAGAAAATCAAAAATACATAAAAAGAGACAAACAAACAAATCAAATAAAAACTAAGTGCTAAATATAAACAGAGAGTATCAATTTCAAGCATGAATATCTATCACACTTAATCTGGTTCTTAAGGTGCTAATGATTTTAAAGGCCAGTAATTTTATGAAGATATCTGCTAGTTAATTTTTAGTGGCTACATGATGTAGCTCTATGTCTCCTTTGGTAACATGGTCCCTAATGAAGTGGTGCCTTATGTTGATGTATTTGGTCCTGGAGTGTTGGATTGAGTTCTTTGAAATACAGATGGCACTAGTGTTATCACATAGGACAGAAATTGTGCCTACATGAAGTCCTAAATTTAGAATTTGTTATTTTAACCAAAGGACATAGGTCTCATAACTTCCTAAGGTAATATATTCAGCTTCAACAGTGGATAATACAACTGAGTTTTATTTTTTACTGAACCATGAGACTAAGAATTATCCTATGAATTGATATGTTCTAGAGGTCCTCTTTCTATCCACCATTATATCCTACAAAGTCAGAATTAAAGTATCCTATAATTTCAAAGGAGATGCTGTGCCTAGGATACTAGATTCCTAGGTTTTGGGTCCCTAAGAGATATCTAAGAATTCTCTTAACACTAGTCAGGTGGGACTCTTTTGGATCAGCCTAAAATCTAGCATAAAGACAAACACTAAATATAATATTGGGTCTACTAGCAGTCAGGTAAAGAAGTGATCCAATTATTCCTCTGTACTTCTTCCAACATATTTTTCATTTGAATCCTTATATAACTAGACACTGGAACTCATAAGAGTGTTGATTAGCTTGGCTTTATCCATTTCATATTTCTTCAGGATGTCCTTAATGTATTTTGATTGATTAAAAAAAATTCCTTCATCCATTTTCCTTATACTAAATCCCAGAAAGTAGGATAATTCTCCCATCACACTTATCTCAAATTTCTTACTTATTATTTTTGAAAAATTATCACATAAATTTTTATCAGAAGATCTAAAAAGTATATCATCAACATAGATATGGACAATGAGTAATTCATCTCCTACTCTCCTCAAAAAAGGGTGGTGTCTACGCTTTCCTTAACAAACTCTCTTTCCAGTAGGAATGTTCTAAGCTCTCATACCGTACTCTAGGTCCCTGTTTAATCCATACAAGGCCTTTTTTAATTTAAAAATATGATTTAGAAATTAGGAATTCTCAAAGCCAGGGGGTTGCTCTACAAACACATCTTTTTTTATTATCCCATTAAAAGGCACTCTTGACATCCATTTGGAAAAGCTTAAATCTCTTATAATAGGCAAAGTCTAGTAGTACTCAAATGGCTTCCAAACAGGCTACAGAGGCAAAGGTTTCCTCAAAATCAATCCCTTCTATTTGGTTGTACCCCTTAGCCACTAATCTTGCCTTATTCCTAACCACCTCACCAGAATCATTCATTTTATTCTTAAAGACCCATTTGAATCCTATGACACTTTGGTCCTTAGGTCTTTCTACCAGCTCCCAAACATCATTCATAACAAATTGGTTTAGTTCCCCTTGCATGGCTAGGATCCATAATTCATCAGATAGGGCTTGATTGATGTTGGTGGGTTCAGTCATTAAAATGAAGACAGAGTGGTTCATTTCTTTTCTAAGTCCATGCCTAGTTTTAACACCTTCAGAAGGGTCTCCTAAGATCAGTTCTTTAGGATGACTCAAAGAATATTTTCATTCTCTAGGCAGTGAAACTTCAAGTTCTACCCTTTCGTCCAGATTTGTAGATTCTACTCCTTAGGTGACTTCTACAACCTCCTCTTTTTTTGCCCTAAACCCTCCAGAATTATCAGATTCATCAAACATAATGTGAGTGGTCTCCTCAATAATTAGTGATATCTTATTGAAGACTCTATAGGATTTTCCAACACTTGAGTAACCTAGGAACACGCCTTCATCAGATTTTGCATCAAAATTTTTAGTTGAGACTTTCCATTATTCAGAATGAATACTTTACATCCAAAGATACGGAGGTGAGAGAGGTTGGGTGTCCTACCCTTAAGAATTTCATAGGATATTTTGTTCATCTTAGATCTAAGATTTACCCTATTCAGAATATAACAGGTTGTATTCACCACTTCTGATCAAAAGTATTTCAAAAGTGAGTACTCAACTAACATAGCTCTAGCAGCTTCTAATAGGGTCTTGTTCTTCCTTTCAGCTACCCCATTTTACTGAGGGGTCCTAGGAGCTAAAAAATTATAATCTATCCCTTTCTACTTACAGTTGGTTTCAAACTTCACTATTTTAAATTCTCCATCATAATAATTATGAATAGTTATAATCTCACAGCCTAGCTTCCTCTGAATCCAAGTGGAAAAAGATCTAAACTCCTCGAATGATTCACTTTTATGAGACAGGAATCTAACCCAGGTGAACCTCGAATAATCATCAACAATCACATAGCCAAAGCCTTTCCCTCCTAAGATCGAAGTGCTGATAGGTCCAAAGAGATCCATGTGGAGGACTTTGAATGGTTTACTAGTGTTTATGTCTTTGATTGAGTAGAAGGAGGATTTGACTTGCTTCCATAACTGACAAGCATCACACAGGTGGTCCTTAGTGAACTTTAGCTTGGCGACACCTCTCACTAAGTCTTTTTGGGTGATCTTTCTAAGGCTTTTTATGCTTGCATGACACATTCTCCTATGCCACAGCCATGATTCATCAGTAATTAATTTTAAGCAAATAGCAGTATCATCTTTAAAGTAATTCAGATCCAGCATATAAACATTGTTGATCCTTTTTCCCTACAAAATAATTTTGTCATTTAAGCTTATAAGGTAGTAGGTTGGCAAAAATTTTATGCTGAAGCCTTTATCACAGAGTTGGCTGATGCTGAGAAGATTGTATTTCAGTCAATCTATAAGTAAAATATTATCAATGATGAAATTTTTTGAATCACCAATTATACCTGATCCCACCACTCTCCTGGTGGTGTTGTCTCCAAGTGTTACCTTACCTCCTGCCCTGGCCTTCAATGAAATGAATTGATTTGCATCTCCAGTCATATGCCTTAAACATTTGCTGTCCAGGTATCATATGCTCTCATGAGGTCTTTTGTGAAAGCATCCCTACAAAATCATCAAATATTAAATTTAGGAACCCAAATAGGTTTGGGTCCCTTATGATGAAAAGAAGAATATGATGCATGCATACTATGCTATAGATTTTGTAATTTTGGTCTCCACACCCAATGTATACTATGGTGAATAGTTCAAATGTGGGAGATATGTCCTAGCATGCCACAAGAAAAATATCTAACACCAGGAAAAGGATTTACTAATCTATGTGGGCGATAATGCCTCTTCCTAGGGTTGAATGATACATGCTGATGTGATGGTTTATAAAATTCTTCAAGTGCAGGGGGTTTTTTATTTTCCTTGAGGGTAGTTAATTCAGCTTTTAAAAACTTATTTGCACTTTCAAGAATTGAAATATCCATTTCTAAGACATGCTCGCTACTGTCTAATTCTAATGTAAGAGTTTCTTGTTCTTTGAAAGACTTTTCTAAATCAACATGCAATGTTTTTAAGAAATCATGCTTAGTAATTAAATCAAGATGATTTTTGTTTAAAGAGTCAAATTCATTTAGTAAGGCCATGCGATTGCTATCTAGAGTTGAATGATCTTTCATTAAAATTTCATGCTCTTTTTGCAGATTTAAAAATTCAATGTTCATGCTTGTATAAGCTTTCTTGAGCCTCCTATATTAAGAATGAATTCTTTCAGACACTTCAAACAACTGATCATAAGTAAGCTCACATACCTCTTCTTGATTAGTGTGATTAAGATGATCTACCATCAAACACAAGTTGGTTACCTCCTCTTCAGCTTCAGTTTCAGAGGAGTCAGATGCTGAATCATCCCTGAAAGCCTTTTAGATCTTCTTCTTGTCCTTCTTGAACTTAAGCTTTTCCTCACCCTTCTCCTTGCTTGGGTGAGCCTTCAATGTTGGGCTTTCAGACTTCACTTGCCCTGGCTTCCTACATTAAAAATAAATAATGTCAGAAGAAAATTTATAATGCTTATTATTCTTACCTTTTGTTCCACTTCTGATGATGCTTTTGTTTCTACCTCAAGAAGCTCTTAAATTGCCTTATGATTAAGGCCATGTCATCATCATCAGAACTAGAAGAGCCAGAGTTCGAGTCAATAGCCTTCAAGGTTATGGTTTTCTCCTTTTTCTTCTCACCTGCATAAAGCTGCCTTTGGTTCACTCTATGCTCGTAAGCAATTAGTGATCCAAGTAAGTTGTTAATTGAATAAGTATTCAAATCTTTTGATTCAGTAATTGCAATAATTTTAGCATCAAAGGAAGAAGACAAACATCGCAAAATCTTGTTTACTTTTTTGTAATTCGTAAGCTCTCTTTCTAAGGCATGTAGGGAAGTAACAATCTGTATAAATCTAGTGTACATCTCAAAAATTGATTCATTTTGTATCATGCGAAAGAGTTTATAATCATACAAAAGAATATTCAGTCTAGATTGTTTAACCTTATTCATTCCTTCATAAGTAATGCATAATCTGTCCCAAATTTCTTTACCAGCTGCACATGTTGAAACACGCATATAATCTTCAAATTGTAATGCATAGAAAAAGCAGTTCAAATATTTAGCATTCAATTGAGCAAGATCTCTATCATCAGTTGTCCATTCAGCAAAGGGAATTTCAGTTTTAACTCCATTAATAAGTCTATAAGGTGGCAACATAACTTTCTTTAACAAGCATCCACATGCGATAATCGATCGATTGTAAAAAGGTGGATATTTTCCAAAAATCAAAAGAAATTTTATTAAATAAAGATGATCTTGTGATTGAATAACCTTCTGCAGTATTATGATTACCAAAGTTAGCCATGGATCAAAATTCAAAAGTTTTTCTAAACTTGATATTATGAATCCCGCTTTGATTCCACTTGAAAGTTTGTTAGGGTTATTAAACCTTTATGAACTAGTCCCAAGGCTAACCAAGAGGGGGGGGGGGTGTGAATTGGTATTTTTAAATAAATTCTTACACAAAATAAAAATTATTTTTGTCCTTTTTGAATATTTAAAACAGAAATAATGTAAGTAGAAGCAGATAACTAAAATCAGATTTCAACCACAGATCAGATCATCGAAATATGTAAAAAATAAAATGCAAAACAATAAATGAAAAGAGCACACCAGATTTATAGTGGTTTGGTCACTTTGACCTATGTCCACTCCCTAGAGCCTCCCCTCTAGGTATTGCACTAAACTATAGTGACTCTCTTTTTACTCCCACAGTAAGGTGGAGAAGCCCTTACAAAATCTTTCCACCGACACCGATGAGGCAGAGAACCTTGACTCCTTTTACTTCCTCCTAAAGCAGGCAGAGAACCCCAACTCCTTTTGCTTTCTCCTGAAGCAGGCAAAGAACCTAGAATCCTTTTGCTTCCTCCTGAAGCAGGTAGAGAACCCAAAATCCTTTTACTTACTCTTGAAACAGGCAAGGAACCCAGAATCCTTTTGCTTCCTCCTGAAGCAGGTAGAGAACCTAGATTTGATGCTGATGATCATCTCCCTAGAGTCACCATGGAACCAAGAATGAGGAAGGAAGAAGACGATCGAATTCTTGCTTGGAGCAACCTTTATGAAACCCCTCACAAACTCCCTCTCATAAGATCCTCTCTCTCTCCCAAACTCTCCCTCTCCTCTAAGCTCTCTTGGAGTGGAATACAACAAAAGATCTATTTTAGAAGTAAAAATAAGTTATTTAAATAACAAGCTTTAAAAAACATCATTTTCCAATTTTACGCAACTGATCATCCAGGATGATCGCCAGATCGTCCTGTATAATTAGTAAAAAAACTAGCTAAATCATCCAGAACATAGGTTGGGTCATCCAAGAGATAAATCAGGATGATTTGTAGAAATATAATTGATCGTCTAGGGCGATGAACATATCATCCTGTATGATTAGTTCAAAGTAAGACATTATCGTCCAGCAAATAGTTCGGGATGTCCAGCAGATGAGCCGAGATGACTTGAAATAATATTAATCATCCAGGATGATGTCGATATCATCCTGTATGATTAGTACAAAAAGGGAGATATCATCCAGCTGATAGTTTGGGATGTCTAGGAGAAAGTTAAGGTTTTTTTTACTGATCATCCTAGACAATCCTGTGATCATCAATGACAATATGATCAATCAATCTAACCTTAATTACTCTCCTTAATCACATGACTAATTTAGGCATGATTGGTATGAATCATCTAGGATGATATGGGATCGTCCTGTATGATTAGACATATAAATTTAATCCCAAAGCTTGCCTAAATAAGTTTGGCGGCTGAGTTTTTTTTATTTAAGAAAATTATCTAGGATAATGGATGGATTATCCAGGATAATTTACTTAATCAGGTTAACTTATCCCAAATGCCCTAATTAGGGTTTCTATTTTTAACAATCGTTTAGGATGATATTTGGATCGTCTTGTACTATATGATCAAAAATAGAAAAAACTCTAACTCACTAAATTTCTCCTCATGAGTGTGTATGTGCAAGGTTACTTAGTATCAGGATCCACTTTATTACATTTGACTCAAGAAAAGATAAAAAACCATTGGAATTTGAAATTACAAACTGACTCAGTCTTAATCTACCCAACCTTGAGCTGGCTTGAATTGCAATTGATCTTGTGGACCTGAAAAATTAGTGGGCAGGGTAACTACAAATAGATGTGTAGTAGTAACATCAATAGAGAAACAAAAATATTTGTTATCATCAAAATTATGATCCTTGAATCTAGATTTATAACACCGGTGTGGCAGAAGACTGAAGCTCCTTTCATAAGCAGAGAACCTTGACTCTTTTTTCTCTCTCCTGGAGAAGGAAGAGAATCTCAACTCCTTTTTCTCTCTCCTGGAGAAGGCAGAGGACCTCGACTCCTTTTTCTCCCTCCTGGAGAAGGCAGAGAACCTTGAGGATTTGATTAAGAAGCCTCTCTCCCTAGAGAGCTTCCAAAAGACTCACCAAGGCCACAGGAGGAGCGACGGGGCAGCTAGTCTGGAGCAACTATGTGATCCCCTCACACTACTTCTCCCTCATGCTTAAGCTCACCTTCTCTTTCCTCTCACAAACCCTTATTTTCTTCTCAAAAGCTCCCTATCAAAGTTCCTCCTTCAGTCACGTTCCTCTCCCCTCATTATTATAAAAAGAATTAAAATATGGCTTTTATAACAGGCTTCAAGAAACCCTAAAAATTCAAGTTAGCAATCACTGTTCGTATAGTACGATCCAAGGTCGTATTATACGATCAGTTCAAAAGTAGTCCCATCTAGTACGATATGAACATTCATTCAAAATGAACTATTGTAAAATTAATGTACATATCGTACAATATGATATGTTCAATTTCCTCTATTCGTATGGGATAATTCTTGGGATGACTGAAAGTCATCTCTGTCACTCGTTTCGTACTATTCTCATCGTACAATACGATTAGTTATTTTTAAGTAAATTGTCTAGTATGATTTAAATATTATACAATATGATTAGTTCAAAAATCATAGCTTCATCTGATACAATCTTCGGGATGACTAAAATCATCTCTGCAAGTCATTTGGTATGATTGACATCGTATAATATGATTAGTACAAAAATCATAATTTCATTTGGTACGATCTCTAGGATGACCAGATTTTATCTCTGTCAGTCATTTGGTACGATCGATATCATACAGTATGATTGATTATCATTAATTAAACCATAATTTAATTGATTAATTATGAGGGTTAATTTTTGTAAGATTTTAAATGTTCATATAGTATGATTGATATCGTACAGTATAATTAGTTAAAAAATTAATTTTGAAAATCTTACTTAAATTAATCTGGCGGTTAGAGTTTTTAGATCGAAATGAATTGTATAATACGATCCAGATCATACAGTATGATTAGTTCATAAAAACTAATTTAATCAATTAGCTGTTAAGCCTATTCCAGATAATATATCGTATAATATAATTAAAAATCATACAGTATGATTAGTTATAAAAAATTTAACTTTAAAAATATTTTTCTCCATCCCTGTGTGTGCATGGTCACCCAATTTGCATACACTCTTATGTGGCCAGACTCAAGAAATAGAAGATAAAGAAAATAAAAATTATAGACTCATTTACATCATATTCTACACAATCTTGAGTCTTCAGTAGTTTTGAGCTGTGTATATCTTACCTAAAATGTTAGTACTCATAGACAAAAGAAATATCAAAAATATTTAGAAAGAAATGAAACAATTCAATCAATAAAGTTTGTCAACATCAAAATCACAGACTAGAATCCTAGATTGCAACAACACTTACATATATATAGTTATTACAAATTTGGACCTAAGTCTTGTGATTTTGATGACAATAAATATTGTTAGATTTTTTACTATGTTATCTCCTGATAATTGAATTTATTACATATCTATTTTTTATCCTGCTCACTAACATTTCAGGTACATTGTTCACTTGCAATCTCGATCAGCTAAAGATTGGGTAGATTAGGATTAAAGTTTATATTTTCAATCTTTTCATACTTTTTATCTTTCTTGAGTTAATTATGTATTTTGATGGATCTTAAAGCTAAGTAACCTTGCACACACATACACACTTAATGTGGTGAGTTAGTGAGTTAGGAAGAAGTTGAGTTTTAAGAACGAATCATACAATATGATTTATATTGTACTGGATGATTAGTTAGCAAAAAATCCTAATTAGGGCACATGTCATAAGTAAGATTAATTAAACTCATCATATTATACGATCCATATCATATAGGATGATCAATTATAATCAACAAACTAACCACCAATCATAATTTAGGTAATACTTTAAAATTTAAAATTTATGTCTAATCGTACTGTATAATATACATCATACTATACGATATATGACAATCATTCCTAAATTGATCCTGTGATTAGGGGAATAATTATGATTAATTTATTTAATCAAATCATATAGAACAATTGGTGATAATTGTATTGTACGACCTGAGTGATGCACGAGATGATAATTTATAGTAATCTATCGTCAAGATGAAATGCCATAATTTTTCAATTAATCATATAGGATGAATCCCCAATTTCATACTGTATGAACCGAGCTCTGTATGGGATGATAATTAATTATCGCCCATCATACTGGATGATTAGTATAAACTCTTGAACAGATCATACAAGGCAATACATTTCATACTGTCTAAAAAGACTATTTTGTGCTAATCGTATTAGACGATGCTCTCAATCATCATGGACGATCAGCTCATCTCTTTAAATTGATCGTACAAGGTCTGTCTCCTTGTATAGTACTAACATGAGTGCTTTGAAATAATCGTACATGATGATCTTGGATCATACTAGACGATCAGAGTCAACAAATTAAAAGTTAGGGCTTTTTGAGAGGCTTTCTATTTAAAATCTCACTTGGTCTTATTTTAAAAAAGACTTTTGCTGCTAAGTGCCTTGAGAGAGAGTATAAAGAGGGAGTTAAGAAGTGCTTTGGGAGAGAAGAGAGGGAGAGTTGGTTATGAGGGAGAGTTATGAGGGATTCACAAGGTTACTCCAACCAAGGTTCTTCCCTATCTTCTTCATGCTTCTGCCTTGATCCTTTTGGTGGCTCTGGGGAGACATTCTACAACACTAAATCTTGGTTCTTTGCCTTCTCCAAGTGGGAGAAAAAGGATTCTTGGTTCTCTACCATCTCCAGGAGGGAGAAAAAGGATTCTAGGTTCTCTGCCTTCATTAAGAGGGTGAAAAAGAGTAAGGTCCTTTGTCGCACTAGGTTGGTGGAAGAGATTTTGTAAGAGCTTCTCTACCTTGCTGGGGGGCAAAAGGAGAGACACTAGTTTTATTGTAATACCTGGAAAGAAGGTTTTTGGAGAGTCAATGTAGGTCAGGTTGGGTCTAACCACTATAAATTATTGTGTGTTTCTTCTTATTATTTTTTGCACTTTATTTTTTCTGTGATTAATGTGTTGTTGAAAAGTTTGATCTATTTGTAATTTTGAAATTAATTTACTTCCGCATCAAGGCATAAAATTTTCTATTTTTTAGATATTAAAAAGTTATAAAAAGATTTTCTTTTTGTTAAAGAAAATTTTAAATTATGAATTCACCCCCCTCTTGGTTAGCCTCAAGCTTGTTCTTTGCGTTTTGACAACCACCTTGAACTTTGAATAGTGACATGCATATATAGGTAACTTAAATATGATTATTAGGTGTATCAGCATATAGGCTGGTATGACTGTATGATTACTTATCACATGGTATAATATTATAGACTTGCACATCTTTGCATAATATAATAGAATCATCATATTGAATAAATTACATATGAAATTACTACCTAAATTAAAAATTTTAGGCTACTTATAAATGTACAATGTAGAGAACAATATTGCACATTACTAATTAAAATTTTTTGTATACAACTATATATAATCAGAGAAGTCTACTATATTAACAAAATTGCATATCTTACCTTTCCCTTTCTTTTGTTTTCCTTCTTCCTCTCTTTCTATTCTCTACAGCCCAATAGTTCTTCTTCCCTATCGAGCTTCTACTTTCACCCTACAGCACCTGTGAGCTCCTTTGATGGAAGGATTACTGAATGGAAAATATAAAAGGAAGAGGCATTAAATCAGCTCCTGTCCACTAAAAACCTAGCCCTCAGATTTTTAAATCTACTGTTGCTACAAAATCAGCTGTTGCATTCTTAGACTAGTGAAATTCAGGTTTTTCTTTTTATTATATAAATGCTACAGTGATTCTTATTAATGAATAATAGTTTTATTTAAACTTTAGAAAAATAGTTTAAATCAAAACTAATATAATAACTTTCGCGCATTTATAATTTAACATATAGTTCTATATAACAATTTGTTCCTATTAACGAGTACAACACAATGAGATGCCTATTGGTAATGTTTGGGAAAGTTGATATTTTGGGGTATATTTTAATTATGAAAATTTTGTATTTTTACCTGGAAAATTTTGGGTATTAAAATTTGCGAAACCCTTAATTTTTTTTAGAATTTTTTTTACTTATAACAGTAAAAAAATATTTTAGGAGTTATTATAAGTCCAAATCATAAACCATCTTTGTCATAGCATATATAATGTTGTGTTTTAGTTTCACTAATTTTTTCATAATTTTTGGGCTTTGGTGAAATTCTTTAAGAAATTAATATTTTTTGGTATAAGTGGGTTTTTTGGATCGTTAGGTGTCCATTTTACAAACCAATTTCACAAGAGCCTTTAAAATATGATTAGCTAATTTATAAAATTTTTTTTATAATTTTTAGATCACCAAATTAGAAGATATCAAAAGCTTTTGAGCTAAAATTGAATAATTAATATAATTATATTTATATATTTTGAATATTTTATTATCAAAAAATTATCTAGAAACATATTAGCTTTTATGCCTTGTTTTCACTAACTAGAGAAGGAGAAAAGCACTAAAAGAGAAAGGAAAATTGAACGGAGAGAAAAAAGTGGAGAGAGCAAGAAAAAGCTTTTGGAGGTCTTAGAGCCATTTTTTTCCATCAACCTAATTGATAAATTTATTCGTGTTGAGATAGGTTAGACTACGTATATCTTAGTTTTCAAAAATACATAGTTTTTTGTAAAATTTTTTTATTAATTTATATTTTAGTTAGCAAAAAATGAGGATGACTTTGTAATGGTAAAACTTTTACAGCGTAACTTTTTATATGTTATAAAAATTAAGATTATGCACATTTTGAATATTTTTTAAAAATTTTATAGTAGAGGTTTTGAAATTTATGGGATTTTTATTGAATAAAAAATTATTTGGACTTTGAAAAATAATGTTATAGTACAATAAAAGTCTTGGAATATTATTTTATATAATCCCTAGTAATTTGGTCATTAATTAAAAATGTGTATTTTTGCTTAGTTAGAGTTTTTGTTACCTACCATTATAAAAAACTATGCAATTCTGACATATACTCAAATATGGTTTAACTAATATAATATGATAAAAAATATGCGTATGAGATTAAATTATATCTGCTAGGAGTGATAAGAGGCTAGAATCCTTTGAGATTCAATCTATGTCAGGGAATATTTTGGTGGCTATAAGCCATATTCTCGTGGCTATAAGCAATATTCTGGTGCCTACGGGTATATTCTAGTGCTATAAGCACAAAGGAAAGTCATAAGGGGTCAGAATCTTTTGAGATTCTATATAGGTCGAGGAAATATGATATGAACTGCTCTATGATATAAATTTCAATTTATTTATCTTCTCAGTATTATTATTTTCATAATTAGATAACTGCTGTGCTTTTATTACATTTCTCATTATAGTGATTTATTGGATTACATTTAACTATTTTTAAAATTTTAGTAAAATATTTAAGAAATAAAATTTAGATCGATTTATGTAGCATATTGAGCTGTTATAGCTTATTATAATTTTGCTTCTAGTTTTTCAAGATCTTGGAATGGGAAGGAGCTTATTGATTGATAATTTTGGATCAGATTTGAGTTTATAAGTATTTCACTATTTTGATTTTTATATAATTATGACTAGTTTATTATTTACTTCTATAACTTCTGCATGTAGCTATATGCTGTAGTGTATAATGAGTTTATTTTCAATATTTGAATTTTTTAGTAGCTTTGTAGTCAATAGTTTATTTAAAATGAATATTAGAAGAGAATATAAAATATTATAAAACTAGATCTTAGGATTTGCTTATCATAGCTCAATATGGTAGGACCTATCCTAGTCGGGTTAGGTTGTGACAAGCTTTTATGGTATCAGAGAAATAATTTTGGGATGGATCATAAAATAGAGCTATATGAATTGATCTATAAGTCAAGTGGGATAGTTTTAAGTCTGTGTGGGTATTTATTATTATTATTTTTCATATGCATATATGTTCAGTTGCATATTTTCTATGATTATGGATTCGCTAGACCCCGATATGATAGACAGATAGAATGGCAGTCAGGCAGTTCCTATATATAATATGACTTTAATAGTGGGTTATGATATAGTTTTGCATTTTATTAGTCTGATAACCCATATAATGGGTGAGGCACAGTGTAGGGTTCCTACTATGAGATCTGATAAGGTAGACAAATATCTATAAATGTTTTGGATATTGAAGCCTTTAAGGTTTGAGGGTACAGTTGAGCCCAGAGTAGCAGAGGACTAGTTAAGGAGGTTAGAGAAGACATTTAATGGTATGCAATATCCTCTTAAGAGGATGGTACCATTAGTAGTCTTTCTATTAGATGACGAGATAGAGCACTGGTGAATGGGCTAGTAGGAGGAGAAATTTTAAGGTAGATTGAATTCTCTGATTAACTGGAAGGAGTTTTCTGATGTGTTTCGAGCTTGATTTATACCATCTTCTACACAACAGTAGATATAGGAGACCTTTTTGTGACTAGTTTAAGGGAGCAGGATAGTTATGCAATATGAGGTAGAGTTTACTATTTTGACTATATATGCTCCATAGCTAGTTAGCACTCTCACAGAGAAGTGTTATAGATTTCTGAGGGGACTATGAGATAGTCTGAGATAGTCACTGGTACAATTTCATATTTTTGATTTCTCTAAACTTGTGGAGAGTGCTCATCTGATAGAGAATAATTTGATGGCTACACAACAACAGTGGACTATTAGTAGGAAGAGTTTCATTAGCGAGACTTATAGTAGTGACTTCTCTAGGAAAAAGAATTGATTTGCACCTGGATATTTTATGAGAGGTGGACAATTAGTATTTATAGTAGTCTCTGGTAGTGGCAGTGTAGCCAATTTTGGTTTTATTAGTGGGGCACCCATGTTGCAGAGTAATGACAGATGTTATTCTAGTCAGTGTTACAGGATGACTAGACTATTGTAGCTCACTGTGATTTTACTTTTGAATTTTTAGGATCTAAGAAAGGGAATGAGCTTATTGATTAGCAGTTCAAGATCAAATTTGAGTTTATAGGTATTTCTCTATTTTGATTTTATTCATTTATGGCTAGATTATTATTCAGTTCTATAGCTTTTGCAAGTAGCCATATATTGTAGTATATACATTTTTTGATAAAATAAAAAATTCTTATGGATGAGTTTATTTTTATTATTTAGATGTTTTAGTAGATTTATAGTTAGTAGTTTATTTAAAATGAATATTAAAAAAGAATCTGTAATATTCTAAAATTAGATCTTAGGATTTTCTTGTCATTTCTCAATACGATAGGACTTGTTCTGGTTGGGTTTGGTTGTGATACAATTGTTCCCTCTTATTAAAATTTCATCCCAAAAATTAACCTTTTATATGTTTATAAATAGGTAAAGGTACTTCTATCTCATATCTGTCTCTTTTCCCATGCAGCCTCTTTAACCGATATGTACTTTCATTTCACTTTTACATAAAATTTTTTTCTATTTCTCAATTCAAGAACATCAAACTCTAATATCTTTTTAGGATCCTTCATATATGCCATATTACTATCTAATTCAATTCCCTCTAAGGGAACTCTCAGATTTTCATTTGTAAAATTTTTTTTTGAGCATTGATACATGAAAACATGATGTACACCGGACATCTACAAGCAAGGATAGTTTATAAGAAACTTTCCCACTCTTTTGATAACCTCAAATGAGCCAATATATCTAGAATTTAGCTTACCACCTAGGCTAAATCTATAAATTCCATTCATTGGTCTAACTTTTAAGATAACAAAGTCTCCCACTTCAAATTCTATCATTTTATGCTTGGGGTCGTAGTATTTTTGATGTCGATCCTGAGCTGCTTTTAATGTCTCTAACTAATCTGACTTTGTCAGTTGCTTAATCAACTAAATATAGACCCAATAGTTATCATTCACTAATTTTAACCTAACTCACAGGAGTTCTATACTTTCCTCTATACATAGCTTCATATGGTGTTATTTGGATGCTAGACTGGTAGCTATTATTATAAGAAAACTTTATCAATGGAATGTAATCTTCCATGCTCCCTCCAAACTCTAGAATACACAATCTCAATAGATTTTCTTGCACTTGAATTACTCGCTCTGAATGGTCATCAGTTTACAGATGAAATACTATACTAAATGCAATTTTTTTGCCCAAACATTCATGAATACCCTTCCACAGTTGGGATGCAAATCATCCATCTATGTATAATACAAATACCTTAGGTATTCCATATAATTTAATGATTTCTTTCAAAAAAGCTTTGCTAATTTCTCCACAAAATCGGTCTGAAGGATACACAAATAATGTGTTGATTTTATTAGTCTGTCAGTCACAACCCAAATGATGTCATGTCCTTGTCTTTTTCTGAGAAGTCCTATAATAAAATTCATTATAATATCTTCCCACTACCATTCTAGTATTAGCAGTGATTACAACATATCAGTAGATTTCTAATGCTCAACCTTAACAACCTGACATTTCTTTCACATTATCACGTACACTGCTACATCTCTTTTCATTTTAGGCCACCAAAATAATGACTTAAATTCTTATACATCTTTGTGCTACTTGGATGAATTAAATAGCCTGAGCTATGATTTTCATATAATTTTTTTGACTCATATTTGATCCTCTTGCTATCCTCAAGTGCATATCACTTTTAATATCCAGAGTTATCCTTTTGGGCATCTTTGATTCTTTCCTCCAATGTAAGATAAGTAGTCATCTAATTTAAGCTATCTATATCCTAAGCACTCTGTATTATGACCTCTAACAGAATGGTTTTCATATCTTTGATTAACCTTTCTGCTTGAGTTAAGATACAATTTATATGTTTGCTATTTTTTTTCTACTTAAGGCATCAACCACTACATTAATCTTACCTAGATAATAATGTATGTTGAGATCATAATCCTTTATTACTGCATGCCATCATCTCTATCTCAAGTTTAATTCCTTCTGAGTGAAAATGTATTTTTAACCTTTATGATCAGTGAATATTTCACATCTCTTGCCATAAAGGTAATGTCTCCAGATCTTTCAAGCAAACACAATTGTAACCAACTCTAAGTCATGTGTGGATTAATTCTTTTCATGGGTTTTAACTATCTAGAAACATATGAAATCACCTTTTTTAATTATGAATTAAAACATAGCTTAACCTTTTATAAAAAAGCATCACTGTATAATTGGAATCCTTCAATTCTAGATGGAATTATCAATACTGATATAGACGTCAAACACTTCTTTAGTTCTAAAATTTTTTTGCTCACATTCTCCAGTCTATTCAAATTCAACATCATTTCGTGTCAACTTGGATACAGGCAAAGAAATTTGTGAAAATCCCTTCACAAATATTTTGGCATAGCTTACTAATCTCAAAAGGCTCCAATTTTCAATCAGATTACTTAGTCTTGGTTATTTCATAATTACTTTCACTCTTTTTGGATCTACTAATATGCATTCGATACTAATACTTTGGCCAAATTTTTTTTTTTTATCAACTAGAACTCACATTTAGAGAACATAGTAAATAGTTTGTGTTGCCTCAGTAACTCCAAAACAATTCTCAAATGACCTGCATGATCTTCATCATTCATATAGTTAGCTAATATATCATCAATAAAAATAATCACAAATTGATCAAGATAAGGCGTGAAGATCTTATTCATCATATCCATAAATAGGGATGAGACATTTGTCAGTCCAAATGTCCTAACCAAAATTTCATAATGCCCTTATCTAGTACCAAAAGCTATGTTATCAATATCGCTTCCTTTCACTCTAACTTAATGGTATCCAAATCTCAAATCATTTCTTGAAAATATAAAAGCCCCTGCTAGCTAATTAAATAAATCTTTAATTATGGGAAGGGCTACTTATTTTTTATTGTCATTTTATTTAATTCCTTGCAATTAATGTAGGGCCGCATCGAACCATCCTTCTTCTTAACAAATAATATTGATGCACTTCAAGGAGATGTATTAGGTTTGATAAAACCATTTTCAACTAGTTTTGATCACGGACTATTCAATTTTTGTAATTCTTTGGTTGCCATTCTGGAAGGTGTTTTTACAATTGGATTTGTTTCTGGCTGAATAATTATTGTAAACTCTAATTCTCTCTCTGGAGCCAAACTATCTAACTCCTCTAAAAAAATATTAATAATTTTATTCACCACAGAAATAGAATTTATATCACTATTTACCTCTTCACTAGCTTCTACCTTTGTCAATAAATTAATTCACTTGCTTTCATACGTTTGTGCACCAAACTCGAATTAATCAAAGTTGAAATTACACTTTTTTTGCACTAAAAGTAAAATAACTCATCTTCAGGTAATTTCACTTTGACTATTTTCTTCCAATATTCAATAGTAGCAAAATATTTTACTGACTAATTCATCCCCAAAATTACTTCAAACTCCACTAAAGGTAGGACAATTAAATCTGGTTTGAATTTCCTATCAGCTATCATAATATTAGTTGAACATAAAATACTGGTAAATATATAATCTCCAACAAGTAACTTTATACTCATACTAGGAATAAAATAATATGTTTTAAGTATACTTTATCATAGAATATCTAAAATATAAGGAGTGTGATGTATTAGAATAAAAAAGGACTCTATGAGGTAAATAAAAATAATAATCATACCTACCACTATGTCTAAAAGTTCTTTAGCTTCTTGAGAGATTTAAAGCAAAAACTCAAGCTGGTACATATCTCATAGTTTCTCCAGATGCTCTTTCTTTTATCTTTAAGGATGGTTTGTTCAATTATGGCTTAGCAATCTATACTATTCTGCCCTTTAAACATTTTTTCTTTAGATCCCTAAATATTTTTTAGATAATGTCTCTTGATTGTGTATTAGTTATTTTATTTAAATTCAGTGAAAATGTGTTATTTTAGTTATATTTGTGCAAGAAATATTTAGAAAATGGCAAAAATTACAACCATTGAACATCATCGTGATGTCAACTTATATCGTGCCGTAGCTGTGGGTCTCCAAAAGGATGCTACAAGCTGGGGTTGTCATATAAAGGGTATGATCACATTATCTCATTGGACAAAATGATCATAGGCCTTTACACTCTATGCAATCAGGCCAATGGTAGAGCAGATGCAATTGTACATACGATTATCCATGGAGAATAGAGACTTTCACATACATATCTCGATGGATAATAATATATATAACTTGATAGTCACGAGGTTTCCCTCATCCTATACCTCATCTTAAACAGGGTTTATTTGATGTGGGTGTCAGTTTTCCATAGGTGTAAGCCTTGGTGATTAATTACATCTTAGGCCTTGACCTAAGAATACTCTTGATTAGGGATATTATTTTACTCTCTTCTTGGTTTGGCACATAGTGGAGTATCTAGGCTTTCCTAATCCAAATGAAGATAGGCTCAATTAGGCTATTCGACATACAAGGATCATATATTCACTCAGCTAGTCAAAAAGGAGAAATCAAGAGAGGAATCATCACATACAAAGCATGTATGAGAAAAAGATGGAAGTGGCGTCATCAATGTGGCATGGATAGGTGGGAATTATAACCTCTCAAGAATGGAGAGCTTACCCAAAGATAGGGCATATAATGATATATACATATCACCAGCCTTTGGTCCTAAATCTGTAGAGAACACATTGTACACTCAATACTAACACCCACAACCTAGCTAATATAAGACACCAAGGGGACTTATAAATTAAACTCCACCAGGGATCTAAGCAGCCTTGACCTGAATTTTTTACCCTGCTTGGAAAGGGGTACCAGCTAAACTCCATATAGCATCTCAAATCCATGCAATTCGATCATATGCATATGTAAGAGTGGTGGGAGGCATAAAATGGATATTAGCCTTAAGTCCGACCATGAATGGTACTATATTATGCAAAAGTGAACTATCCCTCTATATGAAAAAATAAAAAATCTATATGCTTTGACTCTAGACATGCATGTATGGTTTGGGCTAATCAGAATAGCTAGTAAGCACTGTGAGGTGGACTTGGTTTGAAATAATAATTGAATTTTAAAAATTGACCCATGAAGGATTATGTATTAGTTTTTGAATACTGGGTTGATTTTAAATCCTATGTTTATTTTCATCTTATTTAAAGAAAATTTTAACTTTATTAAAAAAATTAACATCATAAGAGCCTAACGGGGCTCCATCCAAGCCACCACAAAGAAAAAAAATAAAATAAAAAATAAAAAAAGCATGCAGTTCTAATGCGCAATCATAATAAACATACTGAACATTAAATAATAAATAATAGTTAATGGCCATAATGCAGCTGGGTTCTGTAATAGACCCCAGGAAAATAGAAAAAAGATAGCTGAGCTATACCATAACTATAACTCAGCCTAAAACTTTATATTACTAAAATGGTGTGTGGGGTATTGATCAATGTTCATACATTTGGTCTCGTACCTTCTAAAATACCCACACACCTACAAGGCTTTCTTAACTAAAATTATATTTTAAAAAAGAAAAATTATATAATCACCCTACAAAATAAAAATTTGCGTAATTATAATATAACAATCATAAATACACATCTAGACCTAGTCTTTAGGACCACATTCCTAAGGGCTTAGTATTCCTCATGGTACCTATTATAAAGCACATTTATAATTATTATGACATCATTTATTTCCCCCTTGGGAATGTGGTCACCTATAGAAAATATATCTATAAATATACTAATGACTTAATGGTAAGTGCACACTCATCAATCCACAAAATAGAAAAGAAAATAACCATAAATAATCCAAGCTAAAAAACACATCACTACATCAACACAAATACAAAATATAAAATAAAGAAAGTGTAAAATGTTATCCTTACTACATCCCACCCTAGAATGCCTACAAAAAATGTGTCCTAACTAGCACATAAGTGTATGCAAAATTAGTGTTACCTAACTATCCAGATTAGGTGAAAATTTAAAGTTATAAGATCAACTTATATTATTCAATTTATTACCCCTCAAATTTCCCATAAAGTGATTAGTTATTTAGGGTGAATTGATTGACATTTAATTTTAGAGTTATGATTACTAGGTTATGAAGAGTCTAAGTATATGGGCCCTAACATATACTAGGGTTATAAAGAATTGAGGGGAAAATGACCTATCCTCAATCCTACATCTAACTGAGGTAGAGATAGTTATTAGGTGGCAAGGTTGTGAAAGTTTATGAGGGTTGTAAAACCCTATAGAACTAGCATGAGGTTAACCAAGAGGAGGGGGGGGGGGGGGGGGGTGAATTGGTGTTTTAAAAATTATTAACCAAAAATAAAAATCTTTTTTATCTTTTTAAATATTTCAAAAATAAATGACTTAAATGGAAGCAGATACCAAAATCAAAGATTTCAACCACAGAATAAATCACAAAAAAGTGTGAAAATAAAATGCAAAAAAATTAATAAAAAAGAGCACATAGAATTTTATAGTGGTTCGATCAAATCTAACCTACATTCACTCCCTAGAACCTTCCGTTCCAGGTATTATAGTAATCAGTTAGTGTCTCTCCTTTTGCCCCCACAATAAGGCGGAGAAGCCCTTACAAAATCTTTCCACTGACCTGATGAGGCAGAGAACCTTGAATCCTTTTTCACCCTCCTAGTGAAGGTAGAGAACCCAAAATTCTTTTACTCCCTCCTGGAGTAGGCAGAGAACCTGACAATCCTTTTACTCCCTCCTGGAGTAGGTAAAGAACCTAGATCTGATGCTGATGATCATCTCTCCAGAGCCACCAAGGAACCAAGGATGAAGAAGGAAGAAGATGATTGAATCCTTACTTGGAGCAACCTTTATGAATCCCTTCACAAACTCCCTATCACAAGATCCTCTCTCTCTCTCTCCCAAACTCTCCTTCTCCTTCTCTCAGCTCTCTTGGGTTAGAACATCAGCAAAAGCTTTTCTCAAGAGTTAATACAATTGCTTAAATAATGGGCTTTAAAAAACCCTAAATTTCAAGAAATCCATCTTCTATTCATAGGGTACGATACACGTATCGTACGATATGATCTGCATAATTCTGAATCATTCAATAAGTTTATCCATATGAACTATATAATTGTTAAACAAATCGTATAGTACAATAAAAATATCATATAGTATGATATTTATAATTTTCTTTTGTTCATAGGGGATGATGCTTGGGACGACCAACTTCATACTCTGTCAGTCATACAATATGATTAAAATTGTATAGTATGACTAGTTTAAATTTCATGACTTTCATCTAGTATAATCTCTAGGACGACCAATTTCGTACTCTATCAATCGTACGGTACGATCTAAATTATACGGTATGATCAAGCACAATAATTGTCCCTGATTTGATTTCCTGATATCCAAGGGTTAATTAGGAAATAATTTCAATTAAGGCGTAAAGTATGATTGGCATAATTAGACCCCTGGCGGCTAGGGTTTGACAGAGTTGTGCATATCGTATAGTATGAAATAAAAGCATACAGTATGATATACATATCGTACAGTATGAAAGATAAATAGTAAAGTATGATTCACTTAAAAGAAGAACTCTGTCAAAAACCTTTTTCTCTCTCCTTCTGTGTGTGTGCAAGGTTACTCAGCAAAGATATCCACTCAATTACAAGATATGACTCAAGAAACGAACAAATTTAGAATAAAATGAAAATCAACTTTAACCCTGATCTATCCAGTCTTAAGCTGATCTGAATTGTAAATGAATGGTGGATTGTAATCCTGAAATATTAGTATACATAACACAAAATAAGATATCACAGAAACGGGAGGAAGCAGTAACAGGAACAATAATATTTATTATTATCAAAATCACAGTACTCGAATCAAATTTGCAATAGGTTGGTTTATCCTCCCTTGATTATCTTAGACTAGAGGCAAGGATTATAGGTGATACACTAAGGTGAGCTTGTTGCCCACCACAAAAAGAAAATCCTAAGATTCTTATGTCTAAGGTTGGTGAATTTTAAAAACTGACATATCAATAGAAAGCTCACTACCCACTATTATATATAGGTTCTACCTGACTTAAGGTTTGGTGTTTGGGTAGTTAAGAAGTTGGATTGGATTCCTATGGGTGGCTTCAAATTTCTAAAAGAGATAATTTATGTAGATCTTTAGACCCTTCTTCCTTAATGTTTGAGGTATGTGGCATTGTCATAATGTGCATGAGGACTAATGCCTCCTTAGGACATGTAGCCCCGTAGCTTGAGGTAGTCCAGCCTCTATCCGTTACATGTATTAAGGGAGAATGTACAAAGATGAATATAAATCCAACATGGGTTATGGCACTAAGGTATAGCTTGAAGTTCATTTGCTCTTCCAATAGCTTCGTTTGCTTGCTTAGAGTTAAGGCATTTTTAGTTTGAGTTTAGATTAGGGGTGTCAATTCAGGTTAATGGGTTGGGTTCGGGTCAAACCTGAACTTACCCGAACCAACCCATTTAGCTAAACGTGTCCATTTCTTGCACCTGGACCCGACCCGGACTAAACACGAGTCGGGTCGACCCGACCCGGCAACCCGTTTAGGTTTTTTTTCCTATTTTTAAAATTAAAAAGAGAAATTGCTTAAATTATAAAATTCAAAATGCACAATAAACGAATAAAATTAAAATTTGTTTAAATCTGAACATTTAAAAAATACATTAAAAATTACAAAATAATTATAACTTTTTCAAATTGTAAATACACAAATTTTCTATAATACATGACAATTTACAATTATAAATACAATTGCTCAAGCAGTCAACTTCTTTACTGAATTTATGATTTTGTCATTTTGAAATTTGAATGATTGCGATTGCCTATATAGTCATTTTCTCATTCATCTTATCTGAAGTCTGAACATCTGTTAAATTTTAACAGAATCAATGAACCTACAAAAAAATAATTAAAAGCCACAACCTCAAGAACCAAGTTCCTCAATGGCTCAATGCATTAGGGCTCACCGGCTCAGGCCTTAGGGCACCTCAGGCTCAGAATGAACCTACTAAAAATTGAAGAATCATCATATGTAAGTCTGCAACAATTTAAAAAATATTCCCTCCAAGATTACAAATCGGGAATAGAGATTTCATAAATTTAGTATCTATTCAGTGAAATAGTATCTGCTCATACCAAATAAATCTCATTTCCTCAATTTATAACCTGGTTGCATAACATTGTTATTTATGTATTGCCACTATTCTATAACTTCAGCAGGTTCTTCATCATCACTATATTATAATAAAAAACTACCAGCAACAGAGCAACAGAAGACAAGACCAAGTGACCAACCAGGCAGGCCGCAAGTAGGCAACTAGGCAAGTGGCAACCAACGACCCAACATAACCATTAGAAGAACTACAGAAGTCGCAAGTACCAATTGGCCAACATAATACAACTTTCCAGATAACCACAATCACAATAATACAATATCATAGCATAAAACATTAAAACTGAATCATACAACCATTAAGTTAAAAATAAATCACATAATGTCCAGATTCTAGAAACAAAAATGTCACATAATTTCCAAAATCTAACAGAAGTCCAGAAAAAGACCTCCAGCCAAAAATAGTAGTAACAAGACAGGAAAAGAAAGCCCACAACCACAAGCAGCAACAGTAACCGGTAGGCCAACATGGCAGGGCAGTAGCCACTGCTGCATAACAACAGCTACCATATGTAATATGTTCATTGCAGTCACTAACAACAGCTCTCATATGTTCTAAAACATTTACAGGTAATCTTTAGGCTGCTAAATTCTCTGACCCATTAACATCTCCCATTTGGTTTCCCTTCAAATCTAAGCCAATAATGTTTTCTGTCACGACATCAAGCTCAGTGTCTTTAATGTTTATTAACAAAACAACAACTTAGGTTTAGATCAAAATTGAACCATATGTGTAGTATGAGTCTATGACAATTTTATTACCTTGGTCACTATACAACCAATCTTTTGTGCAAACCAATGCTTCAATAATATCATGTTTCAATGCACTTCTATATTGGTCTAGAAGTCTACCAACATTGCTAAAAGCACTTTTGGATGTAATATTAGAGATTGGAATGCACAAAACATCACGAGCCATTCTGGAAACCTGAGGAAATTTGAATTGATTTACTTTCCAATATTTTAGAATGTCTAACTCACTATTTCTATCGAGCTTGGGTTCATCTAAATATATCTCAAGCTCCAATTTTCTAGGCATAGTGACCTCCACCTCAAAGGAATCATAATCCTGTGTTAAATTTTTAAGTTATCTTTAATAAAATAACATAACATAATATGTTAATAGAATGTGAGGTGCAAAAAGCAAAAATATACCTGAAGCATTATCTAGAGTTATGCTGAAAAGCTTTGTATCAAGTTTCCAATCAATCAGAAGCTGTTGAAGTTTCTCAAATAATGCTAAGCCATCATGGGGGGTGGCATAAAACAAAAACTTATAATTTTCTTATGTAACCGCCAATTATTGCCAATGAAATGTGCAGTTAAGCAAATAAAACCATCAGAGTTGATGGAGGTCAACAAATCAGAAGTTAAAGAAACTCTACTCTTACAACTAAATAGGATGGCTTGTATTTGTGCTTTTTTCCTTAATGAACATTTTCTTACAATCATTTTGTGCAGTATTTCTAGAAATAATCTGTAAATAAGGATGCAGGTATTGAAGTAATGATCTAACACCAGTCCATTCCACACATTGAAAAGGTAGGCCATGCATAACTATGCATGCAGTAAACAGGCTACGTAATTCATGATAATCAAACTTATTTTCAACCATAGAAATAGAAGTGCTTAAGTTACTTTGAAGAATAAGCTGACCAATATCATGGGAGTCCCGCTTCTTACAGTTCTGAATGTGACGTCTCAGATTATCTATACCATTTTTACTATCACATAGGTAAGTTGCCCCACATTTCTTACATTTGCAACATTGTTTTCCATCATTAGCAAGTGGCAACATTTCATAATGTCCCCAGACAGTAGAGGTAAACCTCCATTTTTTTGTTTATTTCTTCATTTCTAACTGTACTATCACCAACTTCACCCACATCTACATTGATATAATCATCACTATCACATTCTACATCATTATCAATAGGCTCTTGCTTATTATGCTCGAAAGGATTACTATCAACAACTGTATTACAGCCCTCCATCTAAACACAAAAAAATTCACACTTACCAAATATTTAAATATTTAATCAGTAAATACATAATATACTAAACAAGTAATAGTATTAGTATAGTAATAAACTAATAATGTAATATACTAATATTGTGCATAAAAAAATAATGTAGGTGAGAATTTCAATATTTCAGTTTTCAGAGCACTATAGCAGTAGTTTCATGATTTCACAATAGTCAACAGGGAAACAATCAAACAACTAACAAAGTAACATGTTCACAGCCTAAATGAGTAATTACTGTTCATAAATAGAGTAAAAAAATAAAAATTATCAAGGCCGGCCGATCATACTCGCCAATCTCCAAATTCTAAAACAATAAAATAAGTCCAGATCCACTATTTACAGGAGCTAGTCAGCAACCGAAGGTAAACAACAAACATCTAAAACAACAAAAATAAAAAACCCTAATCTACAGCAAGAGTGCAACGGTGCAAGACACAAATACAGTTATACAACAAACAATGAAAGTATGAAACTCACTTATTGTTTCAACTTTCAACATCTAAAACAACAAAAAATAAAAAACCCTAATCTACAAATGCATTTCAACTTCACTTCAAAATCCCAAAATCTAGATGGATAAAGTGTGAAAAAAGAAAGAGTAGATCAGAAACTGAAACTCAGCAAAACTGAAGGTCTGAATTCTGAAATCGAAACCAAAGTTATACATGAGTTTTCTGATTACAGAAAACAGACCATGGCCGACTAGCGTAGGGTAAGGCGGGAAGCCTAACTGCTGCTACTGGAGAGTGGAGTTGTGGAGGAAATCTAAATTCCAAATGGTGCGAGGCTCGGAGGCTGCGAGCTACGGTGGGAAATGGAGAAACCTAAAACGGTGAAACCCTAACAGCCCTCGCGCCTCGTAAAATGCCGCTGAAGCCTAAAGGCACTTGGAGTCACGTTAACTTTAAGTTCGAAAAGGCGCATTAAAGCCTCTTAACGTGGGTCGGTTTTGAGTCAACATCGGGTTAACGGGTTGACTCGAACCCGACCCGAATTCTATACGGGTCCAAAAAATACACCCGAACCTGACCCGTTTATTTAACAGGTTGACCTGAACCCAAATTTTTTGGGTCGAGTTTTCGGGTCGTGTCAGTTATTGACACCCCTAGTTTACATTATGGTGTTTTAGTATTTCACTTAAGTGTTAGAGAGTTTGTGAGAGAATTTTATTATTTTGTTTTTGTTTTGCCTTAATTAATATAGGCTTTTTTCATAATTATGTTAGGAGTATAGAGGAATTTATTTGGTATTTTTTTATTTTTATCTAATTTTTCATGATATTTAAAGTTATAATTTAGTTAAGGGGTTTGTAATGAATTTATAAATTTATTTAGAAGCCTTACAATTTTTATGGATTTTAATGAATTTTATCATCAATTAGTTTGTGGCGTTGTCACAACGGGCACTAAGAGCAAGGCCTCCTTAGGACATATGGCCCTATAACTCAAGGTAGTCCATCCTATAAACTTCATTGAAGCGTTGGATTGTGTTAGAGATGTATATATTTGTTATAGTTTATTAGTTGTTTCAATCATTAAAATTTTATGTGTTTTATATGCATTTTATTCGTCAAATTGAACATGATAGATGTTATAAAAAGCTTACATTTATTAGTGGTTTATTGATGGCGTTGTCATTTTATTCTCCAATGAGGTTTTTTTCACCCTCCTTGGGCTAACTTAATAGCCTCGTAGGCCCGAGTTACTAAGCAATCATCTTGCTATTTAGTTCATTTTTGCTAATTATTTAATATATTTTAATTTATGATTATTGTTTTTTAGTTAATTAATTATAAGCTTTAGGATGGATTATGAGTTCATTGATTATGTTTTATCAATTTTAATGGTTCACTTTATTGTTGTTTGCAGCAAATGAACTTCAAACATAGGGTTCCATGCTAGGCTCAAATAATAAAATCACACACATTACCTACAAGGAGATCCATAAAGCAACACTAAATACAAATCTGCCTAACATGCTAGAGCTTGTATTTTATTTCTTTTTTATATATTTTTCTTTAACGTGTTTATGAAAGCCACATTTGAAAGCTAAAAATTATCAAGAAATAATTTTTAGAGTAATTTAACTTTTTAAAACCCAAAGAAAACTGTCCTAGAGAGGCCTGCTTTGTGTTGGAAAATAACGATGCACATGACATAATATGTGGGCCTATACTACAAGCCTAGGTGATCGTGAAGGTCTCTATGGTTCACAGAGGGGGCAAGCCCTAAACAATAAGGCTAGGACTTTGTAGGTGTAGTAACCTATGGCCAATGACTAAATATCTTACCATACATCATATGATGGAAAAGTAAACAACAGTCCTGACAGTGCAAGTGTAGCCATTCAACATATAATGAGTTGGTTTTTATAAGTTGTAGAAATTATATCTGACCATGGCGTACTTGGGCATATCCGCATACCCCAGCAAAATGTAGGAGCCTTCTCATAAGGCTCAAGCAAGTGGGACTGAATGGCTAATGTCATATGCATGACAAGATGCACCTCACAAAGAAATATAAAGAGAGCAAGTGTTAGTAGACAATGAAAACAAGTGATAGTCATATACAAGATTATATTTATGTTTGGCTCTATGTATGGAATTATGCATTGGTAGTGTGGGGACTTTGCGAAAATCATGTGATGAACAAATCACAAGTATAATGCTTTATCAAAGTTAGTATGTACATAATCAAAGAAGTGCAAACATTCAGTTATACATCAATGTAAAAAATAAAGTTGCATTTGATATCTAAAGCTATTAAAGTTTAATAAATGAAATCTACTTGCAATACTTGCATGTGTGTATGTAGGCACTATTCTACATTGGATATGAAACTAAACATAATGTTTCACCTCTAATGCTTCATTTATTTGTGCTTAAAATATAAGCATATACAATGAATTCTAAAACTTCATGTATGAAAGCACAAACTTCAAATTTAGTTTGATTTGGAACCACAAGCCATGAAAGTACACATATAAAACACTAAACATATGAAAAGCTCATTATTTACTAGTAGTGAACAAATCAATGTAGCAAACTTGAAGTGCATTACATTATACATGATGAAAAGATACATGGAATAATACTCTAAATCTATTGAAAGAGATTGATATGAAATTTGCAAATCAAGGTTTCCAAAGAAGGCAAAACTTTTTTGCATACATGCAAGTTTGATCACGCATTATTTATGGGTCACGAAAATAATCATATGAAATTTTTATTCTTCTGCAACATAGACAGGATGGCTTTACGTTGAATCCATGCATGTTCACAATTGAGATATAAAATGAACAAAGTCATCTAACATGACTACGTAAGTTCATGTCGCATGATACCAACTATGTATGCAATATTAAGATTCATGAATGTATGCAAATGTATCACTATAATATGATTTCATTTAGAATCAAACATACTTCCAATTAATCATAAGTCATAAAAGCATATGAAAGGTTTAGTTGAATATCCTTTGTGAAATAAATTGGAGCCCCACTTGAGGATAAAATATGGAGGTTTATGATGAACATGTGCTAATTTGATAAAAAATTCATGAGATGTACTATCACTTTTCAATGACATACAATGATTTTATTGCAAACCATAAAAGAAAGCTCTTACTAGGTGAGACATTATTTAAAGCCAAACTTACATATAGTTATGAGGCATAAGTATATATACTAGATTTACATTCCAACCACCATTCACTTGAATTCCAAGATACAAATACTCCTAATTGAAAGCACCTTGAGAAAACAAATCACAAGAAACAAGTAATCATGTGAACAAAAATAGTTGAAATATATCATGAGAGGTTTCTCAAATTTATATACACATGTCACCATAATTATGATTCTTATGTAATCAAATATGCTTCCAACAAGAAGTTGCCAAAATTTGCTACCATCAATTAACCATGAGTAATGATGATAGAAAGATAACAAATGAAATCCAAAACCAACATAATCACTCATCTCTTCTAAAAGTAGTTATAAACGAATCATGTTACATCACTAGTCCACCAATGATTATGCATTCAAGACCTCACACTTTATGTAGAGTTAGATTAATGAAAGTGTATACCTATCGTAACCCGTATTATAAGTATTAGCTAAAGTTTTACATCCAAGAGTTGAGAAGTATTTGATATGAATCTAGAGATGTTCATATAGTTCACCTAAACCTTTAAGAAGTATATAAGTATGACTTGTGTATAGTCTCGTGTGGATCCCTTATTTGTAGACATAATTCATATGTAAGGAAGGGAAAAGCCCAACTTGAAATATCTAAAGGCATTCAATGAAATTTTATCATTCATCATATGCTAACAAAATTTCCATAACTGTATGTATACAATAAGAATTTGAGATGACAGGATTCCATATACAGTAACACAATGCCATTAATAAAAAAAATTGTTGAGAACTCGAATACTCTAAAGTAAAAATAATAAACTTTGGTTCTACATGTCATCATGTTTACATACTTAAATTAGTAGCAACTATAGATTTTCAGAAGCTCTAGGCTATCTCTAAGTTGTCATGCCATCACCATAAGAGACACAGTCCTACCAAAGCATTCATGTATAGTGATGGTTAAAATTCACTGTCAACCCAATTCTTCATTCTATATATGACATAAATCCTAATATAAGCATGTGGAACCTCAAAGTGTATACTTCTTAGCATAAAACCATATGAGAGGCGTTCCCAAAGCGAGAGATGCACAATTAGAAAATAACAAGGATAAAAAGGATTAGATGATAGTGGAATCCATCAAATAAGATGATTAGATAATAGTAGTAATACATGAATAATAGCTTACTACATTATACATTATGTAGCATCTAAAATCCAGAAAAGAATAAGTAGAGGAAGAAACAAAAGAAGGGGAAGGAAATAAGGGCAAGAAATAAGAGGAAGGGTAAAGAAGAAAGAAGAAGGAAGAATGAGGAAAGAAGAAGAAGAAGAAGAAGAAGAAGAAGAAGAAAGAAGATGAGAGAATAAGGGGAAGAAGGATATCAGTAAGAGAAATAAGAAGAGGAAAAAGAAAGAGGAGGGGAAGAGATTACCTTGTAAATGAAGAGGGGTCGGCGGTTTATAGGTTGGTCAACTTCGGTGGGCTTCCGATCTTGTGAGAGAAGGAAAAGGTGGTGCTAGGCACGGGAATTCACTTTGCTTCTGGCTTGGTACGGGCGAAAGAATGGGGGAGGCAAGACTTCGAGCTCCATCCTGGGGCATACGATCCTGAGAGCCGAGAGAGGAAGGAGAGGAAGAAGAGGGCTCAGTTGTTGACCTCATTTATGTATGAGGTCATCAGGAACTACCTACAATCCTTCTTGATGACCTAATGATTGACAAGTCTCCACTTGTCAACCATATAGGTCCGAATCAAATTTAAATCCAGTCCTCAATCCAAACTTTAGCCCCAACCTTTAATTCTCGACTTCAATCTAGCCTTCAATCAAGCTTCAATCCTATCCAATGAATCTAAATCATTTATTTGATTGTGATTGATGTCGATAATTCAAACTCAATCATTCAGACTCAACGTCCAGTTCAAATTAAGAGTTCTAAACCAAATCCTAGGGTTAAAGGCCTATGTCTTGAAACCCTTTTTGGGTGATTTTTTCAATCACCTTAAAATCCAATCAAATGACCTATGATTCATGATATTTCAGTTGAATATTGTTCAAGCATGTACTTAGGGTCAACCCTTCAAATTTGAGCTCAATCGGACACTTCTAACCCCAGAAACTAAATTGATTTCCAAAGGCTATAAAACTTTCTAAGATTTACAGTCTATGCCACTGGACCCTCCACCTTGTGGAATTTGACCTTGGGGTCTTTTTCAAAACTATTGACCATGTCCATAGCCTTTAATATGACATGTTGACCAGTAAATTACACTTTGTTGGACCTAGTTTGATCTATAGTTGACCATGGGTCAAAATGATCAAAATGCCCTTTAAAGGCAAATTTGGACTTTTTCTCAAAACTCAACATGGCACAGTCAATTCAACCCTTGAAACCTCTTCCAATACATCTTAAACATCATTAAGAGTGCATTGAAATCAAACCCAAACTTTGGTTTAACATGGTTGACCAAGTCAACTATGGTTGACCAAATTGCCCCTTTAGGTCCAAATAGCCATTTCAATCCAAATAACCTCACTATTGCATGGGACCACCTTCATTGGTCTCTAATGAACAAATTAAACCTATTGAACCCAAATCTAGCTCTTTATTTGATCTGGTTAACCAAGTCAATCATGATTGACCAGATCAACCATAAACCATATTTACACTCATTCAAGCATCAAATCAAGCCTGAATATCTTCAAACTTCTTTGGCCACCTATCCTAGTGATTTAAATTTGATTGGACACTTTTACCCAATTAATAGTTGACTTGGTCAACTGAGCCCATATTTGGTCCAATCTAATCTTTTTTTGGTCAAATCACTTCAAGCATTTAATCAAACCCCTGCCAATTTTCAACCCGATCCCATTCCTTGTTTTAAGTGAATTCAAACTCACTATGTGTCAAATCAAGTGATGTTAACCAAGTCCATTTGATATTTGTGGTCAAACTCACCCCCATACACATATATCCTATTAATTCCCTCAAGCTCCTAGGAGTTCACTCAAGTAACTCCTTACATTCTATGAATGCCACATCACCAGCTTTGACCTAGTTGACTGGTTTAATTCGCCAACAGATCATTCAAACCTCCTTGAAATGGTAAACCATCCTTTCAAACTTCAAATACATTGCTCCAAGACTTTGGGATTCATTCAAATAGCAAATGGCCATTCTCCTATGTCCAACTCATCAACCTTTGACCTATTGATTAGTCAAAATAATCAACAAAGCCTCAAGTCTCTTTAAAATGGTCAAAACCCTTTGAACCCTTGAGTTCCTTTCAAACCCTCTGCATTAACCTATCTAAATGAGCACTAAATCTCTCTATGAGGCTCCTCGACCAAGCCTAGTCCTTAGTTTAACCCAAAGGGGAAATATGCCCCCCTCCCCCCACCCCCACCCCCCACCTATGAAACCACCCAATTGAAATGGGGCCTTTCCTGCCTTCCCCCTGTCATCCCAACAGTTTGGGATAGGTGTAAGGCACCTGATGAAAAGCTCTGATGCATCAGGGCCATTGATCTTAAAACCTAGGGCTTAAACTAGGTAAAAGACCTCATTTCAACCCATTCAACCTATCTCATTTCCCAGAGCTCATCCAGCCCCCATCTCATTTTATTTCAACTCTCTAAGGTTCCCTCCCCATTTTTCTAGTCCAAAACCACCACTCAAAGACTGCCAATGGGAAGTGTACGAGGATAGTCTACAAGCTCAAAAAATTAAAAAAAACTCCCAAATCTACCAGTTAAATTGAGGCATAATGCCAACCCTAGCTCAAATACCTCGGGTTAAAATAGCTTTCTAAAAAGCTGATTTTAACCCAAACAAATAAAATTTGCACCCACTGATGCTCTTAATGTATAGTGGCTCTATTTAAAATTTCAAACGATTTGATTGAGTTTTTTTAACAAACGAAATGATTATTTGATTTATAGGGTTTTCGGTTAATATATATGCTTGTACATTTTTTTAGCCGTTAATCATTTGATCAATGGCTCTGATTTCGTCATTTATTCTTTCAGTTCGACCTCATATTTGATTTCACAATCTCATTTTTCATCCAGTTGAATCTGGACCTTCAATGCTAAATTGCGGATGATCCAACGACCAGTGCCCCTTTTTGACTCAGATTAGTGGCACACGCTGTCGCGGTGCCGCATCCCATATGGATGGCCAATGATTGTCGTGGTGCAATCATTGGCCATTAATGCCTTCCGCCGCCTTGGTTTTGACCCAACGGCCTGGATTTTGCGATGTGGCCACCCTGTCTTCGCTGCTCTGATCCGATGGACCAAAGAGGGCTGTGTGGCCTCCCACCATCGCCATTTTATTAATTTTAGTTAATATAATTAATGTTTTAATTGATTTTAATTAACAAAATTTTCAAAAAATTATATAAAAATTAATACTAATCCAAAATTAATGTATAAATATTCATTCTTCTCTGAATTCCACCCTCTTTTATTTAAAATTAAAATTGAGAAAAAATATTTTATAAATTTTAAATAATTTCAGATATTTAATATTTGATTTTTAAATAAGATTTTATTAAATATAAATTTAAATATTTTAGAATTTTGGAAAAAGTTTGTTCAAGGCATTTTTGACCTTTAGTGAATTTTTCATGAATTTTTACCCATATTTTGATTGTTACTTAATTTCATGTTTGTATGAGTTATGTTTAAATTTAATTTTTGAAAAGCCCTTGTGAGTCAATTTTGGCTTGATCCTATTCAATCAAACCTTTAGGTGAAGTTTTTAAACAGAGTTTCATCTATGTTTAGAGTTGGGTCTATCAAACTCAATGTAAATTTTTGATGGTTTCATCTAATTCCTTTCATTAATATACTTAATCATCATCTAGACATTTCATGACTTGCATTTGAGTTTGATTGTTGAGTATTATGGTATGTCCTCCCTTCGCCATGATACTCTAATAGCATTGATGTGGGGAAGATTGTTGTGGGGTGAATGTTTAAGTGTTTGAGTCATGGGTGACCCAAATATTTGAAGGTTCACCTTTTCTATGCACTTAGAATTAGGTCACTTATTTATTGATTATTTGCATGGTGTGGCTGGTTGTACATTTGTCAATGGTTAGAAGACTTTGATTTCAAGCCTATGTAACCTAGTGACACATAAGGACAAAAATTAAGGATAATTTTGAAGAATTTTTTTTAAAAATCATAAAAATTAAGATATACACTGAATAGGGGTGAAATTTAAAACACTTAAATATAGTGACATGATCTACCTTTGGCCAGGAGTTTACTTATTTTAAAGGCCATTAAGTTAGAAATTTACTTAAGTCAAAATTAACCCCTAAATTAAGTCTAAAATTTCAAAAATTATAATAAATTCAATTTAAATCCAAAAATTATAAATAATATATCAAATTGATTAGAATTATAGCCCCAATCTAGGAAAATTAAAAGACTCTTTATTAGACTCCTAATTTAGGCTCAATTTTATTTTAAAGAAAAATTAATATTTAATTAATTAAAAATAATTAAAATTCTAGAAAAATCTCAAACATCTGAGAACACTCTCTTGTGTCATTCCTGACGTGTGGGAGTGATTTCAAGAAGTTTGGAATCAGTTTGGATTAAAATCATTAAAACCTTCTTATTTAACAATTTAAAAAATCCAATTAATCAATTAAACTTTGAAAATTCATAATTAAATCTAAAAAATTTCAAATTTACCAAACTAAAAGCCATTCAACTCTATTTAAGGTCTAGCATTTTCTAAAAATTTTAAACCACCCGAAATAAGTCAAAGTCACAAAAGTCAACTTTCTGGTCAACTATAGTTCAAAAAAGGTCAAAACTTCATAAATTCATAACTTAATGTAGGAAAATCTAAACCCAACAAACTTAGAGTCTAATTACTCACCTTAAGGCATAATATTTAGAAAAAAATACTAAAATTTTTTAAATTGATTTACAAAGTTTTTTTTTGAAGATGCAACCAACTGCATTAATCACTAAAAAGAAAATTACAAACTACAAAACATTAAAATCAGATTCCTCCTTTAACAAACTAATAGAAGGAGAAATATTATTCATACTAATATCTTCCCAAAGAAAATTACTACAGAGAGCATAATTAACACACAAATCCGCTAACTTATTACAATTCCTATCTATACAGTTAAAAATCACATGGTTAAAATCCTTGATAAAAGCAAGATCTTCCATTCCCTGACTACCTTTCCTTATTGCACCTTGAAGAAATTTGATAATATTAGAATTATCACCTTCGATGATAATTCCCTTATAATTGAACATCCAATCTTTAATAATATCTTAAGAGATTGAATAGCTAAAAGCTCCAATCGAGAAACATTCCAATGAACACAAGTATGTCCAAACACTAGAAGAAATCTACCTTTATTATCATGGAAGACACCACCAATTCCAGCTTGATACGAAGGTAATAAAGAAGCATCAACATTAACTTTGATCCAATGGGGAGGAGGAGGATGCTAATGATTATACCATAGCCTACTCGACTGATTAGCACCCTAGAGACCCAAGTTAAAATTACCAGTAAATTTAGAAATTGAAGCATAGCTCACAAAATTTGTAGTAATCACCATCGAGCTTTCTTCCTTGCCTTCATGACTTATTCCTCGCCTTCCATGAAAAGCATTCTGAATTGCAATACAAATTGACTAACAGTTTATTCTGCGAACTAAGAAGGATCAACCACTTACAATAGTCTTCAAATGTGTCAAAAGATGGGATCCCAAAGCCCCATCTATTAAAGTGTTGAAATACTTCCTTCAGCTTCTCACATTTGGTTGCAACATGTTCAATATCTTCAATCGCATTACAACTTCTAGGACAAGAATTTTCCTCTTGCAATCTCTTGTATGACAAGAATTAAAATGTAGGAATAGCATTGTTGAACATTCTCCACCAGAAAACCTCCACCCTTGGGATAAGCTTAGCCTTTTCGATCCATTTCCAGAATTGAAAATCAAAATAATCATGAACCGGCTTCAAAGGCCAATGCAGAAAAAGATTTTCTAGAATTTTGATAGATAACTTCCATCTTGTCTTCGCCCAATTCCGACTTTATATGTATTTGACAGATCAGATCCACAAGTTCCTTTCCAAAGAACTTACTGAGTTTGCCTTTATTCCAGCAGTCTCCTGTAATGAACTTATCCACCGTCACTTCACTCCTTTCCAGAGACAACACAAACATAGGCCAACTATTAATACTTTTATCCATTATCCAAATGTCCTTGTAAACATCAGTAGCACCACTATCCGCAATGATCCACCTAACAATTGGATTGAGAAATCTTCCACCATCAAAAATTGTTTTCCAAGAAGATGAGCCTCCCTTCTTTGATCTTCCATCCTCAAATAGAGAACCATATTTCGGAGCAAGAGTTTTATGCAGCAATGACTCTTTGTCCTGTATAAATTTCCAAGCAAGTTTTGCCCTCAATGGCCCAACTTTGGTTGAACAGGAGTGTAATTCACGCTCTCCCTACTTCACTGGCTTAAACAATACATTCCAGCTAACATAATGAAGCCCCAATCTTCCATTCATCTTATTCCAAATAAAGCTTCTACACATCTTATCAAACTCATCTAGAACACCTTTCGGGACAAGAGAGTGCGTACACTGAAATGTTGGATAAGAAAGCATTTCCGATTTAACAAGAGTAAATTTACTAGCTAATGAGATGAACTTACTTCCCCAAACATTCAGCATTCTCAAGGCTTTATCAATAATGAACTAAAAATTAGCCCCTACTAGCCTCCTCAAAGCAATTTTAACTCTAAGATAATAAAACACCTTAACTGATTTAAACCCCATAATATGAGATATATATTTATTTTTTTCTTTTCTTTACAAATTTACCAAAAAAGAATAGTTGATTTATTAATATTTATTCTTTGTCATAAAAGTCCATTAAAATCCCCTTGATCTCCTTCACAACCTTCGTTCTAGCTTTAAAAAAAAATAATATCATCTGCATAGAGCAAATATAAAATCCTTGGGCCATTTGGACAAATATGAACTCCAATTGAATCACCTTTTTGAATAAAAGCATTTGATAAAAGTTGAGAGAAAACAATAAATAATAAAGATGACAAAGGACAACCTTGACGGAAACCACTCCTAGCATTGATCCAATTTGAAAAGTTGTTATTAATATCAAAGAGAACCTTGGTTCTTCAACGCATTCCATAATTAGACTGGAAAACTTGGTTGGGAAACCAAAATACTCCAAAAATATCTTCAATGTAGGCTAACTCATAGAATCATAAGCTTGCTCTATATCAATTTGAAAGACACTAATCCTTTAGAAGATTTAGAATACATGAACTTGTGGAACACTACCTGAGCTACCAGAACATGATTCGACATCGACCTTCCCTTCAGAAATGCCACTTGCTCCTAAGAAATCAATTTTGGAATAATGGATAGCAATCTATTCAAAAGAACCTTGGCAGCCACCTTGTAAACTATTTTGCAAAGGTTGATAGGTCTATAATTAGAAGGAGCCATAGGATTACTCACCTTAGGGATAAGCACAATTAAAGTCTCTTTCCATACAACACTCATTTCCCTAGAATAAAAAAATTGGTTAATAGCATTCCAAAAATCTTATTTGATAATACCCCAATAAGCTTTGATAAAGGAAGAGGAAATACCATCATTGCCTGGAGAAATATTACCACGGACTTGCTTCACCACAACCTTAACTTCCTCCAAGGTAAAGTCCCTATCCAACAACCTTTTCGTCATCTTCTTCTTGATAGCTCAACGGGGAAGGCCAACCTTCTAGTACATTATTAATTAGACTTTGATTCAACGTAAGTTTAGCAAATTGGGCTGAAATTGAGTCTGATTTGAGTCTGAATCGAACCCAATTTGAATTAATTCAAGTTGATTTGTGTCTAATTTGGTTTGGTTGCATCGTTTTGATAAAATTAGACTTGAATTGGCATAAATTTGACTTAAATATAGTTTATCAAGGGCTAAATGACTTGATAGAACATGCTCAGGGGAAATTTTGATAAAATTAAGGTCAACAAATATACCCCCAACATGTGTGATGAACGATAAGGGAACTGCACGTGTTGGCGTTAACCTCCCCATCTCTAGGAAGATATAACCCAACAATAAACTAAGAAACTTAATGTTTACATACTGATATAATAATTATCCAATCATTCAATAATCATCAATTGAAGCAATAATCATACAACATACTGAAGTGGTGACACTAAAAGGGAGAAATTGGTCAAACATTCACCTGACTAAATTGAAACAACAAACAAGGACACAAAAACCTCAACACCTATTTGGCCATAGGCCCGGTGATTGGTCATAAACAAACTCAATGATCATCCAACCATAGGTCAGGTGGAAAAGAAAAGACAACAACAGACTCGACAATCCCCCGACCATAAGTTTGACAATGAAACAAAAATGAACGATTAGCTATCAGCCAACCATGAGTTCAATGGTGATTTGAAGAGGAAAGGGAAAGAGCCTCTGCCTGACCATAAGCTTAACGATGAATTGAAGAGGAAAGAGAAAGCACATCTATCTGATCATAAGTTTGATGGTAAAGTCTTTATCCGACTGTAAGCCAAAGGGTAGAATAAAATGGAACTTAACAGTCATCCGATCATAAGCCTGACAGTGAACTGAAGAGGAAAGATACCTGACTTTAAGTATGATGGTAAAGTCCCTACCCGACCATAAGCCTGATGGTAGAACAAAGCGAAACTCGATAGTCACCCGACTATAAGCCTGATGGTGAACTGAAGAGGAAAGAGAAAGCATCTCTACCCAAAATTAAGTTTGATGGTAAAATCCCTACCCAACCGTAAGCCTAGTGGTAGAACAAAGCTGAACTATATAGTCACCTGACTGTAAGCCTGATGGTGAACTGAAAAGGAAATAAAAAGCCCCTATGCCTGACTATAAGTATGATGATAAAGTCCCTGCTCGACCTTAAGCCTGACAATTGAACAAAGCGTAGCTTGATATTCAACCGACCGTAATCTTATTGGTGAACTAAAAAGGAAAGAGAAAGCACCTCTACCCGATCGTAAGTTTGACAATAAAGTCCCTACCTGACCATAAGCATGATGGTAGAACAAATTGAAACTCGATAACTTCCTAAAAGGAAAAAGGAAACAAGGGGAATGAAGAGGTGGTGAAGTATACCCCCAGGACACTACAGGGCAACAAACCAGAAAGCCTGATGCCTATACAACCGTAAGCCTGATGGTGAGACAAAATGGGAAGCTTAATATCTACTTGATCGTAAGCCTGACAACGGAGTCTCTACCTGATCGTAAGCCTGACATAGAATAAAGGAGAAAGATCCACCCCTATTAGGCCTTATGCCTGATATAGGGTCTCCACTCAACCACAAGCCTGACGGTGGAATAAAAGAGGGATCAATAATTACCCGACTATAAGTTTGACGGTGATGTGAAGAAGAAACAAACAACCTCTACTCAAAAGTAAGCTTGGCAGCAGAGACTCTACCCGACCATAAGCATGACGATAGAATAAAGAAGAACTCAATAATCACCTGATCATATGTTAGATGGTGATGTGAAGAGAGAAGAGAAGGAGGGGAAAGAAGGATTTCTTAGATACATGAATCCACATAAAATACCTTTCACGAGCTTGTCTGTAGATGGGCACTGCGGTAGAGAGAATCAGAATACTCTCATGTAAAATCAAGGCAGGGCTATCATAACTTTTAATAAGAGAAAGAGCATGATTGCACAATAATATATGAAGGTTCCAAAGGAATAAATCCAACTGGGGAAGGTAAAGGGGAAATCCCTGATAATGAGATATCCATGAAATCCCTAGCTTGCATCTAAGTTACCAAATGGTTGAGGATAAATCATCATATCCATGAGTATCTAAAGTGTAAACAGAACTTCTTAAACAAAATCGAGGCTATGCCATACAAATTTATTAAGCAAAGAATAATTGAATGGTACATCATTCCCTATAATTGGGGAAGAGATATAAGCAGTGGAGTGAGAGAATGATCTCACCCAGGGGAGAGTAACACCAAAGTGGTGAGGAGAACACACTCCCAACTGATAATGAAAATTTTGTTGGAAACCAATAGCCACCAGAGAACCATAAAGGTAACACCTATACTGAATAATGGGACCCTGTGAGAGATATAGGCAATATAGACATATCCAAAGAATCTCTATCAGAGCTAAGAGCAAGACTCCAATGGAGAACTATATCGCTGAGTAGGCAAAGGACTGGTTTTCTAATCGGAAGCCATAATCCACTAAAAAATAATGCTAACATCTAAAACCAGATGTACTACATCAGTAGCGGGGGACATATAACTCCCTCAATAAAAGAAGAGGAGTATAGGGTCATCTCCTAAGAAATTATAAAATGCTTCAAAGGAGAGGAAAAGATAGAATTTTGGAAGAACCTAAGCTCTAGGAGTATAGAACTAGGTTCCTCTTATGACAAGGGCAACTATTTTTGCTTAGATGAGAGTTTTCCTCATTATCATATTTTTATTATATTTTCATGTTATATTCATAGTTATAGATTGGATATATCCTAAACTATCAAAGATAACATATAATAGAGGGAACATTTATCATATCTATGAATTATTTCTAGCATGGGATATTATCTAATGATTGGAACATAAAGAGAGGGAAGCATGGTTGGCTTTGATAACCCAGGTCATATTCACCACATGAATGAAATTGAGGGAGATAGATATCACACATAGGGTCTATAAAAGAATACATATTGGCTTTGATAACCCAGGCCACATTCAACTCATATGAATGAACTAGGGAGCACAACTATTACATAGATACTGATGAAAGAGGGAGCCATTCATATTCCGCAAGAGATCTAAACAAATGGTTTTAGTATCACAGACTACACTTGGGGTGACAAGTGAAACTAAGAAGCCAACACTCATTATATACTCGAAGATATCAAAATTTTATGAGTCTATAACAAGCTAAATAAATCATACAACTCAGTTTTCATGAGTCTATAACAAACTGAGGAAATTATATAATTCAGATCTCATGAGTTTCTAATAAATTGAATAAATCTCATAACTCAAATATTAAAAAGTTATATGACTCACACCAGAAAATGAGGAAAACCTAGAGAAACCAAATGGATTGGTTTTGATAACCCATACCACACTCAAGATGATGAGTGAAAAATGGGA
This sequence comes from Dendrobium chrysotoxum, assembly GCA_019925795.1. Classification (NCBI taxonomy): domain Eukaryota; kingdom Viridiplantae; phylum Streptophyta; class Magnoliopsida; order Asparagales; family Orchidaceae; genus Dendrobium; species Dendrobium chrysotoxum. The sequence continues at coordinate 44,853,201 of CM034308.1, forward strand.
AAATCAACCCTCAAAGGGGGACAAAATAGAGGTTCAATGCAATGACACAAAGGTGATTGGTATGCACAGACCTTAGCACAAATATCCCTGTGGTGTATTTTTATACAACTTTAAAAGACAACCTCATACTTTGCATGATGAACCTCACATGGTAGAAAATAAATCATCATGGTTACAAATTGTCAAAAAGTATGGAAAATCCTCTCAAGTAGTATCTATACAGAGGAATATTTACAAGTGACAAAGGGATGCCTCCCATGATGTGCAAGACTCATGCATAGTACTTCTTCAAGTACTTACCATTGATGACAGGCATAGGATGAACACAATTTACATCTATTAATAGGTAAGCACCACCTTCATATTCTTCTTCTACGATGAAGGGGCCTTTCCAAATAGGCTCAAACTGACCACCTCGATGATGTTGTGAGGTGATAGGCTTATGCAAGATAAGAACTAAATTTCTAACCCGAAAAGCATGGCGTCAAACAAGATTATCATGTGCCTGGGCCATACAGGTTTGATATAACTTGAGGTTCTAATGGGCATGCAAATGTAGCTCCTTTAAACTATTAAGATCTTCCAACCGCAGTTGGGCATTATCATCATGAGAAAGATTATGGTTAACTGCCACATGTAGTGAAAGGAGATTGACCTTAAGTAGGAGGACATCTTCAACTCTAAAGGCTAGATCATATGGCATGGACTAGGTAAGAATATGATATATAATCCTATAAGCCCATAATGCTTCAGACAACTTATCATGCCATTTTCTTTTATTTGCTATGTGTATTTTTCTTATCAATTAGATTAAAGTTTTATTAAAAGCCTAGGCCAAACCATTAACTCTAGAATAGTAAATAAAGGAATAACGCCAATTAATGTTATGATGGTGGGCAAATCTAACAATTTTGGTGCTTGTAAATGATGGACTGCTATTAGAAATTATATGATGTTGAACACCAAAATGATAGAAAACATGATTATGAAAGAAGTGCATCACATCCTCTGAATTAACTTCCTTAAGGAGGGTTAATAGGACTCACTACTTCTATGCCCTAACCTTTACATGGCTAAGAGGATACAGTGGCGTGTAACAGATTTGGGGGTTGATGAATAATTATACTATGAATCTAACATTTATGGTATTTTCTAGTGTGCTCCATATAATCATGGATCATATCGATGAATAATAGCCGAGTCAGTTAATTCTAACCTTCATCTTAGGTCTAGACTGATGAGCACCACAAAGACCTTCATGTCTCTAATCCATGACCTTGCGAGCCTTATTATTATTGAGGCAACACAACCACATCTGGTCAAAAGAGTGTCGATACAGGGTGACATTCACATAAGCGAATGACAGACCTCTCTTCCTAATATGAGTGGAAAGAGAGAGATTATCGAGAAGCCCACTATACTTTAAATACTCAATGAAAGGGGCTCTCCAATCTGACAATTTCTCAATAGCAAATACTATGGAGGTCTGATTAGGAGAAGATAAATTTGTGGGATATGGGCTTGACGATACTGGATAGTAATGGACACTAAGTTTCCAGTTGGGTCAACTAACTTCTTAACAAGTTTGGATAATTTATCCACTCTATCATTTTCAAAGCGAGGGATTCTAGCCGAAGTCACTTCAGGAATAAGACATAAGAGCTCCATTACACTACTATGATAAGGTAAGAGCTCAAGCTTAAGAACTTTGAACATCTAAGCTACTTGATTGTTAATTAGTTTGGAATCGCCAAATATCTTCACCCATATAATATTCATTTAAATGGCTAACTCAAGTCCCAAAATTAGAGCTTCTGAGTCAATTTCATTATTAGTATAAGGTCTTAAGAGAATATAGAAATAGTGAAGGGTTTGGCCTTTAGGGGACACAAAAATAAGGCCCAAACATACCCTAACTACAGAAGTTTCATGAGCGCTAAGTGATTTGATGAAGGATATATCATCAAAATAGAACTCCCAAGTAGAGGACTCCTATTCTTCCACACTTATGACTAGTTCATCAGGTAGATCATCATTGAGTGGAGAATCTGTAGAGATAAGATGAACATCAAGAAAATTAGCTAGAGCCTATCCTTTAATGTCTCATTGAGGAATACAAGTAATTTCAAACTGCAGTAAGATTGTGGACCAACATGCTAAGTGACCTGACATGGTCTGACGTGACCTAACATGGTCTGACAAGTCATCCTACAAAGCGTTGACCCAAGAAATGAGGCTTATCTTATGTGAAAGCATGTAGTTTCTAAGTTTTTGCACAATGAGGATCAAAGCTAAACATTATTTTTTCATTGCCGAATATTTTAGCTCTACAGGAATCAAACATCTACTAAGATAATATAAGGTATTTTTCTTGTCTTCTTCATTCTCTTGAGCTAAAAGCGCACCAACTAATTCATCCAGGGTTGTAGTGGAAAGGATCAATGATCAACCTGGGATATGTGCAGCTAATATAGGGGGACTCATTTGGTAGCACTTTATGCTCTCAAAGGCCTCTTGACAGTGCTTATCCCAAGGAAATTGTGCATTCTTTTTTGTGAGAGCAGTGAAGGGATGATATTTACCAGTAAGGTTAGAGATAAATCTCTACAAAAAAGTAAGCTCTTCCTAAAAATACCTCAACTGGGTAAGACTCTTTGGGGGTTTCAAGCCTATGATGGCCTTGATTATCGTGGGATCAATCTCAACACCATGATAATAAATAATAAAACAAAGGAACTTCCTTGTAATAATGCTAAATACACACTTTAGGTGGTTTATCTTGAGGTTATGCTTAAGCAGGAGCTCAAAAATGATTCGTAAATCTTAAAGGTGATCTCTGCAGACCTTTCTTTTGAACATGAGATTATCCACATAACATTCAACTTGCTCATGAATCAGCTTATCAAAAAATGACCATCATAGCATGTTGATAGGCGGCCCCAATATTCTTGAGGTCGAAGGGCATCACCTTATAACAATACACACCAATAGGGATGCGAAAGATAATAAACTTCTCATCTTTAGGAGTCATCTTTATCTGATTATAACCAGATGAGCCATCCATGAAGGAGTGAAATCATCATGAGTTCATAAAGGGGAAGAGTGAAATCATCATTAGGACATGTCTTATTCAAATCATGAAAGTCGATGCAGACATGAATCTGAACACTCTTCTTTAGAACAAGAACAACATTGACAAGCTAAGTAGGGTACTTCTTTTCATAAATAAAGTTAGCCTCCATAAAATTCTTAGTTTTAGTGATCATATGCTATTCAATCTCTAACCTTATCCAATAAGGTGACTGTTTAAGAGGGACTACATGTGGTCGAATGGCTAACTTATGGATCTTGACCGGGCATCTCAGTGTAGTTCCAGGAAAAATAATCTCTAAACTTAGATATTAGTTCAATATACTCTTGAGCTTTTAACTCGGATAATAAACCACTAAGGAATATGGATCAAGGATCTGACTCGAGACCTAAATTAACTTCACATAATTTATCCATGGCAGAGCTAGCGCTATCTTAAAATTCATGTGGAGCATCAAGGTCCTTATCCTCAATATCATCTAGGTCTTCATCATCTGAGATGGAAATAACTGGATAGGAAGGAGAGAACATGGATGTTGGCAAAAGGAAATTGATCTTTCTCTAAATAGCCTAAACCCTATTGAGTTTGAGGTAAATCAGTTCACTAAATGTGGGCTTTTTGTAGAGCTTATCCATCTGACTAGTTCGAAGGAACAACACCCTACTCAATATAACTATCCAAAAAAGAAGAGAAGTAGAGAGGAACATGCTTGATCTCATCATCCACGGTGGATTCCATAGGACCCAATATGCCAGTACCCTGTGGGACACCTACACTGTGAAACAATGATGCTTGCCCACCAGGTTGTGGTGCCACAAAGAAAGTGTACAACTTATGCATAATGATTATTATAGTATAGTGGACCAGATGCATTAGTGGAAGGTGTGGGAGGAGTTTATCGGCTAAATTCCTCAACCCTCAGTTTGCACATCTGGAAAGAAAGGGATGGTTGACTAGTAGTCTGATGTCAAATATCTATGTCATCATCTGAGCCACTTTTAACGACTAAGCCGCCTTGAGGTATTAAATCCCTATGGGATAGGGACTAGAACCATAAATGCTAGAGGCCGACGAGGGAACTGAGTAATGAGGAGTATATATCATCTCATCATTAGAGGAATCTGACTTGATAATCAAAGAGAAAGTGTAAAGACCTGACGGGGGAGCTCCATTATCAAGGTTTTTTATGGGAAGAGCTAAACCCCTACCTTAGCCTTTTCCATGCCATCCCCTGCCTCCACTAGGGGAAATATCATGCCGTGAAACAAACTGAAAGGAAGATTCAGCATGATCTGTAATGAAAATATCTTCCTCAGTATAAACCTATAATGGACCTTATACTAGTGGCTGTATAGGACCCTATGCAAATGACTGCATAGGACCATGTATAATACTAGTAGGTCTCACTGGTGACTACATAGTGGGAGGTCAACCAGCCTTCCTAAGCATATAATACTTGGCATCATCATAAATAGAGACCTCATATACGGTAAAAGGTTAAGTATCCCTGGGAATGGAATACTCCATATCATTCCTTATATACTTCATGCACTAGTGTAATGTAAAGGGAACCATCCCACGCTCATGAATCCAAGGACTTTCTAAGAGAGCCTTGTATGAGGTATCTGCCTCGATAACATGAAATTTTTCCTCAATTTAGAGATCTTTAAATCATAAAGGGAAGTTAATGGACCCTAAAGCACACTGGCCTTGATCATTAAAGCCCTTTAACACAATATTATCTGAAGTAAGCTTCAAGCGACCAAGGGAGAGGCTCTCTAGGGTGGAATAATTAAGGATATTGACTGAAGCTCCTTTATCTATCAGGACCCTATTCAACTTATGACCATTAACTTTAGTAGTAATATATGAGAGATAGTTGTGCTTGGAAATCACTAAGAAAAGACCCTAATCTGAAAACATAATGCATGATATCTCTTTCAAATAGCACGCATCCTTGATAGACTTAGTGGCAAAGAAAGCTTGATAAGACTCTAGCTCCAGTAGGGATTTCACCAAAGACTCTCTAAAGTTGGAAGATATCACGAGTGAATCATAGAAACTGAGAAGGAAATGAATCTTCCTCAAATAAGCCAACACATTATCATCAAAATCCAATTGAGGGCCTTTTCCCTTCTTGTTAGCTTGTACTTGAGAAGAGGGGATAGGGTCATCCTGTTGGGTAGTGATAACCTTAGCTTTTTTTATATTATTTTTAGTCATTTTAGAAGGAAGTACCTTTCCTAAATGTAACTAGATCTCCTACACTTAGTCAAACTCAGCAGAAGCCTCATTTGGTTTGGGAGCTATAGCTTGTATTGGCTCTATAGAAAGTGATTGGGCTATCTTCTTAGACTTATCTTTGGAGTCCATATAACAACCACCTATATGAATGACAAAAATAAGATTTTACTCACACTCAAACTCTTGTTAATATAAAGGATTATCATTATTACCAGAGATATATAAAGCATGAAAAGAACGAGTGTTAGAAAAAGTAGAACTAGGACCAAGAGACCAAAAGTAGTCAGAATTATCTTCTTTCATTAATTCATCATCAATAGGAGGGAGAATAAAATATTTTAGTGTAAGTGCTGAAAGAGATCCAATCTTCCCTTCTAAAGTTACATCAAATTTCTCTCTCTCTCTCTCTCTCTCTCTCTCTCTCTCTCTTATACATTTTCTAAGTACATAAAAGTAAAGAAATATGCTCAGTAGGTACTACAATGAAAAAGGGGAAAAATAGGTAAAGTAACTAAACTGGCAACTACCGACTTGGTATATGCAGGCCTCCTTTCAACTACCTATGAACTTTGCACTGCTTATCTGATCATACCCCTCATTTTATGAGAGAGTGCAACCTGCCACTTGCTTGATTAAAAAGTTAATATTTTTGAAAAGATTAATTATCTTTGGGTGATTTAATTTCATAAATTTTAATTTTAAAATTGAATGCATCATTATGAATGGTATATCGTCTTAGGAGATGAGCATTCCATTCCCTAATGGGTTCAATTTATAGGATTAAAATTTCATCCAGATTATCGTAGTCAAATTCGAGCAAGAACTACATATGGCCCCGGAGGGTCAAAATGACTGTTCACTCAAGTATTTAACCATAATAATTTGGATAAAATATCATAAACTTTGTAATCAAAATTATGATAATAATTGATATATCTTTCTAAGGAAAGAAGATATCAATCATTATTGATCATTTGAAAATGACAATAATGATCGTTGATTTTCACTTAATTTTTCCAAAAGAGAATTAATTAAGTTTTGAAAAGATTGGTTTTTTTAAAAAATTGATCTGGGTTTCTGAATCTCCTATGAGCGTAAGCCCTCATAGTTAATTACATCATAGGAAACTGAAGTTTTCTACAAATACTCTTGGTTAAAATTGTGGTATTTTTTTTTTTAAGATATCAAAGTTTGCTATCAAAGGAGTTGAAATTCAAACGGATTGGATCAAGGTTGAACACTTATTTTTGGAGATCAAAGGAGGAACGGTAGGAGGTGCTTTGGGATTCAAAAATAATTCAGAAACATCTAAATCTATCCTATATGTTGGGCTTAAATTTAAATTGAAAGATATTTAAGTTTAAATTATCAATTTTATTAGAAAATTAGGTTTTAATTCCCAAAAGATTGAGGTCTTATAGCCTGAGCTTGCCTCAGAACCTAAATCTAAATTGGTACTAAAAAATCAGTAACCAGAACCTGGCTTATGCAATGCAGGATCTGGACTTAGGCTAGCCTGGATTGGGGAGCCATCTAAACCACCTAGGCGCTTTAAAACCATGAGTCCGATCTTTTATGTAAGAATGGTAGGGATGCTACTTAAGATAATTTTTTGAGAAAAGGGCCGACATCTAGAGTAGTCCTTAATTTGGCCCCTTGACTTATATTGGGTAATATAAAACTTAAATTAACCGCAATAAAATTTTTGACTCATTTTAATTTATTTCTAATGCAGTGCCTGCTAATTGACTCAATGAATACTTAAATCAAATATGAAGCAATTTTAAAAAGGCTTAAAAATAGGTTTTTCCCAAGAGATTGCACAGATTTCTCTTGACAGATCTGTAACCTCATAGGCCAGGTGGTCTGCCAAAACCTATAGGCGGGGAGATGCCTTATAAAGTAAAGGAAGTGTAACAAAATGTAATGTAAACTCTCGACAATCTCATGCTTAGTTCTTAAAACTTTAGAATTTCTATGTTATCTTAAAAATTTTAATTTAATTAAAGTAGAAAAAGTTTTAACGATCCCTCACGAGCCTCCTATCAGGTTCCAAGAAAAATCAAAGGTCGACATGCAAAATCACCAAAAAAACTACTAAAAGCATGCAATCCTATATTGCAATCAACACATTAATCCTTAAACAAATCAATTAAACTAATATTCAAATTAAAAGTCCATGTGACAAGTGCCACTTAATATTACAACCAGGTGTCTGTAGAAAGTAAAGTGGTTGGGTTCCACTAACAATAGTCCGAATTCTACTACTAAGACTCAAGTAACTTTTAGAAAGGGATTCTTCTCATTCTTCACTTATTCATCCTTCTATGGGCTCCTTGGACCCTCAGGTCCGGAAATCCAAATAAAAAGAAACTCCTTCTCGAAAGGGGTGTTATCTTTTCCCTTTAGATATTTGAAACTATCCTAACTTAGTCTTCAAAATGGAGGAGAACTTTCCCTTGAAAGATGTTCTCTCCTCTTTGGAATCTAAGTTGGATACTTATGTATCCCCTCTCAAATGTCACTTTTAATTACAACTTAATAGATTTGAATTACAACTTATGTATACTGAATTATAATTTTTTGTTGAAGCCTTTATCACAGAGCTGGTTGATACTGAGCAGATTATGTTTTAAGCCATCTATAAATAAGATATTTTCAATGATGAAATTTTTTGAATTGCCAATTTTACCTGAGCCCACTACTCTCTTGGTGGTGTTATCTCCAAGTGTCACCTTGCCTTCTGCCCTGACCTCCAACGAAATGAATTGATTTATATCTCCAGTCATGTGCCTTAAACATCCGCTGTCTAGGTACCACATACTCTCATGAGACCTTTTGTGAGAGTACCCCTATAAAATCATCAGATGTCAGATTTGGGAACCCAAAGAAGTTTAGGTTTCACCTTATAGAATGTGGGATGAAATGCTTGCATGCTCTGCTGTGAATTATGCAATTTTGCTCTCTACACTAAATATGTTCTACGGTGGATAGTGTAAGTATGGGAGATGTGTCCTAGCATGCCACAAGAAAAATATCTAACACCAGGAAAAGCGTTAACTAATATATATGGGTAATGGTGCCTCTTTCTAGTTTTGAATGATGCATGCTGTGGTGATGGATTATGTAACTGTGCAAGTGTAGGTGATGTTTTATTTTCTTTGAAAGCATTTAACTTGATTTATAAAAATTAGTTTACACTTTCAAGAATTAAAATTTCAATTTTTAATGCATGCTCCCTATTATCAGCTTCATCTAAACATGCCTTTGATTTCTTAAATGAATTTTCTAAAACATATAATGTCAGCGAAGTTTTTTGAATTTTTATTATTTTATATTTATTCCATTGTTGATGATGCTTTTGCTTTTTCTTTAAAAAGTTTTTGATTTATCTAGTTATCAATGCAATGTCATCATTTTCTAATCTAGAAGTGTTACTATCAGAATCATTAGCCTTTAAGGCTACAGTTTTCTCTTTTTTCTTTTCACATGCATCAAGCTACCTTTGACTCACTCCTTGCTCGTAGGTAATGAGTGACACAAGTAAGTTATCAATGGAATAAATATTTAAGTCTTTAGATTCAGTAATGGTAGTAATTTTTGCATCATAGGAAGAAGGTAAACAATAAAGAATTTTGTTAACTTTTTCATAATTAGTAAGCTCTCTTTCTAAGGCATGCAGGGAAGTAACAATCTGAGTAAACCTAATATCTATTTCAAAAATAGATTCACTAGGTTTCATGTAAAAAAATTCATAATCATGAAGCAGAATATTCAACCTAGACTATTTTATTTCATTAGTTACCTCATATGTTATGCAAAGTTTATCCCAAATTTCTTTTCCAATTGAAAAAGTAGAGACATGCATTTAATCTTCAGATTTTAAAGCACAGATAAAATAGTTTAAATATTTAGCATTCAGTTGGACTAAATCTCTATCTTTTATGCTCCATTCAGAAAAAGGAAGTTTAGTTTTAATGCCATTCACTAATCTAAAGGGTACAGAATATCTTTCCTGAACTAACATCCACATGCGATAATCAAATGATTGTAAAAAGGTGGACATGCAAATTTTCAAAAAAATAAAAAAAAAATTATTAAATAATGGTGGTCGTTTAATTGAATATCCTTCCCAGTATTACGATTACCAAAATTAGCCATAGATCATTTTTTTTTCAAAAGTTTTCTAAAAATTAATTTATGAATCCCGCTCTGATATCACTTGAAAGTTTGTGAGGGCTGTTAAACCCTAAAGAACTAACCCAAGGCTAACTAAGAGAGGGGCAGGGGGGGGGGGTTTGAATTGGTTATTTAAAAAAAAAATTTAACAAATGAAAAATTGAAAACCCCTTGATACAGAAGCAGATCACTTTCTCGATAATAAATATTAGAGATTTTAACAACAGAATAATTCACAGAAAAATATAGAAATTAAATGCAGAAAAGTAAATAGAAAGAACACACCAAATTTATAGTGATTCGATCAACTTGACCTACGTCTACTCCCTGGAAACCTCCTTTCTAGGTATTGCACTAAAAGTAGTGTCTCTCCTTTTGCACCCACAACAAGGCAGAGAAGCCCTTATAAAATCTTTTCACCGACCCAGCGAGACAGAGTACCTTGAATCCTTTTACTCCCTCCTGGAGTAGGTAGAGTACCTGGAAATCCTTTTTCTCCCTCTTAGAGTAGGAAGAGAATCTTGGAATCCTTTTACTCCCTTATAGAGTAGGAAGAGAGCCTTGGAATCCTTCTTCACCCTCCTGTTAAAGACAGAGAACCTGGATATAATACTGACGAAAGTTTCCCCCATAGCCACCAAGGAACCAGACAAGCAGCTTGAAGAAGATAGTGGAAACCTTACTTGGAGCAACCTTTGTAAATCCCTCAAGACTCCCCCTCACAAGGATTTCTCTCTCTCCCAAGCTCTCTCTCTTTCTTCTCTAAGCCCTCTCTCAGATCAACTCAACAGTGAAAGATTTTCTCAAGGAATAATAAGAGAGCTTAAATAGATAGCCTCCAAAAGAAGCCCTAATTTTTACTTTCCGTTAAAGATCATCTAGTACGATCGATAGATCATCCTGTGCGATCAGTATAAATAGCCCTTTCATCCAGTATGATCAGCTTTTCCCTATACGATAAATTCAAGTATTTATATAGATCATTCAGTACGATTCTGTGATCTTTTGGGATGATTAGTTAAAGTTACTGTATTGATCATCTAGTATGATATGGGACGATGACTGAAGATTAAAATATCATCTCGAAAATCCTTCGGGACATCAAGTACGATCCCCTGTATGATTAGAAGAAAATTATAGTTTTTGTCTTGGACGATATGGGATCATCCTGTGAAATATCAAAGATCATCCAGTACAATATTCATATATCATCCAGTATGATATGATCGATCAATCTAATCATAATTAGTCCCCTAATTATAGGATCAATTTAGGCATGATTATCATAAATCATCTAGGATGATGTATATCGTCTTGTACGATTAGAATAAAAATCAAAGATTAAAATATTACCTAAATTGTGATTGGAGACTATTTTTCATTTCTATAACTAATTGTCCTAGACGATCTTAATTGTCCAGTATGATTACTTAATTAATCTTTTTTTTGGAGGGAAACCCACGGAGGGGCCTATGCGTTAATAAGTAAAAAATATTACAAAGTCCTTAAAAGGGACCTTAAGCTCATTAGTGCTCAAAAGAGCTACAAAAAAGTCCAAAAAATCATAAGAGCCAAAAGTTCCCTAATCTAAAAGATACAACAAAACCTAGTAACAATTTAGGGCAGCTAGAGGATAGCACCCAAAAAAGAAAGACGAAAAGATAATTAATAAGCGCAGTCTTTCTACAAAAGTTAAACAAAACTTCCACCAGATTCACCTTCCCTTTAACCTATAAGGACAAATGAAACCAAAAGCAAAGCAGACAAAACAACCAAGAGATATAACATGAATGATAAATAATAGTTAAAATAAGGTCACCAAGATACTTAATAACAAAGGATATAGAGGTACTCCCATCAGCATGAGTGGGCAATAACTAGAAAATCCTCAGCCAAAGACTAATAAAAAGTTTAAGCAATAAAAAAAAAGAACTCCTATTAAGAAAAGGAGATCTAGAATAGAGGTGAGAACCATCAAGCAAAAGGCCATAATAACACATGGCATTATCAGAATAGGCAGCTGTCGAACCCAGGCAATCCCAATAATAAGCAACCAAGGCAAGCCCTCCAAGAGTGGCAGGACCATCCACATAAATCCACATGGCTTTATCACAGATGGCAGCAATCAAATGCAGGCAATCCAAAAAAATAGAAATAACAGGGGTAATAGTAGCCTGATAGAAAAAGCAGTAATAATTTTAGCTACTAGAGACTAGAAAAAAACCATAATAATAACCCAGAAAAAGGTCGAAGGAGCCAAAGAAGTAATCCGGGCCAATAGAGCTCAGGAAGATAATCCCGCCGCAACCATCATGATCAAATCCCCAATGCCACTCGATTCTAAACCCATACTCATTCAAGCTAAATGAGATGAAATAGAAAAGAGTAGAAGAAAGTGAAAAGGCCATCACCATAATGTTAACAGCAGAAATATACTTCCAAAACCCAGAGAATAGCCCACAGATGTAAGGATAAAGAGAATAACAACAGAGACCAACCAAAAAAATTCCAAACAAAGGGGCCACTTCCAATCCCAAATAACAAACAACCCCCAGCTACCCGAGAGCCCCCAAAAATACAACAAGTTGGGCCAACCCGTCCAGCACCCTCTCAACAGCAACCAGCACAACCAATCTGACAAGAAGCTCCAAAGAATAGAAGAGCAACAAGAGGGGTAAAGATCAGAGTAATAATAAATCCAATCATTGCCCAGGACCAAAATACCTAAACCAGCCCAAAAACTATAAAGAAGCCCCTAAATAATCCAGCAATCCAAATTATAAGGATCAGCCTGAGAATTCAGACAGGTCAAAACATGACCAACCAGATCCCAGGCCAATAAAATTCCAACTAGCAAAATCTCCCTAGAGAAAAGAAGAGCATTAATAGGAAAAGTAGTACATACGATAAAACCAAACTAAGAAAACTGTTCCTTAACAATTCTACAGAAAAGGCACAAACCCAAATCCTCCAACCATAAACAAGGCACAATCGAGACAAACAAACCCACACAACTGCCATAGCAGACAACCAAATCAAATTCTGATGTAAGGTAAATTCATTTTATCTAACCTAATCATGCCTTTCAGAGGATTAGGTAAATTAGCAACAGTAAAATCCATAAAAAAATCCAGATCACACCCCAAATTAGCTAACTAATCAGCACAAGCTTTACCTTCCCTATGAACATGAGAAATATTAAAGTTAGCAAAAATTAACAGCAGCTTAATGTCTCTAATAAGATAGAATAAATTTGGGTTACATATACTTTCATATTGGTTCTTAAGGCAATGAATGGTAGAACTGGCATCCACCTCAATCTAGATATTAGTAATACTAAGAGAGATACATAATTTAAGCCCATTGAGAATAATAGCATACAGTTCAGCCATTAACATAGAACATTTATCCAACGGGCCAGCAAAAGCCATGATCATGTTACCTCGATCATCTCTAATAATGCCACCACAACCATACTTATAGTTATGAAACGAGCCATTAGTATTCAATTTAAAAGTGTTAAGAGGAGGTTTTAACCAATAAATTAGTTTCGAGTAGTCCAAATAGCTGCTATTCTGAAGGACAATGCCAAAATTATAAGCAACAAAAAAATAATTCCTAAAAATTTTTTGGTTCAAGAGGTTAGGTTGGAAAAGCTTAAGCACTTTGTCTTTAATATACTGAATAATACTGTGATAATCCGTGCGGTTATTGTTAAAAGGGAGTCATTTCTAACATTCCACAAATACCACAGGATGAGGGAAGGAATCAAATTTCTGATATGCCCTTTCGAGTTAATAAACCATAAATCCAACAAATTATTAATAGAAAGGTGAGCATTAAAATAGTTTAGCTTGAACATATCTTCAAAGTATACCCAAATTTTAACAGCAATAGGACCAGAAAGGAACACATGATGCATTGTCTCCACATGATAACAACATTGACACTTAGAAGTAATAATGAAACCTCTCTTCATTAAAATGTCATCAGTGGGAATATAATTATGCATGATTCTCCAAATAAAAATAGAAATGGTCTTAGGGATACTTTTGTTCCAAATCATAGAAAAAACTTTCCTAACAGAATGCTTATCTCTAACCACATGCCACGCATCCTTTAAACTAAATTTACCATTATGAGATAAATCACATAAAAGAAAATCATTTGAGTCCATATTAATAGGAAGATTAAGAATTTTAGAGATAACATCATCAGGAGTCATCCCTACAAGTTTATTATAGTCCCAATTATTCTCAGAGGTAAAATACTCCACCTTAGTAGCACTAGTAGTAAAAGTATTAAGAATAGAGTTAATAGATTGATTTCCAAGCCATTGGTACTACCAAAAAAAAAGGCTAGCTCTCCCAAGACCCTATAATAATGGGTGCCCTAATTAGGGTTTTTTACATAATTGATCGTCCAGTATGATTTACATCGTACTGTATAATTAGTTAAAAAACTCATTTTTCTCCTAACTCACAAACTCACCCCCTTGAGTGTGTGTGTGTGTGCAAGGTTACTTAGCTTGGGGTCCACCAGATACATAACTTGACTCAAGAAAGGTAGAAAAATATATTGAAATTGAAATTACAGATAGACTCAACCCTAATCTACCGATCTTGAGCTGATTGGCATTGCAAGTGAACTTGTGGACCTGAAAGGTTGGTGAGCATGGCAAATAAAATAGATATGCAATAATTGTTGTATTAAAGAAACAATAATGTTTGTTATCATCAAAATTATAGTACTTGGGCCTAGATTTGCAACAGGGAGGACCTCCTTATGTAGAAGTGCAAGGTATATTGGCCTCCCCCTACTCCTCCATACCATCACTAGCTCTCTCTGGTTATCTGATGTACCCCATTTTGTAACAACACATACTGTGGATGGGTTTATCCTCATTTGTCTCTTCTCCTAATAGGTCATCCTAGGAGAAGGTGTGATAGGGGACCTCAATATACGGACCCATAAAGGAAGAGATCCTATAGGGACTAAGGGCAAGAACTGACTCTAGGTGAGCTGGGAAACTATCAAAAGGAGTGACAACCTCATCCTCTATAGGAGCATCACAAATCATCAGAACTATTATCTATGCTAAGGGAGGGGCTATATCTGATTGCAGAGCTGTCATCACTATCTGTGTTGCCCTAGTAGGGTTATCTATCTATCGGTTCCTCCATATCCACCTACTATGATGGAACCCAATAAGAACATCTAATAATGGAGGAGGGATAATAATAATGGATTTGAGCTGAGGTCAAATTGGCTCCGGCTGTGGGAGTCATCCATGATGACGTGGATGTTGTCTGACTATAGGAACATCTACTTGAGGTCTAACTATAGTAACTATCTTGTTGCACTGTTGGATAGGTGGCTATCCTCTCTAACACCTATAACTCTGTCTGACTAACTATCATTGAAATTGTGTATGGGCTTAAGAGATATAATAGAGTAACCTCTCATAACTAACACGGCCCCAACCTTGCGTGGAGCAGATAATACTCCTAATCTTCTAGGATAGGATCTAGCAGCATTGTCCCTGGGGACTCTGGTACATGAAAGGGTAGTAATGATAGGAGGGGCCACCACAATATGGATAACATCCTCCTCATCCCCACTATGCACTAGTGGGGAGAAGCATCCTAACTAGACACCATAAACCTCTGGGACCTGGGGAACTATTGGTGGACGGCATGGCTCCCACTATAAGGAGACCACCCAAGACTGTACTTATTCCTAATGAGCCATAAAATCTGCCATATATTATGCCTCTTCTTCAAATTCTGCTACCTGTAGTATCATGTTCCAATTCCTCTGGGCCTTTCTCCCGAGGCTGGAGGTAGATGAAGATGCAACATTGAAACCAATTAACTTAGTGATAAAGGAAATAAAGGCTATGGGAGGAGTGAGTGTCAAGATCTTCCTTACAATCATAGGGTAAGAAAGCTAGGCAAAAATAGAAACTTGATGAGATTTAGAAGGGGAGGGAAGCTCATCATGGGTGCCCTCTTCCTCGAGGGGGAAGGAGAAGGGGAGACCCAAGCATGAGCTTCCCCCACTAGAGCAATGAGTAGGGGAGCTGCCATCTGCTGGTGCTAAGGGGCTAGAGCTATCTGAATAATTTGTGTTATAGGCATGGGTCTCATTACTATCAAAAAATATAGGTGCAATTTTCCTAATAATTGGAAGCTAAGCAGGTCGTGGCCTAGGTACTAGCTACTTAGCCATTTGGAGCACTAGCGACGTATAGATGGGGATAGGATGAATAGGTGCCCTGGCTAGCTGCCAGACAACCAAAAGGATGTATAGTTGTGTGACCTCTTCTTAGTGTGGTAGAAAAGGTGATAGTCTTAGAGGTCAACCCACCAAGAGGGACGTAGGCTAAATCCATAAAGGAGCTAAAGGTGATGCCCCGTTCAGGGAGGCTAGATAATAGGGACTTTGGTAGGGTCACCTGTGAGTCTATGCTAAAGGAGAAAGTCATAGAAGGATCAGAATACACTATGGTAATGTCTTTTAAGAACTAAAAAGTTCAGCATAAGATAAAATAATGAGAGGAACTAATGAAGAAGATGGAATAACCTAAAAGGATAGGAAAGGAAGAACCTAACTAAGGAGAACCAATCTAAGAGTACACATAAAAGAGAATAGTAAAGCATCAAAGATGGAGAGAGAACTCCATGACTACCAAAAATCTGTGGGTCTCTAAAAGGATGTTGTAAGTGGAGGTTAGAATGCAAAGGGTATAATTGCACTATCTCATAGGGCAAAATGATTATAAGCCTTTACACTCTATATAAGCAGGCCAATAGAAGAGCAGATGGAATTATATATATAATTATCCATGGAGAATATCAGCTTTCACATATACATCTTGATGGATAATAATATTCATCACTCGATAGTGATGAGATTTCCCCCATCTGATACCTCATCTCGAATAGGGTTTATTTGATATGGGTGTTAGTTTCCCATGGGCACAAGCCCCCATGGTTAATTACATCTTAAGCATTGACTTAAGAACACTTATGATTTGGGATGCTATTTTATTCTCTTCTTGGTTTGGCATATAGTGGAGTATCTAGGCTTTCCTAATCCAAATAAAGATAGGCACAACTAGGCTATTCCACATGCAAGGATTATATAGTCACTCAGTTGATCAAAAGGGAGAAATCAAGAGAGGAATCATCACATACAAAGCATGCATGAAAGAAAGATAAAGCGATATCATTAATGTGATATAGATATGCAGGATTTATATCCTCCCAAGAATAGAGAGCTTATCCAATGATAAGGCATGCAAAGATATACACTTACTGTAAACCTTTGATCATAGATCTATAGAGGTCATACCATACACTCAGTACTAAGGCCCATGACCTAACTAGTATAAGACACCGAGGGGACTTATAACTTAAACCCCACCAGGAATCTAAGCAGCCTCGACTTATATTTTCCACCCTGCTCAAATAGAGATACTAGCTAAACTCCATCGAGCATCTCAAATCTATATAATCCAGTCATATATAGAGTGGTGGGAAGCACATAAGGGAAATGGGCCTTAAGCCTGACTATGAATGTTATTATGCTATGCAAAAGTGAACTATCCATATATATGATAAAATAGAAAATCTATATGCTTTGACTTATGCCATGCATGTATGAGTAGGGCTAATCAAAACTAGTAGTATCCACTATGAGGTGGGCTTGGTTTGAAATAGTAATTGAATTTTAAAAAGTGACCCATGAGGGATCATGCATTAGTTTTTAAAAGTGGTTTTATTTAAAATTATAAGTTCATTGTTTTTCTTGTTTAATGAAAATTTTAACTTTATAAAAAATTTAACATCCTAAGAACTAACAAGGTCTCTGTCCGGGCTACCCAAAGTAAAACGAAGTAAAAAAAAAAACCTAAAAAGAGTATGTAATTTTAATGCACATTCATAGTAAACACACCAATAATCAAACAATAAATAATAGATAATGACTAGAAATGCAGATGGGTTCTCAAATATACTGTAAAAATTTAAAAAAAGATAGTTCAACTCTACCATAACTATAACTCTGCCTAAAACTTTACATTACTGAAATGGTGTATGAGATCTTGATCGATCTTTATACATTTGGCTTCCTACCTTCTGAAATACCCACACACCTATAAGGCTTTCCTAACAAAAATTATATTAAAAAATAAAAAAATTACATCATCATCCTACAAAATAAAGATTAACATAATTATAATATAGCAATCATAAATACACATCCAGACCTAGTCTTAAGGACCACATTCCCAAGAGTTTAACATTTCTCATGGTACCTATTATAAAGCGCATTTACAATTACTATGACAATATTTATTAGTCTGTTGGGAATGTGGTCACTTGTATAAAATATATCTATAAATATTCTAACCACTTAAAGGCAAGTGCCCACTCATCAATCCAAAAAATAGAAAAGAAAGCAATGATAAACAATCCAAGCCAAAAAAACTCATCACCACATCATCCCAAATATAAAATTTAAAAGAAAGAAAGTATAAAATATTATCCTAGTAACACCCTATTGTAGGATGCCTATAAAAATGTGTCATATTTACCACCTAAGTATGTGAAAAATTAGTGTTATCTAATAACCTAGATTAGGTGAAAAGTTAATACTGCAAGATTAGGTTCATATTGTTCAATTTATTACTTTCAAATTTCTCTTTAAGTGATTAATCATTTAGGGTGAATTGATTGACAATTATTTTAGAGTTATAGTTCTGATTATTACCTACTAACTGCTGGATGAATTATAGAAGATTACATGAGTCCTATTTATGTCCGAGAGGATGTATGGAATATGAAGATATCACTCATACTGGTATTCATTGTGAGAAATTACTAGACAATTTTTGCTGGAACAGTGGTGAATTAATTTACCAAGGTTCAACAGTTTGTGTCAATATTGTATCGAGTTGAAGAAGATGGTATCTATTAATCCAGGTATTGTTAGAATATACCTATCAACTATTTATCATAATTGGAAAGCTAGGAACTGCTTCACACATGGTTCGAAGGTCCCTACTACTTCTTCATCAGCTTCTGCTATTTTGTCTTATGCATTGCAACCTCTATTTATTCCTGTTTGTAAGATCTGGGAGACTAATCAGCACCCTTCGCTGTCTAATTCTTGGTTTCCTCCACCTACAAATTGGATTAAATTGAATGTGGATGCTTCTTTGTTACAGCATAATATGGTAAGCATAGCAGGTGTTTTATGGCATCATAAAGGAAGATTTCTTATGGCTTATGCGAAGAAGTTGTTGCATTGGGACATTTCTATGTTGGAATTACTGGCTGTTCTTAACTTCAGGAATTTAACTCAAGGTTGGATGAATGATAAGCAAGACATTATTATTGAAGGTGACAATATAAATGTGATGAAACTCTTGCAGATTTCAGTTTTGAGGAAGCGTAATAATGTTATGCAAAAATTGGATTTTTCTTTTTTAAAGAGTTTTCATAATGTTCATTTTCTTTTTGTGTCTAGGGAGGGTAATAAAGTTGCTGATGTCTGTTCAAGTCATGCCCTCTTAGGTGATTTTTATTGGGATACTTTTATTTCTAGTGAACTTCCTTCAAGTGTTGTTGACTTGATTAGGAAGGATTGTGATAGGATTTCTATCACATAGGTTGACTTGTATTTTTCTTTTCTTCTGCTTTAATGCAAATGCATTTCTTCAAAAAAAAAGTATATGGGCTCTAACCTATGCTAAGGTTATAAAGAATTGAGAGGTAAATGACCATCCTTAATCCTAAACCTAACTAAGGTTGTGATGGTTATGAGGTGGCAAGATTGGTTAATTCTCCCTTAATTATATAAGACTCGAGCCAAGGCCCATAAGTGACACACTAAGGTGGGCCTATTGCCCACCACAAAAAGAAAAAAACCTAAGCTTCATATGTCTAAGGTTGGTGAATTTTAAAAGATGACATAGGAATAGAAAGCTCACTATCTACAACTATATATAGGTTTTACTAGACTTACGATTTGGTATTTGGGTGGTTAAGGAGTTGGATTGGATTTCTATTTGTGGTTTTAAATTTCTAAAAGAGATCATTTATGTAGATTTTTTTATAATTTATGGCGTTGCAACAATGGGCACAAGGATCAAGGCCTCCTTAGGACACATAGCTCCACAGCTTGAGGTCGTCCATACTATACATGTATTAAGAGAGAATGTAAAAAGATGAACATAAATCAAACATAGGTTATGGCACTAAGGTATAGCTTGAAATTCATTTTCTCTTCCTACACCTTTATTTGCCTACTTAAAGTTAAGGAATTTTTAGTTTGAGTTTAGTTTTTGGTGTTTTAGTATTTTACTTAAGTGTTGGAGAGTTTGTGAGAGAGAATTTTATTATTTTATTTTAATTTTTCCTTAATTAATGTAGAATTTTATTTATAATTATGTTAGGAAATCATAGGAATTTATTTGGTGTTTTCTAATTTTTATTTTATTTGTTATGACTTTTAAAGTTATAGTTAGGTTAAGGGGTTTATAATAATTTTATAGATTTTCAAAAATTTATTTAAAAGACTTATGATTTTTATGGATGTTTGTGGCATTGTCACAACGGGCATGAGGACCAAGGCCTCCTTAGGACACGTAGCCCCGCAGCTCTAGGTAGTCCAGCTTATAAACTTTATTGATGGGTTGGGTTGTGTTAGAGATGTACATATTTGTTATATTTTATTAGTCATTTCAATCATTAAAAATTTATGAGTTTTATATGAATTTTATTCTTCAAATTGAACATGATAGAGGTTATAAAAAGCTTGCATAGTGGTTTATTGCTGATTATTTAAGCTAAGTAATGATTGTCCTTATTAAACCAGGGCCTTGAGGTTTATTTAATGCTCCTTAGGGCTAACTTAATAACCTTGTAGACCCATGTTACCAAACAATCCTCTTGCTATTTAGTTAATTTTTGCTAACTATTTAATGGATTTTAATTTATAATTATTATTATTTAGTTATTTCATTATAAGCTTTAGGATGGATTATGAGTTCATCAATTATGTTTTATCAATTTCAATGGTTCACTTTATTGTTGTTTGTAGCAAATAATCTTCAAATATAAGGTGCTTCGCTAGGCTAAAACAACAAAATTGCACACATTACCTATAAAGAGATCCACAACGTAATACTAATGTATATATCTACCTAACAGACTAGAGCTTCCATTTTATTTCATTTTTATATATTCTTATTTAATGTGTTTATGAAAACTACATTTGAAAGCTAAAAATCATTAAGAAATAATTTTTAGAGCTGTTTAATATTTTAAACCTAAAGAGAACCATCCTAGTGAGCCTCACTCTGTGCAGGAAAATAACGATGCACATGTCATAATAGGCGGGCCTACACTACAAGCCAAGATGACCATGAAGGTCTCTACGGTTCATAGAGGGGGCAAGCCCCAACCAATAAGGCTAAGAATTTATAGGTGCACTAACCTATGGAAAATAACTAAACATCTTACCATACATCATAGGATGGGAAAGTAAATAACAGTCCTGTGTGTGCAATGGTAGCTATTCGATATACAATGAGTTGGACTTTACAAGTTGCAGAAATTATACCTGATTATTGTGTACTGGGGTGAATTCACAAACCTCGGCAAAATATAGGAACCTTCCCATAAGGATCAAGCAAGCAGGACTCAATGACC
Source organism: Dendrobium chrysotoxum (assembly GCA_019925795.1). Taxonomy (NCBI): domain Eukaryota; kingdom Viridiplantae; phylum Streptophyta; class Magnoliopsida; order Asparagales; family Orchidaceae; genus Dendrobium; species Dendrobium chrysotoxum. The sequence goes on from CM034308.1 coordinate 44,874,435, forward strand.
AATGACATTTGCAAGATAGGACGTACCTCACAAGGAAACATAAAGAGAGTAGGCATAAGTAGACAATGTAAATAAGTGACAGTCATATACAAGATTATATATACATTTGGCTCTATGTTTGGAATTATGCATTGATAGTGTGGGGGATTTGTTAAAATCATGTAAAGAATAAATCACAAGTATAAGGATTTATCAATGTTGGCATGTACATAATCAAAGAAGTGCAAACATTCAGTTATACTGATGTAAAAATTATAAGTTGCATATGATATTTGAAGCTATTAAAGTTTAATAAATGAAATCTACTTGCAATGCTTGCATGTGTGTATGTAGGCACTATTCTACATTGGATATGAAACTAAACACAATGTTTCACCTCTCATGCTTCATGTATTTGTGCTTAAAATATAAACATATACAATGAATTCTAAAACTTCATATATGAAAGCATAACCTTCAAATTGAGTTTGATTTGGAACCAAAAGCATTAAAGTATACATATGCAACACTAAACATATGAAAATCTCATCATCTACAAGTAGCGAACAAATCAATGTAGTAAACTTGAAGTGCATTACATTACACATGATGAAAATATGCATGGAATAAAACTCTAAATCTATTGAAAGAGATTTATATGAAATTTTCAAATCAAGGTGTCCAAAGAAGGAAAAACTCTTTCGCATACATGCAAATTTAATCACACATCATTTATGGGTCATGAAAATAATCATATGAAATTTGCATTCTTCTCCAACATAGACAACATGCCTTTACATTGAGTCCATGCATGTTCACAATTGAGATATAAAATGGATGAAGTCATCTCACATGTCTACCAAAATTCATGTCGCATGATACCAACTATGTATGTAATATTCAGATTCATGAATGTATGCAAATGTATCACTATAATAAGATTTCATTTAGAATCAAACATACTTCTAATTAATCATAAGTCATAAAAGCATATGAAGAGTTTAGCTGAATATCCTTTATGAAATAAATTAGAGCCGCACTGATGAACATGTGCTAATTTGATCAAAAATTCATGAGATGTACTATCACTTTTTAATGACAGACAACATCACTCCATGATTCATATTCAATAAAGACTTTGACAAAATTAGCAAGTATATTGATCACATTCATTTTATTGCAAACCATAAAAGAAAGCTCTTACTAGGAGAGATATTGTATAAAACCAAACTTACACATAGTTATGAGGGATAAGCATATATACTAGATTTACATTCCAACCACCATTCACTTGAATTCTAAGATACAAATACTTGTAACTAAAAACGCCTTGAGAAAACAAATAAGAAGAAACATGTAATCATGTTAAGACAAATAGTTGAAATATATCATGAGAGGTTTCACAAATGTACGTACAAATGTCACTATAGTTATGATTCTTTTGTAATCAAATATGCTACCAACTAGAAGTTGCTAAATTTTGATTCCATTCATTAAGCATAAGTTATGATGATGGAAATATTACAAATGAAATCCAAAACCAACATAATCACTCATTTCTTCTAGCAGTAGTTATAAACGAATTATGTTGCATCACTAGTCCACTAATGATTATGCATTCAAGGCCTCACACTTTATGTGGAGTTAACTTAATGACAAGTGTATACCTATCATAACATGTATTACAAGTATTTAACTCGAGTTTCACATCCAAGAGGTGGGAAGTATTTTATACTAATCCAGATATGCTCATATAGTTCACCTAAACCTTTAAGAAGCATATAAGTATGACTTGCACATAGTCTCGTGTGGATCTCTTGTTTGTAGACATAATTCATGTGTATGGAAGGGGAAAGCACAACTTGCAATATCTAAAGGAATTCAATGACATTTTATCATTCATCATATGCTAAAAAAATTTCTATAACTGAATGTATACAATTAGAATTTGAAGTGAGAGGCTTCCATATAGTTACACAATACCATTAATTAAAAAAATGGTTGAGAGCTTGAATACTCCATACTAAAAAGAATAAACTTTGGTTCTACATGTCATCATGTTTAAATACTTAAAGTGGTAGTAACTAAAGTTGTTTAGAATATCTAGGTTATTTCTAAGTTGTCATGTCATCACCATACGAGACAAAGTCCTACCAAAGCATTCATGTATAGTGATGGTTAGCATTCACCATCAACCCTGTTCTTCATGCTATGTATGACATTAGTCCTAATATAAGCATGTAGAACCTCAAAGTATATGATTCTTAGTGCAAAACCATATGAGAGGCATTCCCAAAGAGAGAGAAGCACAATAAAAAAAACAAGAATAAAAGGATTAGATAATAGTGGAATCCATCAAATAAGACGGTCAGAGAATAGTAGTTTACTATATTATAGATGAATAGTAGCTTACTACATCATAAAATTTGTAGCATCCAAAATCTAGAAGAAGAGGTGGAGGAAGAAATAGAAGAAGGGGTAGGAAATTAGGGCAAGAAATAAGAGGAAGTGGAAAGAAGAAAGAAGAAGGAAGAATGAGAAAATAAGAAGAAGAAGAAAAAAGAGGAGAGAATAAGGGGAAAAAGGAAACCAGTAAGAGAAAGAAGAAGAGGAGGGGAAGATATTACCTTGCAAATAAAGAGGGGTCAACAGTTTGGAGGTCGATCGACGTCGGTGGACATCCGATCGGGTGAGAGAAGGAGAAGGTTACGTTGGGCACGGGAAGCTGCTCGACTTCTGACTCGGTTCGAATGAAAGAAAGAGGGAGGCAGGACTTTGAGCTCTATCTTCGGGCATACGATCCATAGAGGCAAGAGAGGGAGGAGAGGAAAAAGAGGGCTCGATTCTCCTAAGGTTGGATAAATAAGGGAGATTGGAGCGAGGCTGTGAGAGAGAACTGGGGCATACCAACGAGGGTGGACCAGCAATCAGGGTAATGTCTCTCTATTAAACTTCTATTCATATCCTCCCTATACACCCAAAGAGTGAAGGTTTGTCTGATCGCCTCATAGAAGATCATCAAGATCATAGGATTACAGTAGAGACACAGACCATGCTTGATTAGAAATAATCGAAGCCGTTAGATCAATTTCTTGATTTGGAATTAGATTCGAATTGATTTAGAAAGTTAATTAGACTTTAATGCAATTAAGATTTAGCCAATTGGGCTGAAATTTGGTCCAATTTGAGTCCAAATTGAATGAAATTTGACTCAAATTGAGTTAATTTGGGTCTAATTTGGTTTAATTACATCAGTTTGATAAAATTAGACCCGAATCGACAACAATTTGACTTAAAATAAGTTTGATGAGGGCTAAATGACTTGATTGAACATGCTGGGGGGAAATAATGACAAAATCAAGGTCAACAGCAGCACCTAGATCATCCATGCTAAGATGTCTATTTTAGACATTGCAACGCTAAATTCTGAGGCATCATAATTTTTTAAGCACCTTAGTACACCATGATCAACACCGTGGTCTAACAAAGCATCACTACACCCAAATTCAGCACTATAGTGCCCAGAGTCTTGGGAAAATGAGCATAAGAGCACCGATCCTTACAACGCCTTAGTGCTAAAAATTAATTTCAATGCTGCAGTGCTCAAACTTTTGGAGCGTTGTATTAGAGTAGTTTCCAAAGTGAGAAGCTACGCTGATGTTGATGTCACTTATGTATGAGGTCATCAAGACCTACCTAGGTTCCCTTTAGGTGACCTGAGAGTTGGAAAGTGTGCACTTGTCAATAAAAAAGGTCCTAGTTAAATTCTAATCTAGTCCCTAATCAAATTTCAGCCCATTTTCCAATTTAATTTCCAATTCAGCTTTTAGCTCCAAACCCCAGTCCATCCCTTAATCAAACTTTAATTCCTACCCAATCAATCTCAATCATTCATTTGATTATTATGGATGTGGGTAATACAAACTAAGCCATTCAACCTCAAAATCCAATCCAAACCTAGAATCCTAGGTCAAAATCCCAAGGTTAAGGACCCCATGTCTTGAAACCCTTTTTGGGTGATTTTTCAGTCATCTTGAAATCCAATAAAATGACCTCTAATTCATGATATATTAGTTACATATTTATTAGGCATATCTCTAGGGTTAACCATCTAAATTTGAGCCCAATCTGACACTTCTAACCCCAGAAACTAAATTAATTTTCAAAGGCTACAAAATATTCAAATATTTATAGCCTATGCCACTAGACCCTCCACCTTGTGGAATTTGATCTTGCGGCCTTCTCCAAGAGCTTTGACCCTACCCATAACCTTTAGTATGTAATGTTAACCAGCAAACTATATTTTGCTGGACCCAGAGTTGACCAGAGGTCAAAATAACCAAAATGCCCTTTAAGAGCAAATTTGAACTTTTTCCCAAAACTCAACATGGCATGGTCAATTCAATCCATGAAACCTCTTCCAATGCATCCTAAACATCATTAGGAGTGTATTGGATCCAAACCTAGTCTTTGGTTTGACCTAGTCGATCAAGTCAACTATGGCTGACCAAAATACCCATTAAAGCCCCCGAATGACCATTTCAACCTAAATGACCTCACTAGTGCATGGGACCACTTCCTATGGCCTCAAATGATCAAATCAAACTTGTTGAGCCCAAATCAAACCTTTGGTTTGACTTGGTTGACCAAGTCAACCCTAGTTTACTAGATCAACCATTAACCCTTCTTTATGTTCAATCTAGCTTTAATTCAACCCTGAATCCATCCAAATCACTTTGAACACCTCATCCAATGATATGGGCTTGATTGACCACTTGGACCTAGTTAATAGTAGACTTGGTCAACTAAACTCATGACTGGTCAAAGCTGGTCTTTACAGCTCAATCTAATGTACCAAATGCATTCAACTTATTCAAGCCTCCTCAAACCTTCAATCCCACTCAACTTCATGATTTAGGTGCATTCACACCATTGATGGGTCAATCCTTATTGGGTTTGACCAAGTCAACCCTTTAATTTTGGTCAAACCCCCATGATTTAGGTGAAATTGTTGCACGTACTTAATTAAACCCTATTAAACCCTTGACCTCATTCATTTTTATGTTTTGAGTCCACCCAAGCTCATTACAAGTCATATATGGGTAGATTGACCAAGTTAACATCCCAAACTTGATCAAACTCATTCATACATTTGATTACCCATTTAAACTCTTTCATTATAGCCTCATGCTCCTCCCAAACTACCACACCAACATCCCCTCATCACATGGAGGCCACCTCATTAATATTTGACTAGTTTGACTAGTCAAGCTAGTGAAAACAAAACTAGAAAGAGCCTCCTTATAGTCAACCCTCTCTTATGACTTCAAATGCATTAACCTAAGACCTTAGAGTTCACTCAACCAGCCACCCACACTCCTTCCTTTCCACCTCATCATATTTTGACTAGTTGACTGGTCAAACTGATCAATAAACACTCAAATATCCTCAAATGGTCAAAACTCATTTGAAATCTCATCTCCTTTTCATTCCTCTAATTCAATCCTTCCAATTGAAGTCTAAAGCTCCCCTAAAGCCCTTTTAACCAAGCTAAGGGCTTGGTTTAACTTGAAATGGTGGGAGTGGTCCCCCCTTCCCAAAAGCTTCCAATAGTGTTTGAGACTCCCCTAGCCTTCCTCCTACCATCCCAATTGCATGGGATACGTGTAGGGCTTTAAGAAAAAAGCTCTCATTGATCCATTCCATCCAAGATAAATCCTAAGGTTTAAGGAAATGAAAAACTCTCATTTGAACATTGATTTAATAGTTTTTTTCCCAGATCTTTTGTACTCCCATACTCTTTCATTTTGACTGCACAGCTCTTCCTCTACATTTCCCTAGTTCAACTTCATTGGAAAAAGGCCGCCGATGATGAGCTTTCAGGCCAACCTTCCTCCTAGTCCATCTATGGCGTGAAGCTCGAGATCTAAAGCTTTTCAGATTGCATTTTCTTCTAGAGATCTGTACGAGGACAGTCTACAAGCTTAGAGAATAAAAAAAATCCAAAATCCATCTGTTAGATCTTGGTAAAACTCTAAACCTAGATTTCTACACTTAGGCTTAAAAATCTTTCTAAAAAGCTCGTTTCAAGCCAAACACACTTTACCCCATGAATTCTCTTCATACATAAAACCTATGTCTAAAATTTCACTTGACATGATTGAGTATTTTGAGAAAAATGAAGCTTTTTTAATTTCTAGGGTTTTTTGAATAAGCCATACATATGCACATTTTTTTGAGCCATTGATCACACGATTAACATCTCAGATTTGATCATTCCATGGCTTACCCGAACCACGTGGCTTCTCTTGGCACATAGATTTTTGTCCGGCTTGATCTGGACCATTAAATCCAAATCACAGATAATTCGATGGCCCCGAGTCACTACTGACTCGGATAAGTGACGCGCGATGCCACGTCGCCGCATCCCAAAATGATTGCCAATGATTACTGCGGCACAATCATTGGCCATTATTGCCTGCCAACATCACGATTTTTATCTAGCAGTCCAAAGAGGGCCGCGTGGCCACCCCAACTCTGCATTTTCGATCTGACAGCCCCGATGTAGCCACGTGGCCCGCTGCCACCACAAGTTGACCTTAATTAATATAAATTATTTTAAATGCTATTTAATTATAAAACTTTCAAAAAATTATAGAAAATTAAATACTAATCCAAAATTGATGTATAATATATAAACTTCTTTAGAATTTTATCCTCTTTATTTTAAAATTAAAATCAAATATAAATGTTTCATGAATTTTAATAATTTCCAATTATTTAATTTTTTTTGTTTTTAATTAATATTTTATAAATGTAATCCCAAAAACTTTGAAATTTTGGGATGTTTATCTTCAACTTGTCTTTGATCCTTTATAAAATTTTCAAAGTATTTTGACTTATATTTTAGCATCAATTAATGTTGCCTTGATGTAAGGTAGATTTAACTTTAATATTTAAATCTTCTTGGAAATTGGCCTTGGATTGATTCCATCCAATCAAGTCCTTTCATTAAAATTTTAAATAGAGTTTAATTCTCACCCAATTGAGTTGATCAAACCAAGTACAAGTGTATAGGGCATTTGCATGTGAACCTTATGTTAAGTTGATTCTTTTTTTTTACATAATTCATGGTTTAGGCACAGTCACTTGTACATGGATTTGATTGATAGTCACCATGGTAAATCTCTTTTGTGCCATGATATGTGAAGAGCTATGTTATGGGGAAGTGTCTCTTTAAGTGGACCCCTCTAAATGTTTTGGTTTTGGGTTAACCCAAACATTTGAGAGGTCACCTCTTCTTTTCCAGTTAGAGTTAAGTCACTTTATTACTGATACTTTGCATGGTGTGGTTGACTGTATACATGTGACAAGGGTTAGCAAAACTTTGATTTCAAACCTATATAACCTAGGGACATATAAGAATAAAAATTAGGGCCAATTTTAGGGAATTTAGATAAATCATAGAAATTAAAATATTCACCAAATAGGGGTGAGATTTGAAACACTTAAATATAGTGACATAACCTACCTTAGGCTAGGAGTTCATTGATTTTAACAGCCATTTAATCAAAAAATTAAATTAACTTAAAATTAACCCTTAAATAAGCCTATAATTTCTAAAATCTTATTAAATCTAAATTAAATCATAAAAATACAAATAATAAAATTGACCAGAATTAAACCCCCAACCTAGGAAAATTAAGTGCCCCTTGATCAAAATTCTAATTTAGGTTTAATTTAACTTTAAAGGAAAATTAAAATTAAATTAATTTAATTAATTAAAATATTTAAAAATCCCAAAAAATTCTCAAACACTTGGAAACACTCACTTAGATGATTCCTGACCTTTGGGAGTGATTCTAAGTAGTTTGGAATCAATTTGGATCAAAACCACTAAACCCTTCTTAATTAAATGAATCTAAAATTCAATTAATTATATAAAGTTTAAAAATTCATAATTAAATTTAGAAAATTCCAAATTGATCAAACTCAAATCCATTAAACTAAATTTAAGGTCTAGTATTTATTAAAAATCTTAACCCACCAGAAATAGGTCAAAGTTAAAAAGTCAATAATCCGGTCAACCGTAGTTCAAATCTAGATCAAAACTTCAAAAATTTATAACTTAATGTAAAAAATTCCAAATCTAGCAAACTTAGAGCTTAATTACTCATATTAAGGTCTAATATTTAGTAAAAATTATAAAAAATCTAGAACTCACTTTAATTAAAAAAGTTATTTTGACCCTTTAATTAATACAATTAAATAACTCAAAAAAATTCCTAAAATTCAATAATCAAGTAAAATTTCAAAAATCATTAATTTAATTAATAAAATTAATCAACCAACCCATTAATACACAACAAGCACTCCAAAGATGAAGTTTTAAGGATGAACTACCTTGAGCTGCAGGGCTAAGTGTTCTAGGGAGCTCTTATTCCTTAAGCCCACTATGACAACACCACGAATGGATTCAATGGAGTGTAAAAATTTAAAATTAAGTGACCATTAATTATTTATCTAAATTAAAATCTTAAATTTAATTACATTGACCTAGTTTATAGACTGGACTACCTTGACCTATAGGGCAAAGTATCCTAAGGAGGCTTGGTTCCCCGAGCCCACTCTGACAATGCCATGAATCGATTGATGGAAAATTTAAATTAACTTAATCATTAAAATTAGTAAGCAACTAATTTAGTTTAAAATTCAATAATTCATTTTTTTCAACCAATCAAATTAACTTAATTAAACTGGTTACCACTAGATAACCCGAGCCTACGAGGCTATTAACTTAGCCCCAAGGAAGGTGAAATAAACTTCATGGCTTTAGCGTAAACAAAGGTGGTAATCATCGAACACTTAAAATATATCCTAAAATCAACTTTAAAAGTACTAATACTTAAACTTAAATTAAAGCTTCCCTTCAACCTTCAATAAGTCAAACATTAGACAACTTTAACCAATTACCTAGTTTAGGACATATCCAAGCCACATAACCTTCTACATACACTTTAAATGATTTGATAGGGAAACCAACTCTAATTTTAGGCTAGGCCGATATTTACTTTTCTGCTGTTGTGCGCCGAATTTTTCATGATTTTCATTGCATTATTTTTGTTAAATTAGTTGATTAATATGAGTGTTTATTTAATTATGCAATCTGTGAATTGATGTGATGAGTGATAGATTACCCCTAGGTTATGAATGATCTGGATGCTCACAAGATATTTTGTAGGTGGCCACGCTCATGCAGAGCTATAAATTAAGGGGGCAAAAAAAAGTAATAAAGCTTTAAACTGACAAATTTTCTACATGTGCAAAATGCTAAGTCTCCCTTGAAATTAAAAGAGCGTGGCCAAGCATGGTTGTGATTTAATTTAATATTAATATATAACTGCTTGGGATATTTTGATTATAACTATCTAGGATAACCAGGCATGTGATTTAAAATTTTCTTTTATTTTTTAAAATATGATGTAATTTAAGTTCAATCAAGTTTTAATGTGAAAGTGAGTCTTTGAGTTGGGATACTACATCCAACTTGGAATCCAAAGAGGAGAGAACATCCCTTAGGGGAGAGTTCTCTTGCATTTGGAGATCAAAGTTAGGATGACTTTAATATCCAAAGAGAAAAGAAAACACCCCTTCAGGGAGGAGTTTATTTTTATTTGGATATCTGGACCTGATGAATCCAAGGAGCTCAGGAAAGGAGAGAAGAAAAAGAAGTGAAGACAAAGAGTATCCCACTCAAAGTCACTTGTATCAGTCATAGGATTAGAATTCGGGTTGTTGTCAGTGGTACTAGGCCACTTTTAATTTCTATAGACCATAGTTATAATTAAGTGGCATTTGCCACATGGACTTTACTCTATATTTAATTAATTAAATTTGATTATTGATTTGATTTTAATTTTACCTTAGAAAATGTCTTCATTTTCTAACTTTCTTTCTTGCATGTCGATTTTTATTTAGCCTAGATTCGATTAAAGGCTCGTGAGGGAACGTTAAAAAATATTTTCTACTTAAAATTAAATAAAATTTTTAAGCTAACATAGTAACTCTAATGATTTAAGAAGTAAGCCTGAGAACTACCCAGGAGTTCACATAAGCATATTAAAATCTTCTCTTCCTTGTTAGGCACCTCCTCGCCTACGAGTTATGGCAACAACCTGACCTATTAGGGTGCATTTCTATTAAGGGGATATTATATTTTTAAGCCTTTTTAATATTCACTTTATGAATTTATAGAATCAATCAGTATGCATTGCATTAAAAACAAATTTAAAAGTGTCTAAAATTTTAATTGCATTTTCTTTGAGCATAATTATCCTACATAAGTCAAGGGGCCAATCAGGATTTGCTCTAGATGTCAGCCCCAACTTCTCAAAACTTAAAATAACATCGTCCCTACCCATCTTTCATTAAAGATCAGATTCATAGATTTTAAGCACTTAGGTTGTTAGCTGGCTCCCCAATCCAGGCCGGGGTAAGTCTAGATTTGCATAGCATTAGTTAGGATTGGTCTACTACTGTCCAATGCCCAATTTAGACTTAGGATCCATGGTAGAATCAAAATCATAGGTCCCTACCTTTCAGGAATCTGATCCCAACATTCTAATAAATTGATCAACTCAAATTTAAAACATCTCTTTAAATTAAAATTTAAAGCCCAACACATAAGATATGTAGGGGTGTTTCTAAAATGTTTGAACATTTCAAAACACCTCCTACTTTCTTCCTTTGATCTTTAGAAATAAGTGCTCCAATTTGATCTAATTCTGGTTGGAATTCAAGCCTCACTCCCTTGATATCACTCTTTGAAAAATCTTAAAAATAAAATTTTTATCGTTATTTTAATCGAGAGTTTTTGTAGGAAATTATGGTTCCCTATGATATAATTAACTATGAGGGCTTGTGCTCATAAGAGATTTAGAACACAAATTAATTTTCAAAATCTAATTAATCTTCTTTAGGAAAATAAAAATAGATGATGATCATTATTGGCATATTCGAATGATCAATAGTGAGTGATATCCTATTCCCTTGGGGAGATATATCATCTATCATCATGACTTTGAATATAAAAATAATGATAATTCATCTAGACTATAATAGTTAGATACTTGGTAGAATGTCATTTTGATGCTTCAGGGTCAGTTGTAGTTCTTCCTCGAGTTTGGCTATCATAATCATGATGAAACTTTTAGTTTTGTCATTTGAACCTATTAGGGAATGATATCTTTGTCTCCCAAAATGATATATCGTTTATAATAATGAGTTCAATTTAAAATTGAAATTCCAAAAATTAAATTCTCCCAAAGAAAATTAACTTTTCAAATTGCTTTTTCAATTCAACCCAAACAGCCGACATAGTAAAAAGGTATGTCATTTCAATCCGTAATCATTACATGTCAGCCAGTGCTGCAATAAAGCCAACATTACATCTCTGAGGCACTAGTTCCTTTTTCACCAACGCGGTGCCACCTTATCGAGCACCATGGTTCTTGAACCCGTACCTATACTTACTATAAATAGATTTTCAATTTAGTTATTTAGAGAGTTCTATAACTTGAGTGATTTTTTATAATTTCAAGTGAATTTCTTTAGTGCTCCTTAGAGTAAAGTCTAAGTGAGACTAGAGAAGTGTAATATACTTTTTCTTGTTGAGATCTAAGTCTATTTGTGTAAGCAACTTTATGTTTGGTGGAAGAAAGAGTGTGGAGAAAATCATTTGATCCTTTCAGGTGAAAATTTTTTTATTACTTCTCTTTTATCTTTTCTTTTGATGAATGAAATGAAGAGGAGTTTGCTTGTTATTTATACAATGTATGGCTAATTCTCTAGTTTTGGGCTAATGATGTAGAAAGCATATCATGTACTAATATAGACTCTTGTGCATTAATGAATGTATTAATATTTTCAATCCAATTTTTCATTTAATGCATATAATGGTCATATGTTTAGTTGAAACCTAGTGTGATGTATAGCCTCGATGGAGGAATGCTAGAATAATTTGGAGTATTAAAATGGAATGTTGGCATACCTAACATAGGATGTTTGAATATTCTAAGTTCTATGGTGATAAAAAAACTATAGGAAGATTACAAACCTTTCTTTCACCCCTATAAGCTCGACAGAGATTTAGAGATGTATATATTTTAATCCACACCTATGATTAAGAGTCTCATTAGAAAAACTATGTTATTTACATTCATTAGTCCTAAACACTTAAGTATTAAATTTCTTTTTTGACACCGTTGCTAGGGAAGTAACATGTATATTGCAAATTTAATTATATTATTAAAATAAGTACATATTTAGTTATACTTATATCATGCATCTTTATGTTATTTGATAAAAACTTTGAAAAAGTCAAACAAGTATTTTATTAATTATTTGGTTTATGATTTTTATTTCAGTTGTTTCATCATTATTGTAAGCTTGGTAGATATAGTAAGGAGCCCTTTTTATTTGGCCCTTAGATAGAAAGGACCCTTACAAAAATTAGAAAAAATAAAAATATTTTTGACATATTTGACCTAGTGTAAGACCCAGATAATTGTAGACCTCTTAGAGAGTATGCTAACCCTGTAGTAGAAAGAATCCATCAAAGTATCAATATACCTACTATCTAGGATAATAACTTTAAACTGAAACCAGCCATAATTTAAATGGTTCAAAATTCACAGTTTGGAGGAACTCTTGTTTAAGATCCAAATTTACACTTAGCTAGTTTCTTAGAAATTTATGAATACTTAAGTATAATGGTGTCAGTGATGAAGATATTAGACTTAGAGTGTTCAAGGGACAAGGCTAAGATGTGGTTGAACTATTTGCCCCCAAGTTCTATAAGTACTTGGAATAAGTTATTACATAAATTCCTTGCTAAGTATTTTTCACCTTAAAAAACTAGCAAACTTAGAAATATTATCACATCTTTTGTCCAGTTTAAGGGAGAATTAATTTATGAAAGTTATGAGAGATTTAAGAAAATGCTTAGGAAATGCCCTCACCATGCTTTACCCGGTTGGTTGGTTATTCAGGCCTTTTACAATGGATTGGTAGGATCCCTTAGATCAATCATAGCTGTTGTAGCTAGAGGATCTTTAATGTTTAAGTTATTTGAGGAAGAATATGAACTAATAGAGGAAATGGCTATAAATATTTTTCAGTGGCCTGCTGATAAGGTAAATCCTAAGAGTAGCTGAAATTTATGACTCATATATTTTGTTAATTCTTATTGCAAAAGTAGCTTCAATTTTAAAGAAATTGGATATTGTTAGTATTAATTCAGGATCAAGATCATCTATACAATTGGAAGAGATTAATTTGAGTTCTATTGATGATTGTAGTGCTCTAGGGATTGAAAATGTAAATTTGATTGGAAGGCAAAACAATCCCTATTTCAATGCATACAAAATTATGTTTTTTACTTTCATTAGTCCAAAATACTTTATTTTCATAAATATAAACTTTCTTTGCAAGTTTTCTTTTTAGTGATAAAAACTCAAAAACATTATTTTTATTTTTAATAGGATAAGTCATGCATTTGAAGTAAGTAGTAGTAGTTAAATTGCAATTAAGCAGAACGCTTCCTCGTTGGTTCAACACTCTACCCTACCACTTTATTACTTGATTCGGTACATATACTTGTGTATTTTAGTGGGCTTATATTAATTTTATCTCAAAAAAATCTAAGTGTATATATAAAAATTAGCAAGTCGCTTACTAGCTCATACTGTTACCCACCCATCACCTAGCTCCTTATATAGATAACATTTTCCAGAATTCAGTAGACATTTCCGTGGGTGTGACTTTTCACAATTAGTGCAGGTTGGTATCAAAGGGGACTCTCCATGCTGCTGTTGTTAACCTTTTTGGTGAAATTCTACTTTTTAGTCTAATCACTTTTGTGTCAAATAATCGCTTCTTACTACCAGTTTTTTATTTATGTCTTACCATTTCCATATCATGCTCTAGAAGTATAATACTTTCAACTAATTCAATAGATTCTTTAATGCACAGAGGAACTAGAGGTTGTATTAATAAATCTATTAGGTCTTTCAAAATATCTATAACATTTTTCAGAAGGAGTTTTGATAAGTTATGGAGCATGTCATAATAAATATGTAAACTTTGCTTCATATTGAATAACAATCTTGGATCATTGAGTTAGATTCACAAAAATATCTTGCATTGCATGTCTTGCTGAAGGAGGGACATACCAATATCTGAAGACTTGTTCAAATTCTTTCCAGGTAATTAGCTACTCAAGTTTACCCTTACAATTTATGTAACCATATGTACATATTAATATTTTTAAATTTTATATGCTAAATGCAAGTAAAAGGTCTAGGTTAAACTTGCCTATAACTTAATAACACTACCCCACCTAAGCTCTATAGTAATTATATCAAATTCAATTCTCTTTCTCAAAATACTAAATTCAACTAAGCTTCTATAATTATATTCTTAGAATCTTAAGTCTTGCTTTGATACCACTTTGTCACACCCCACGATGCCCCTTAATAAAGCATGTAGGGTGCAATAGAGAAACATACAATTCCTTAACGTGAATAACTTGAATCATGTCAACTATCTTCAAGCCACCTGAATGAAAGCATTTCAATTTTTTCATTTACCTCATATGTATATAATTATAAAGAAACTAACCACCCAAATAATTTAATAATAATAGTTCACGTACCACTACTCATGACTCATCTTATCCTTGCCCTTTCCTATAACAACAACTAGAATAAAAATCTAGTGAGTCATGAGACTTAGAAAGATATGAAGCTCAATACTTACATGTGTATCAACTAGCGGAAGTCAGAACTACATGAAATCCTATAAAAGCGAATATGCATAGTATGGAATCATTTAACATATAAAAATAATATTGTATGTAAGAACTATGCTCATCTAAACTAAATATTCGAGTATATCTCCTATTGTCAATATCATGATCACATGTCACATATTGCAAACATCATAAATCATACTAACTACCGTTAATGAGTAAATCATACATCATAATATGTAATCCCTTATATATTTTAGTTTATCAAATAATTTTCTTTTTCCATTCTTAGAAAGTGTAATGTCCACATGATTAGGTTTAGGTCTTACAGCCCATAGGCACCGGAGGTCACACTACCACTATGACCCATAGGCTTCATATCATAGCTTGTAGGCTTCTTACAATAGCCCATAGGCTCCTGATGTCGTATTGCCTATCTAGCCCATAGGCTTTATATCATATCGAGGTCGCACTACCTTTATTAGGACATACTGGCCATTAGGGTTGCATTGCCCCATTTTTTACCACCTAACATGACACATTCTTAAGCTTTTATGATTATCTCATTTTTCTTTCAAAGTTGTGTGACACTTGCCTATATATACTGACATGCATATGTAGATAATTTAAACATGATTGTTAGGTGTATCATCATATAAATATGTATGACCGTATGAAGTACCTATCACAAGGTACAACATTATAAACTTGCACATGTTTGTATATAACATAATCATCATATTCGATAAATTACATATGACATGACTACCTAAATCATAATTTTTAGGCTAATTACAAATGTATAATATAGAGAACAATATTACACATAATTAATTAAAATTACTCATATATAACTATATACAATCAGAGCAGCCTACTATATTAACAATATTATATATCTTACCTTTCCCTTTCTTTTTTTCCCTTCTTCCTCTCTTTCTTTTCTCTACCGCCCAATAGTTCTTCTTCCGTTCCAAGCTTCTACTTCCGCCCTACAGCACCTGTAAGCTCCTTTGATGGAAGGATTACTGAATGAAAAGTATAAAAGGAAGAGGCATTAAATTAGCTCCTTTCCACTAAAATCCTAGCCCTTTGTTCCTTAAATATGCAGTTCCTCACAAAATCACTCGTTGCATGCTTAGATTAGTGGAATCCAGGTTTTTCTTTTTATTATGTAAATGCTACTGTAATTCTTATTAATGAATAGTAAATCTTTTTAAACTTTAGGACAATAATTCAAATCAAAACTAATACAATAACTTCCACACATTTAAAATTTAGTATATAGTTCTATATAATAATTTGTTCCAATTGACGAGTAGAATACAATGACTTACTTATTGATAATTTTTGGTAAAGTTGATATTTTGAGGTATATTTTAATTAAGAAAATTTTCTATTTTTGCCTAAAAATTTTGGGTATTACCCTAAAAATGGCCTGAAATTATGTACTGTAATTGACATGATAATACTGAAATATAATATGCACTGAAAGGATTAGTAGGATTGATAAATACTGGAATGTGATATCGCTCTGACTAAAAGGATGTATTGTACTGATACTGCTCTTATAAAAAATGATATACTTATTAATATTAGATAACTAATTTGATAACCTTATGTGATATTCTTAAGATCCGCATGGTCCACTAATAGGAGTTAGTGAATGGGAGCCATAAGGAGTTGTACATAGATGGAGTTATAATGAGCCGAGATGACTGATTCATGTGATTTAAGGGGAGTTATAAGGAGTTCATTGATTGGGAGTCATGAGGGGCGACTAGCTGGGAGTCATAAGGGCAAGAATAAGATCAAGATCAAGTTACCCTCATCTAAACATCTTATAGAATACTAATTACTGACTATTTATACCAATTACTGATCGATTACTCATTATGATTATTAATATTATAGCTTACATTATATTGCTATTGTTTACTATTAATACTATTACTATTATTGAGGTTGTTCATTGTTAATGATATTATGACTAACACTGACACTGGTTATGGTTACTAGTATGGATCATTGTTATCGATATTATTATTGATGATATAATAGACTGAGATGTGATGTGTTATAAATCGAGTTGGTACAGATAATCGATATAGCTATTTGATGTATAAATTTTCTTTTATAATTTACATCATACTATTTCTCTTTTTATTGCATTGATTTTAGTTATAAAATTTTAGTTACTGCTGGGCTTTTATGCTTATTACATGGCTTTACATGTTTTTTGGAAAGGATAAGGACCCTACGATGTGAGACTCCAGAAAACATGTTTAGTTTTCCTTTTTTGGCACTTATAGTTCATTTTATAGTCATGATGAATTTATAGTGATATATCTAGTCTTTTATATCATGACTGTCGTATAAATGATATTTTTAGGTTTGTAATAATTGTACATATTGATGGATATAAATGCAATTATATTTTTTTGTTATTTATTTAAAATGTGTAATATCTGGATTAAAAGAAAAGAAAGTAAGATAAGATCTAATTCTTCCATTATAAATTCTAGGGCATGACAATTATAATATAAGTGGAGATATAAGGGTGTACACACACATATATACAAATCAAAAGTATTTTCTGAATCTAAAGTGTTGTCTAAATCAAAAGTGTTGCCTGGATCAAAAGATTAGGACATATTTTGTTGCATATACTCCATATGATTCATGTACTACATATTATATTCATTCATGTTTTATTCTGCTTTATTTTGGTGTAAATAAGGTTCTATTATGTTTTGTATTGGTGAAAGTAAGTGTTGACCTCATTTTTGTATGAGGTCATCTTAAACTACAACTCCTAATTTTCAATTCTATGATTGGAAATCATCTGATTATCAATCATTAAACCTGCAACCACTTGACCTATGGCTCCTTGGTTCATAATCAATCATGCTGCAATCATTAAGCATTCAATCACATTTAATCAATCATCCATTCAACCCTACAATGAATCAATAAATAAGCAATCGATCATACAACTAGCAATCATACACTCTACAATCAATCAATAAAAACTATAATTAATATTTATACACTAATCAAACTCTAGATCATCTTTGATCTTTACCAAACTCCTTGGATCATCACTCCTAGTGGGTTGGGTATGAATGATCATATTTGGTCCAATCAGTAGTTGACTTAGTCAACATAACCCAAGCTTGGTCAACCCAAATCAACTTGGGTCAATCTAGTGCATCCAATCAAAGCAAGCACCCCACATCCACACAATCACTCCATGACATGATTTACATATTTCCAACCTTACCATAAGTCAAACCATGGTTGGTTTGACTTGGTTAAACCACCATGTGTGGTCAAATCTTATTATACCTTGACTCATTTGCTTAAACATAAGACACACTCCCTTAGAATCCTTAAAATCCATCCAAACAGCAAGCCACATACTCCTAGACTTCACCTCAATAGTTGTTGACCATTTGACTGGTCAAATAGTAAAACCAAAGCCTAAAAGAGTCTCTCATGGTCAAATCACCTAATCTATCCATTTCCCTCCTTACCATCACCTCTAACCTATTTGAAATAACTTTAGAACCTTCCTAAACACTACCCAAGCTCATTATAGCTGTCTATTTGCCCTGATCAAGCCGGGTGGTCCCCACCATGTGTAAGATTGACTCAAGGTCATTTTCACCTACACAACCCACCTCCTTGCGCTCTAATGACCTGGGCCAGCTGTCAAGCATCTAGGCAACCCCTCTGAGTGATCCCAGTCATCCCAATGAACCCTAGTAGTTCGAATAAGACAAAGAATGTAAGAGCTTAATTTAAAGGTTATTCTCAACCCAGTAGTTTCTAGATAACTCCCATTTCCTTTTGCATTTCTAGACACTCTTCTTCATTCCACCAGTGATTTCTCAGTGTTTGGAACTTGTTGGTGGTGAAATCGATGGGAGATCAAATGTTAGTTCATCCTAGCTATTTGAACACCTTATCTAAACCCTCTTTGGCCTTGGCATCTTCACCAAAGTTGTAGAGGAGCTCTAGATAAAGAAAATGAGCTATCATACATCTCACGAGATTATCTATGTAGAGTTAAATCTATAACCCTTTGATTTACTTAGGTTTCTAAATAGATCCTTAAGGACTATGTTATACACCTTATAAACATTTCCCATTGCTTCTGTAATCACATTGCATTAACATCTCAAGCTTCATGCCATTTAAATAGCTATTTTTTGAAGTTAGGGTTTGCAGTCTTTCAGGCTTAGAAAAGAAATTGTGACCGTTCAAACTCTTCTATTTGATTGAATGGCTACAATTTTGTCATCTGTCAGCACAGTATGATTCATCAAAAGGTAGAACCACGGGATTTGATCTCGCCCATTGATCTCATCCTGTGTGTAATCAAATGGCTGTGATCCTTCACTGATGTGGTTAAGTGATTAACTATGCACTGCCACGTGGTTAATCTCAACATTGTCACATGGAAAATGTGGGACACTAACGCCGCCTCTGTACTAGCCCAATCTTGTTTTGCTACTTGTAAAGTGCCATCGTCGATATTTAATTTAATAAAATGTGATTTAAAATGTATTTTAAATAATAGAAACTTTTAAAAATTATTATAAATTAAATATGCCACCAAATTTTGCATGGAACCCCTCATTCTCTTTAGAAGAAAATGCCCTATCTTCTAAAAATAAAATCAGAGCTTGATAATTAGTATGTAAAGAGTAATTTAAATTATATGTATTTTTAAATATCTTTAATTATTTACTAAATAAACATCTAATTAAGTTTAAATTTAAATGGTATGATGAAGAGGTTGTTATGCACATTTGGTAATTTTCATGGAATTATTTGATTTATATTTGAATTACTAAAAACTCTAAGTTATAATTTAACCCAGAGTTTTAAAAATTCATTATTAATTAAATAATGATTCAATAATTGAACATAAATACTCTAAAACATCAATGAACAATCATATTCACAAATATATATATATATATATATATATATATATATATATATATATATATATATATATATATATATATGAGATAAATTCAATAGTGCTTCTTGAGTATTTAGAGAGTAATTGCACAAATGGTGTTTTCCAATTTCCTTTGATTACTAAATTTTCAATGGATTAAATTCAAATAGGGTTAGATGATACTATATGACGTCCTTTGGCTATTATAGTATTATTGAACCAAGTTGATGCATGATTGTTCAACCTTTGAATTTCTAAATATTTAAGTTATTATTTGACTTAAATGTTTAGGAATTCTTTGCCTCCAGTCCTCTAAGATTTAGTTCACATGATTGTTATGGTTTGATGAAACATATGTATATAAGGGTTAGAGCCATTGATTTATAAACCATTCAAATCTTGTGACACACAAGGACAATAATTAAGGGCTTTGTCTAGTGAACTTAGGAAAATTCTAGGAATACATACCTGCATCCAATAGGGGTGAAATTTCAAACTCTTAAACTTAGTGATATCATACATCTTAAGAATTAAATACACCCCCACTTGACACTAATTATTCTTCAAATAATAATTAATCAAAGTTAACCCTTAATTAAGGGTTAATTCTTCCAAAATTTATAATAATTCAAATAAATATTTACACAAATATAAAATAAATTTTAAACAACTCTAAATAACCTATACAATTAAAGAAAAATAAAATGTAGATTCCTAACCAATAATAATTCACTATTAATTAAATAAATTCATTAAAAATAAAATATAAATCAAATTAATTTGAAACTTCAAAGATTGAAATATTGGTTATTCCTAACCTATGATATCAATTTCATAAAGTTTGGAGTTGATTTGAGATCAAAACCTAAATTATCCCTCTTATGTTAAGAATTAAATCATTGAAATAACTCATTAAACACTATATTTCAATTATAATAAAATAAATATAATAAACATAATTCAAAATACATAAATAATTAAATAAAATCAAATAAAATTAAGAGATTTATAATTTTAATTTAAATATTTTTTTGAATAAAAAATTAATTTCTTAATATAATTAAATAAATATGATAAATATAATTTAAAAATACATATATATTTAAATAAAATTAAATAAAATTCAAAGATTAATTATTTAAACCTAAATAAAAATTTTGAATAAAATTTAATTATAAATAATTAATTAAAATTATTTAAAAATTCCAAATAATTCAATAAAATTAGATAAATTCAACAAAAATATAAAACATTAAAATAAAATAAATTTGATAAATTATTTGATTAAAAATTTATTTTTAATCAAATAAATTTGATAATTTATATTAGTTAAATAATAACGCTTTTATGCTTAATGGTTTATTCCATTTGAAGGGCATTTTAGCATTAAATTCAAAGTTTTTAAAGTATATTAAATCAGCCTATAATCTCCTTATGTGATTCATGACTCTTTTTAGGAGGGCATTCATATATTTGATTAGGAGATTTAATAAGCTTTAATAACAAATTACGAGTGTCATACACTATGCTAGCCTCCACTTGTGAAAGGCATATTGTATTGGATTTTTAAAATTTAATCAAACACTAATAAATTATTCACAATATACATCATGTTTGACTCCACTTGGAGGGCATGTGATTTGGATTGATGGGTCCCTCTTTCTATCCTTAATAAATACATAACTAATTTTTAAAGGCTTTATGATGTCACCTAGCTTATATAGGGGATAATTTTATATCATCTATAAGCCTTAGGATCTGTAGGTTAGTGGCCCTTGCACTTTGGGGTTATTAATCTATAAATTCTTTATAATTAACTAAACAACTCTAACCATTACAAATTTAAACAATAAAATTCAAATGCGTACAAGTTAAACTTTAACTAAAATCCCCTTTTGACCTTAATGAACAAAACTTCTAAATACTTGCAACTTAAACATTAAACCCCTATAGAACATACCAAAGCCACACAACCTTTTTCACACACTTAGATGGCTTGCTAGGACAACCAACTCTAGCCTAGGTTAGGCTGATGGTGTGAATTACTTGTAGGATGCTTTTCTTGGAGAGCACCCTGTGTTTGTTTATTTATTTTAATACAATATGGATGTCATGCATTTTAATTTCTATTAGTGCACTAAGGCTCTTTAAGGATTGCATTAGAAGCATTAGGATATTACACAACTTCTCACACACTTTATATATTTTCTATATATGCTTCTTTACATTCCTGTAACAATCAAAGTAGAATGTACATAGGAGATGTTGTATATATATCTGATCCTGTAAATCATAGTTTGTATATAGATTGAGTTATACAACATCATGGGTTGTAAAAGAGTCAAATGTATTTGCTTACGCATATAAATGGGGCTAAAAAAAAAAAGATATCCTCTTTCCTGGAGGATACTCTCTTTTAGAATTCTATAGAAGATTTGGAGCTCAAAGAATTTAAGCAGATGTATTTAATTCTATACATATGACAGGCCTAGAAACTTAGGTTTGTTGTGATGGAGCCTAGCCACCTTACTTTCCTGCAGAGTTTGAGTTTGTTGTAAATCTTTAAATCAATAAATGAATAAAATTTTATTTTATTTATATAGCTCTCTTCTTTGCATCATTTCATAAACTACATGCATGTGGGTAGCAATTTGCATTAGTGGGTTGTAGCTTATCCTAAGTTTTTCTCGATGTGTATGTTTCAGACTTTGTAGAAACATGTATACTAGTTTTAGGACGATTTTACTTTGGGTACTATAGATACCAACCCTTTACCTATTCATACATACTTACTAATTTTACTTTTGTTACGTACATAGAGCCTAGGTGTATACCTCTCGTTGGCAAGGTAGTGGGGTCACCATTGTACACGGGGGACGTTACACTTTTCTTATTGATATAGGGCTGTTATGCTCTCAAATTTTCTAAGAAATTTTGTTAGTTCAAAAAATTAGCTAGGTAATCTAAATAAGATAAAATTTAGAGTATTTAGTGAGTTGTCTTATTAGTGTCACTTAAATGTAAAGTTAAATTACTCATCTCGAGTCATTGATTTAGAGTTTGATCTATTCCTTCGATCTCTTAGGATAGAAATAACCTTATTATGCATTACATCGTGGATGCTAGTGTATGTATTAGGTTGTTAGCTGGCATCACATTCAAAGCAAGTGTAAGCCTAAAGATATTTACACACCTCGAATTCTATCATAAAAATGATATCATGTATTCAAAAAATGTATTTTCTAAAAAAAATAAATAATACTTTTGAGGGACGAATGACATTTTCAAATATGTTAGGCAATTTTCTTGTCTTAAAATCAAAATGAGTATGATCTCCACTTTAATCAAAAGTCTTCTATTGGAGATATAATTGACTAGAGGGGTTGTCCTCTATTGGAACCCAAGGTTCTTATATAAAATAAGCCCTATCTTAGTTTTCTAAGAAAGGGGAAAAATCTCTGGACGCCGACTACAGCCTTCCTAGCTTAATTTGATATTTGAAATAATAGGTGAATGTAAATTTTATCTTTTAGGATAACTTTTACATTCCCTACGCCGAGTTTGAATACGAAAATAAATCATTTCTTTTCTCAAATCACTAATGCAGTATTAGTTTGTTATTCGGGTTAACTGACACTAATTATACAGATTGTCTAAAGAAATCTTAAATCTCAAATTAGTGGTACAAACATCTCATTTAATTTATCCATGGTAAGTTCTATTGTGCTCTGGTGAAAGTCAAATTCTAACTATAGTTTCTCTGTTATTGTAGTTATAGATAAATGTTTACTTATTTCCTCTTTAATTGTACATTTTTCTATTTAGTTAGTCTTGTATAGTTTGATCAAATGTAGAATATTAATTTCTCCAGTAGTGTAATCTACTAAGCATTTGTCTGCTCACTATGTATTATTTATACATTCTGTCAGGAAAGGGTAAGGTGTCATGACCCAACTTGATGCAACCCGCTTTTGTAAATTGATCACCTCATATTGGATCATGATGGGTCAAACCCAAGATCTAGTTCATATATCATTTTTTTCATTTATTAACACTACACAATGACTAGTCAACATCAAATAATTACATTCATAAAAAAAAAATCATTTCCATTCACCTCAAAATACATATATAATCCCAACAATACATGGTGACAAAGAAAATAGTACAAAAATTTCCCCTTGTCCTAGCCTGAAATGGATGCAAATAGAAGGAATGAGCCAACAATGCTCAATAGGCCACACCAACCCTACCAACAATTTTTAATAATTACATACCAGACTATATTAAACATAATCATAAGGCAAACTTTATTCATACAGAACGTTATTAGATAATTAGTTTGATTTCACTAACTATAATTTAGAGTTCACAAAGTAGTGATGCCAGGAAATTAAATAACATATAATTTGTGAAAACATAAATAAACATTTCACTCAATATCAGAACACATAAAATCAAAATTCTCTCAGGCCCTTATACCTCCTAATAAATAACAGATTTAGGCCCTTATAGCTCCTAGTGCTAGTGTATCAAAATATAGGCCCTTAAAGCTCCTAAATGCTTAGTATTGTAGATATTCAGAATGTTCAAAATAAAATCAGGCCCTTATAGCTCTCAGTGTATTCAGCACAACATAATTTCTTCTCAACAACAGACCTATTTGAAAATTATACATTTCAGACAAATAAGCACATTTATAATTACATTTCAGATGTAATAACTAAAAACAAATATATCACAAAATTTCACAAAGTGCCCTGCTAATAGCTAAATAAATAATATATTTGAACTTATTCGTACATGAAAACATATATTTTTAGAATGTGACAAAATTACCAAATATTGTTAAGAATTAAAGCTTTAATTTTACTAAACTATTGATTTTTTTGTACGAGAATCTTTTTTCATATTGTTAAAAATAGCCCATTTTTTAAACTACTTTGTGAAAATTTCCAAATAAAATGTGGAAATATTCAAAATGTTCATATAGAAAACATATCAAAAGGGTGAAGTTTTAGTAGATATGGAATTACTTCCATTTTTTAGTTGCTAATTTATAATTTAAATAAAAAAATTTCCCAAACTTCTAAATGATTAAAATTGAGATAGACATAACATAACCTATCTTGATCAGGACAACTTCCTAAACTACGTCAATAGAAAAAAATGGATTAAAGCAGCTTAAATGAACTTTTTCTCTCTATAAAACCTCATATCTCTCTCTAGTTGTCTACCCAAAGGATGGGAAATTTTGATATTTTGAGAAGAATTTAATATTTTTGCCACTGTTGTAAGCCCAACATGTAATAGTAAGGACATTCCTTAGCCCCTGAGTCAGGGCTGCTTAGGCGACTACTGGCTCGAGGTCTTTGACATCAAGCATCTCCTTTTAGAATCATAAGATGAAGTTTCTCAGCAATTCAGATGATTCTTATCTCATTTTTAGCAGGATGTACAAACTTTTTTGGGGACTTTGGGCACTGGCAAACTGTGCAACAAACATTCATTTGAATTTAGAAAAGGAGGTGATCACTCCGCTGGGCAGGCAAGTGAAATAACTTAGCACCAGATCCTTTATGGTTGCGAAGAACAAACAACACTATAGAGCATCGTTGACATTGAGAAGCGTGGACATGGAATCAAAAGTTACAACGTGATCCGCAGGATCAAATTTACCTCAATATGCCTCAAGGCAAGACATCTTGAACTTGGGAGGTACTCTTGCTTCAAAAATTGATTCAGAGAAGACATTGGTTGGCCCTGCTTCAATTTCTTTGGTCATTTTGGCTACAAAACTAGAGTTTTCATCTCTTACCTGGGGGCGAGTGGTGTCGACGTCTGAACCTGAGGCATAAGCCTCATCTGATGTCTCCTAGTGAGCATTGAGGTTGGATGGTTCTTCGGGTGGACTAATTGCT
The DNA here is from genome assembly GCA_019925795.1 of Dendrobium chrysotoxum. NCBI lineage: Eukaryota > Viridiplantae > Streptophyta > Magnoliopsida > Asparagales > Orchidaceae > Dendrobium > Dendrobium chrysotoxum. Next base: position 44,900,119 of record CM034308.1, read on the forward strand.
CATGATGGAGGGTTAGTAGTGATGAGGATGTCTTGAATGGACTTTAAGAGGCATTCTTCCATGGCTCAAATTTCATAATAAGTGGCATACTCGTTATTCATATTATTCTCAGGGGCATCAGGTTGACTGACCCATAATGGTTTTCTTGCCCGTGACATCGATCCGTACTCATTGTAATTAAGAGTATGCTATATGACACCCCATAATCTAATTTGAAAGAATTATACTTTTATCTTTTAATAAATAATAACTAGAGCTATGTAATTTTATTTATCAGTAATAAAATTAAATATCAGCAAGCAAATTCTATTAATTAAAACATTAATATGCATCTCCATTCATTTCTCTAAAATTATATACAATACTCAAGAATCATACAAATACAATCTATCATTTCAATCCTGAGTATAAAAGAAAAACTACATACATAAAGAAATGACTAATAATAAACTTGGAGAAATTTGATCAGCCTCACACTCTTGATCCTCCGCCCTGACATGAAATCATTTAAACCACATATAATAAGCAAAATATCCCAACAGGTCACCAAATCCTATAATTGAACCAAAGCACAATAAAAAAGCATTATGCATGTATAATCAGTTTAATACTAGTAACAATCATATAATCATGAATAAGTGCAGAAATGATAAAACTCACATTCAATAGTAGTAGAGTCAACAAATAGCAAAACAGTATGGTATGGAAACCAGTAAAGCAGAACTGTGTGAAAACCAGTAAACTAGTATAGGTATAAAAACCATAAGCAATCATCATAACAGTATTATCAATCAATGGCAATCAGTAAAGGAATCGTATGGATCAATAAAACCAACGCATCGGTAAAGACTGTCATAAATTATATTAATGCAGTAAATATGAAGCAGTAGTATCAATGTAGTAAACTAATAATAGTAATCACATTCAATATTAGTATCAGTGCATTATCAGAATCACATTCTCAGTATGTCACATAATCAGTAAACAATATAGTGAATTAATAGTAACAATATACTAGTAGGAGCATCATCAGTATTGATGATAGTAATGGTATTTATATCATTATCAATAAACCCATAATAGTAACAATAAATCTGTATATTAATGATAAATCCATACATTAATAGGAACAATACCTCAATTACATGTATTTCAATAATCATATTAATCAAGTAAGAAGTCCTGACTTAAGCGGTATTTTTTAGTATTAGTAATCCGTAGTTACTAATCATTGGCTCAGTAAACAGAGTCATCATTATTTTGCCCGTCAGCACAGTAATAACTATTTATAACTCCTAATCAGTATCATGTAAATCAGTCGAGGATAACAACAAATCATATATTTAAAGAAAAGCTCGTCAGCCCACCATCATGTACAAGTTAGTTAGTCTCCAGCCAATGTAAGTGAAATCAACTTTTACTTATTTTCACAGATATTAATATCATCTTATTTTAATAATAATAGCAACCATCTATTACTTAATCACATGTCTATATTTATTCATAATGCTTGTTTTAACAATATTCATAAATAAAAATACTTACTTCTATTCAAAAAAAAAAATCATATAAAATTCAATAACTTCTATTTTATCATGTGAAATTCAGAAGTGTTATAGTCAAAATCTTCAAAATAATCAGTACAATATATCATTTCAGTCTTGAGTACAAAAAAATAACTACAAACAAAAAGAAATGACTAATAATAAACCTGATGAAATCTGATCAAACTTACACTCCTGATCCTCTGTCATGACCTGAAATCATTTTAACTGCATATATGTTGACCTCATTTTTGTATGAGGTCACTAGGACCCACTTGGGTTTCTTTTTAGTGACCTAATGATGGGGAGATGTCCACCCCTTAGTCATAAAGGTCCTAATAAAGACCCAATTCAATCCCAATTAAACCGAGCTCTACCTTTTAATTCAATCTTTAATCCAGCCTTAAATCAATATTCAATCAAATTTCAAATCATATCCAATTAATTTCAATCTTTTATTTGATTTTCATTGATATGAATGATTCAAGGTCAATCATTTAAATCTTAAATCCAACCCAAATCCAACATTCTAAATCAAACCTTCAAGGTCAAGGACTAGGTCCTGAAATCCTTTCTGGGTGAACTTTCTGTCACCTAGAAACCCTATCAAGTGACCTCCAAATCATGATCCGTCAATTGCATATTGTCAAAACATGTCTCTAAGATCAACCCTCCAAATTTGAGCTCAATCCAACACTTCTAACCCCAGAAATTGAATCTTTTCCCAAAGGCTGCAAAGCCTTCAGTTATTTACAGCCTATGCCACTAGACTTGCCATCCGATGGATTTTGACCTTGGGATGCCTTCCAAACCTTTTGACCATGTCCATGACCTTTGTTATGACTTTTTGACCAATAACCTACACTTTGCGGGACCCAGTTTGACCCAATGTTGACTAGGGGTCAAAATGACCAAAATGCCCTTTATAGAGGTTTTTGGTCTTTTCCCCAAAGTTCAACATGACCTTCCCATATAAACCTTCAAAACCTATCCCAATGGATCCTAAATATCATTAGGAACACATTGGATCCAATCTCAAGTCTTGGTTTGACATGGTTGACCAAGTCAACCAAGGTTGACCTAATCAACCCTTAACCCACATTAAGGTCAATTTCAATGCTTGAATCCATTTTAAATCAAATAAATCCCTCAAAATCATTCAATTGGACACTCTTGACATGTCCAAAGCTTTCCAAGTCAAGCTCCCCCTTGGGTTGACTTGGTCCACCTATTTGGAGGAGTCAAAACCTTCTCCAAACCCCTTTAAGCCTATGGAAAGAGGTCAAATCATGGCCACATCACCAAGCCACCTTGGCAATCCATGGCTTGATCCAAAACCTGCTCAAACCTGATAGAAATTGACCCATTTCCTCTCTTAAGAAGCCCTAAGCCAACTCCCTAAACCAAGCCAAGCTTTGGTTCACCCAAATGGGGGAAAAGGTGTGGTCCCCTTTCCCATGGACCAAGAGAGGTCACACTCACCACCAACCCTATTCCATAGCTTTAGGTAGCTTAGGGGACACTTGTCATGCATCCAAACTCCCTCCAAACAAATCAAGACCATCCAATCCAAAAGCCAAGTGCTAAGGTGGGAGAAACCTAACCTAAGAGAGAGAATCTTCATTATTCACTCTCCCTCAACTCTCCCTCAACTCTCCTCCAGCCTCCAACCTTCCTAGAGCCTTCCCCATCCTCTCCATCCATCTCCAAGGCTTTTCCAAGCTTCTCCCCATCATTTCCAAGCCTTAAATCACTATTTTAGTGAGGAGAGAGAATTCTAGAGAGAGAAAGAGGGTTTTCCAACACAACTTTTGATCCAGCTAGATCCAGCTCTTGGTGTCTTCACCAAAGTTGTAGAGGATCACTGCAGCTTTCCAACAAGCCCAAGATCTCAAAAAGCCGATGGTTGGATTGTAAGTTATGCTCATTTTAAGTTTAGATTTCAATTTGAAACTGCTCATAAATTTCATTGCTTGGGGTCTCCAAACTCTAGGCAATGAAAGTTCATGTTCCCATGAGCCTATGTTTCAAATTTTGTTAAATTTTGACGAGTATTTTGAAAGTTATGAGTATTTCAATTTTCTAGTTCATTTTGAGCTAAAACGGCCTTGATCGATCTCGGCCGTCCGATTTTCTATCTTTCTCGATCGGACGGCTCGGGATTAGTGATGGCGTGTTTAGGTGGTTGATAAACAGCACTTTGCATATCAAAATGCCACACGCCGCCGCCGTTTTGGCGCCGATCATTGCCAATGATTGGCGCCGGTTATTAATGGACTTAAAAATTCAAAAAAATGGTCATAACTTTCAAAATTCATAGTAAATTCATTTTTCCACCAAATTAGGTGTTTTTGGGCTCGTTGGAAAGATAATTTACCCTAGTATTTATTAAAATTAATTTTGAGTTAATTTGATTACTGGATTGTGAGATATTTCTATTTCTTTAAAATCAGTTTTTTGTGATTTTCTCACAATCCAGTGGTCAATTGAGCCCCAAATTTTGGTGGAAGCTATTTGGGTATCTTAGGAATGTACTATAATTTTCTTAGGTTCAGATATCCATTGAATTGCTATGATGTGAATTTTTAAGGTAATGGGTCCATTTTGGACCCAAAACTTTGAAAATTCATAACTCCATTTTTCTATAGAATTAGGATGCATAACTTTTGTGGTGTGATTGCATATGTGTAAGGGTTAGACAAACCAAATTTCACGCCTATTTGAATAGTAGAGACACCTAGGAAAAATAATTAAGGAAAAGTGTAGAAAATTTAGAAAATTCCTAGGGGATTGTACACACACCCAATAGGGGTGAAATTTGAACACAGAAAACTTAGTGATATAATAAGCCTTAGGTCCAAATTTCACTGAATATGGAGGTCATTAGGTCAGAAAATTAATTACCCAAAGTTTCAACCCTTTTAAGGACCCAGAAAATTCAAAAAAATGCAATAAATCCAAATTAACTCCAAAAATTACAAATAATATTTCAAATTGACCAGAACTTAATCCTCTACCTAGGAAAAATAAAAGCCCCTTGACTGGACTCCTAATTTAACTTTAATTTGACTTTTAATGAAAATCAATAATTAATTATATTAATTAATTAAAAATTATTAAAAATTCAAAATAATTTCCAAACACTTGGAAACACTCCCATGGGTCATTCCTGAACTTTGGGATTGATTCCATGCAGTTTGGGATGAGTTTGGATCAAAATGATCAAAACCTTCCTAATTAAGCAATTTTAAAAATTCAATAATTAAGGAAATTTTGAAAATGCATAACTAATTACAGAAAAATCCAAATTGAGCAAACTTAGTGTCAATCAACTCCAATTAAGGTCTAGTATTTTCTAAAAATGTTAAACCTCCAAAATCTGGTCAAAGTCAAAAAAGTTAACTTTTCAGTCAACCGTAGTTCAAAACTAGGCTCGAATTTCGAAAAATCATAACTTTTCATAGAAAACTCCAAATTGAGCATACTAACAGTCTAACAACTCATCATAAGGTTTAATATTTATTAAAAATCTGAAACTTGCAAAATTAATTTGAATTTGGAAAGTCAACTTTGGACCCCTTAATTAACTAATTAAAATAATCCATAAAATTCTAAAATTCAATAAATCATTCAAAATTCCAAAAAACATCAATTTTATTTTAAAACCAGCAACCAATCAGTTTAATTAAAAATTAATTAATCTTCAAACTTTAATCAAACTCGATTCACTTAATTATATCGGGTACCACTGGGTAACCCAGGCCTACGAGGCTATTAAATTAGCCCCAAGGAAGGTGAAATAAACTTCATGGCCTCGGTGTGCAATAAAGGTGGTATTCAACAAATAATTAAAATTAATTTTAAAATCAAATTTAAACCATTAAGACTTAAACTTTAATTAAAATCTCCCTTAAGCCTTTCAACTAATCAGAACATCAAACAACTTCAATCAATTACCAATCCTAGGATCTACCCCAGCCACACGACCTTCTACACACACTTTAAATGATTTGCTAGGACAACCAACTCTAGATTTAGGCTAGGCCGATGTTTTCTTTTCTACTGTGTGCCGAGTTTTTCGAGTTTTCATTACATGTTATGATTGAAATTGATTGATGTGTTTATTTACTTTCTTTACTGCACTCTGTGAATTGATGTGATGGGCGATTAGATTACCCTTAGGTTAGGAACGATCTGGATGCTTACTAAATTTTCTGCAGGTGGCCACGCTCGTGCAGGGCAATAAAGGGGGCTAAATAAATCATAAATATAAATGCTACAGGTGCTTCAGCTGCTTAGCCCCCAAATAAAAAGAGCATGGCCAAGTGTGTTTACTTTTCTGCACGTATATACATATAACTGCTTGGGATGTATTTTAATATTTAAATGTTTAGGATAACCTTGCAGGATCGAGTCTAGAATTTTTATTTTTACATTTATGTAATTCATTTGAGTATTGAGTTGTGAAAGTGGCATTTTGAGTTTGGGATACATAGATCCAAAGGTTGGATTCTAAAGAGGAAAGGATACCCCTTCGGGGGATAGTCCTTATCCATTTGGAACTCCAAATTTGGATCACCTCACTACCCAAAGTGGAAAGAGTAACCTCCCCCTCAAGGGAAGAGTTCTCTTTTCCATTTGGGTATCCAACCACGAAGAATCTAAGGAGCTCGAGGAGGAGAAGACCGAGGAGTTGAAGACATAGAGTATCCCACTCAAAGTCACTTGCGTCTGTATTAGGATTAGAATCCGGGTTGTTGTTAGTGGTGCCCGGCCACTTTTAATTTATGTAAATCTGGGTTGTAATAAGCAAGGCAATTTGCCTATGGATATTTACTTAATTAATTTGATTATTTAATGTGTTGTGATTTAATTTGATTGCGTATAGGATTGCCTGCTTTTCTTAGTTTTTTTTGGGCGATTGAATGCCGTTCTTTTTGTTTTAGCCTGAAATTCGTTAGGCTCTTTAAGGACCAAAAATATTTCTATTCATAACCTATATTTAAAATTTTAAGATTTAAATAACATAGAAATTTAACGACCTAGGGAATAGCCGGAATCGTCCGGGGTCGCATGCATATTACTGCATCTCTCTCCCTCCTTGCTATAAGACACTTCCCCGCCCGTGGGTAGAGTCCAGATAATCCGATCTATGAGGATGAGGTGCTGGATCTGGGGAAGTCTAGTCTTTTCAAAAAAAATTATTTTATAAGCCTTTTTTAAAAATTTCATGCATACCAGATTTGGATACTTTAACCAGCATGCATCGCATTAGAAACTTATTAAATTAAAATTTTAATTGCATTATTAGTCTAAGCATTCCACCCGACATAAGTCAAATGGGTCAATTAGGAATCTGCTCTAGATGTCGACCCCAACTTCTTAAACCAATCTTAAATAACGTCCCTGATCACTCTGCATCAAAAGACCGGACTCATGGTTTTGAAGCGTTTAGGTGGTTTAGCTGGCTCCCCAATCCAGGCCGGGGTAAGTCCAGATTTTGCACTGCATTAGTTAGGTTCGGACTACTGTGTTCCAGTGTCCAAATTTAGATCTAAGATCTGGGGCAGGTCTCTTTTTGAATCATAAGACCCCAACCTCCGGGAATACAATCCTAAATTTCTAATAAAATGCTCAACTCAAATTAAATATTCTTTCAATCCAAAATTTAAAGCCCAACACTTAGCTTAGATCGGGGCACTTCTGAATTGTTTCAGAATCCTAAAGTGTCCCCTACCCTTCCTCATTTGATTCCAAAATAATTGTTCAATTTGATCCAATCCCTTTTCAAAATCCAAATTCACCTCTTTGGTATCACTCCTAGAAATTTCTAAACAAAATTTCTGCCATTATTTTAATCGAAAGTTTTCGTAGGGGACTCCGGCCTCCCACGATGTAATTAACTACGAGGGCTTGCGCTCGTAGGAGATTTAGAACCCACATCTAATTTTTCAAAACTAATTTTTAAAACTCGATTAGTTATCTTTGGAAAAAATCAAATCACTAATAATCGTTATCGTTATGTTCGAACGATTATTAACAAATGATATCTTCTCCCTTCAAGGAGATATATCTTTTGTTAAAATGAATTCGAATATAAAATTAACGATCGCTCCTCTTGATTATTGTAGCCCGATATTTGACTGAACCTTATTTTGACCCTTTAGGGGCCATATGAAGTTCTCTTTTGAATTTGGCTACGATATTCAAGATAGAATTCTTAATTCTAAATCTGAACCCCATCCTGAAATTTTATTTCCACCTCCCGAGGTGGTATAATATTTTTGATGGGATGTTTGATTTTAGAATTAAATTTTAATGTTAATTCAAAAATTTCCAAAGAAGACTAAATTTTTCAAAACCCGCTTTCAAACACCAACAATATAATAAGCTAAATAGCCTAGCATGTCACCAAATCCTATAATTGAACCAAAGCATTGTGAAGAAGTAGTATATATACCTAATCAGTTCAATACTAATAACAGTTATATGAGCATAAATCAATACAGAAATAGTAAAACTCATATACAGTGATAGTAGAGTCGACAAATAGTAAAACAGTGTGGTACGGGAACCAATAAAGTAGTATAGTGTGAAAACCAGTAAACCACTACATGTGTCAAAACCATAAAGCAGCCATTATAATAGTTCGTATATATCAATAAAATCAAAGAGTCGATAAATACTATTTTAAATTATATCAATGGAGTAAACCAAAAGTAGTAATATCAATGCAACAAACTAATAACCGTAATCCCATTCTATATCAGTATCAGTTCAGTATCATAATCACATGCTCAGTAAGTCTCATAATTAATAAATAATATAGTTAATCAATAACAGTAGCAACAATAGTAATAATATATTAGTAGTAGCATCAATATCTATATCAGTGACAGTATTGGTATCCATATCGATATCAATAAACCCTCAACAGTAACAACAAATTCATGTAGTAACAACAAATTATACAATAATAAGAATAATGCATTAATAACGTGCATTTCAATAATCATATTAATCAAGCAAGAAGTCCAGGCTTAATAGTGTTTTTCAGTATCAGTACAGTCAGTAATTATTAGCTCAATAAATAGAGTTATCACTCTTTTTCCCATCAGTAGAGTAATAACTCCTTATAACTCCTAATCCGTATCTTGTGAATCAATCAAGGATAACACCAAATCATTTTAAAGAAAGCTTGTTGGCTCACCATTATATAAAGGTCAGTTAGTCTCAAGCCAACGTTAGTGAAAGAGTTATAGCGACCAAATAACTTTTTTTTCACACATATTAATATCATATTTTTAATAGTAATAGCGACCATCTATTACTCAACCACATATCTATATTCATTCACAATGCTTGTATTAACAATAAGCTTAAATAAAAATACTTCTATTTAGGAAAAAATAATACAAAGTTTAACAACTTCTATTTTACTTGATGAAATTAAAAAAATATTAAAGTTAAAATCTCCAGAATAATAAGTATGATATCATATAAAAAGTTACATAGTATAAGTTCAATAAATCTAGGAAAAACATAATAAAATTAGTTATGAGGATAATCAAACAGTTGAAATCAAAATCTTTGAAAATAAAAGTAGGATTAGAGTCATCTACCACTATCTGAGCAAGTTCCATAAAAACGGTGAAGCAATCTCACGGCAAAAATCAACTTTTCTCCTTTTTTCTCTCTCCTCTTTCCTTACCTTCCTCCTCTTCCTTCTTTGGCAAGACACGATGATGAAATTCAAAATTTTCATTTAAAAAAATCATTTCAGAAATTTGGGTTATCACATGTTGAATCCTATTTTGTTCGGTGGATGAAACCAGGTGGTACTTATCACCACAGGGGAGAATGTTATGAAGCTTGAGTACGAAGAGAAGAGGAAGAAGATAGGATCTGAGGATGCATAAACTCTAGACAAAACCTTTATTATCCAAACCAGAAATACAATAATGGAAGAAAATATGAGCTTTGAATTATGGAGCTTGAATGATACATGAAAAATAATAATACAATGTTTATGTCCTTTGGGGGATCTCCCTATATCTGGGATCTTCAGTCTAAAATTTTGGAGGAAAATTTGAATCTTTGATCAGAAGCCCGATTCTGAATCTGGAGTTTGAATATGAGTTGAACCTCTTTTCATTGCCTTTTTACTCCTTTTATAGGATTCAGAAGGAAACATGAGTTGGGTCTTAATAAATAGCCATCCCATTAATATATGTTGATATCTTTAGAGGCATTGAGCTGATAGACAATCTGGTAGGGTGAGCTGCACTAGGTCGAATGTTGTGGTCACCTCGTTGAGACGGTGATGGCCGAGTGTTGTTCAGTTGCTGCGGATGGGATATGGTGGAGTAATCTAAGTCACCCTATTATGGCGAAAGGGTGAGTAACTTTTGAGGATGAACATGGGTCATTTATGGAGATATTTTGGGGGCAAATAATTATACCTTGGTAGCTCTATGATGTATCAAATATTGAGATCTTAATTATGGCTTAGACGAATAAATCTTTGCCTTGCTAAGAGGAACTTCTGAGGTCTCCCTCCTGGTGGCGACTTCCTGGAGGTGGTGACCGGTCTTGGTCTACTATGCTCCAGTGTTATGCTCCTTCTAGTTCCTGAACGAGTCCCTCAAACGAGTAGCTTCGAGACTGGAGTTAGTCCTCCTTTTGCCCCACCCAAACGTAATTACAAGACACCTACGAACCATGTATTCATGGGTGTACAATATGTATGAATGATGGCTATATCATGAATGACATTGAATGTATAATTACATGAATGAGCTCTACAATTTGTTAGATCTAAATAAAATCGATATGAGAGGGCAAGTTGAGAAATTTGACTAAATTTATGATAAAGTTGGAATTTTTTTAAAGATGTGCAGAGGAAGATTCAATTCTATGTACGCATTAATTTGGGTTATTTGCAACCAACAAACATTAAATTGAAGGTTATCACAAGGGCTTGATAGATAGCTAAAGGGCACGAAGGTGACAAACACGACATAAATTAGGAAAGCCTACCATGCAGATTATGTTGATAAAGATTATGAATGTTGATTCATCCTACAAGATATATAAATGCTCATGTTGATTCTTGACTTAAAAGAGATATATAATGGCAAGTTATGAAATATGAAATGTTTATTTTCTTATATGCTTTCCTCACATGTTTATATGTAATATGCATTTTTATAAATATAAATATGATTTAACATGCATGAATGACACGACATTTCATGTATGAATGACATGACATTTCATATATGAATGACATAATGACATGATTAGCATGTTTTTTTTTCCTGCTCTTATAATACATTTTATGTTCTCATCATTTGTGAAGCTCAACTCATTACGATCTCCATAGTACATAGATTACGTTAAGTTGGAATGTTAAATGTTGGGAGGTGACGGTTAGATTGCATTATATATATGTATATATAATGCAGCGTGTGATTAATATTTCAGAGGGGAGAAGGAAGGGATTTTCTCACGTAGATCGGCGAGAGGAGGTCGTGAGCGAAGGGTAGACTGAGCCATGGGACTTCATCAAGCCATTGAATCCCTAAATGAGAGGGCGAGCTTTTTGAGAGAATCATTGCATAAGAGCCAGACGATTAAAGAGACAATGGTTACCATCATCGGCTCATTCGACCACCGTCTCTCCTCACTCGAAGCAGCCATGCGCCCCACCCAGGTCTATTGTTTTCCAGTCTCATTCTGTCTGTCGATTCCTTGAATTTGAAGGCCATAATTTGATGGTGGCGGGGTTGTCTGGGCGTTTCTGTGGGGATTTCGTGATACAATGTAGTTTCTTTGCTTCTTTGAAAATGGTCCAGGATACCTGGGTCCCTTCAAATTCTGGTTTATAAAATCGTTCTTTTAGGTGCGGACGCACGCTATTAGGAGGGCGCAGGAGAATATAGACAAGACATTGAAATCTGCGGATGTTATATTGGCTCAATTTGATCTCACGCGCAAGGTTTGCCACTGTTTCATAATTTTTTTTAGGATCTAATCTTCATACATTGTCAAATGTTGCTGTTTGCTATTTAATTTTTAAGAAAAAAAATTATTTACACCTTCGTCTGCATTACTTTTAAGGATATTTAGTGCTTTTTACAATTAACAATTTATAGTTCTTTCTTGGTGTGACATTCTGAATCTGAAGAGTGTGGTCTGATGAGGGTGGGGAGTGATTGCCGGGGATGGGGCTTGGACAATGAGTGGCTCTTGTTAGGCTTCTATGATGGTAAATTTCTATGAGCATGGGGGTGCGGGAAGTAGAGTAAATGATACTGGACTATACAAATAAAAAGTTAGGCCTTAAAACAGAATTCACCTTTTGGTGCAACAACTTGTAAATTGTATAGTTTAGAGTACTTGTTGTGGAGGACTCTTGAGATATATGAGCTCTTGAGACATTATATGAAAAAGAATACCAATGTAATGTTCAATTTGATATAGCAAGGGCTTGGCCAAAGTGGAGATACCTTGCATAGTGTGGCATGAGGCATTGCAAATGATATTAGAGTTTGACCTCCTCTATTTTGATGTGTGGTTCGGGCATGAGCCAAATAAAAGTTGATGTGCCAGTGACATCCTAAAACCAAAGAGGACAGTTTGATGAGGGCGATGAGTGATTGCTAGGGTTGTCATAAGGAGTAGTTTCTGATAGGTTTTTAGGTTGAAAAACTTCTATGAAAAAATAGGTGCATGAATGAACTAAATCCTACATGACAAGTAGAGGAATGTATACTGGACTATATAAGTAAAGAGTTCGGCGATAGCATAAAGATGCCTTTTGCTGTAATGTGTGAAGTTTTTGTGGGAACTCTATAATTAATTATGCTCATAGTATAGTGCTCTTAGGATGAGTAACCCCTTGGAAGTTAAAAAAAAAAAAAGGTGAGGTTCAGCATGATCTGTGATGAGTTGGGTCAAATGGACAATCTTATGTAGTACGGGTTGAGGAATTATATTCGATACCCACATGATTCTTCTACATTTTTTATGCAATTTTTCTTGCAAAATCTGTTTGAAGGAATGAAGATTGAAAAAAAAAAAACGAGTATTAATATTGTTATTTATGATAAACTGCTCATGCTGGCTTATCAGTCATTGTGGTTGTGAGAAGTTGGGTTTTGTTGGGCATGCATTATGTTATTTTTTTTCTTTGCATTGTAGGCCGAGGCGAAGATCCTGAGAGGTCCACATGAGGACCTAGAAAGCTATTTGGAAGCAATCTGCCAGTTGAGAAGCATTGTTCAGTTTTTCAGCTCTTTTAAAGGCTTCAAGGGCCCTGATGGGGTGCTTAACCATGCCAATACGTTGCTCTCAAAGGCCATTGTGAAGCTTGATGATGAATTTAAGCAGCTCCTATCTACTTATAGGTTTATTTAGCAGTACTTAATGGTTATGTACTAGCATGTTTTCTCTAAATTTATTTTTCAAAATAAAAAGATGCTCATCTTTAGTTACTTTGGAAATTTTCTTGCGTATTTCAAAAAGTTCTTAATGAAGAAATAACGAGAATTCTTTTTCATTTATTTGGAGACAAAATTGCATCTATTACCTTCTATGTTCATTCTTTTTTTATTCTTTCAGCAAGCCAGTGGAGCCGGACCGTCTGTTTGATTGCCTTCCTAGTTCTTTGCGGCCATCGGGTGGGTTACCTCCTAAGCAGGGAGAGGGGGTGAAGAATCCCTCATCTGCCAATAATTCTGATCAAGAAGACAAAGGCTTAGAGATTGCCATATACAAACCACTGACCCTCATTCCACCAAGGATTTTGCCTTTGCTGCATGACTTAGCACAACAGATGGTTCAAGCTGGAAAAAAAGACCAATGTCTAAAGTTTTATTGGTATAACCCTCAAATGTTACTTTACTCTGTTGATCCCATTTTTTGTTTTGGTTCTACTATCTAGCTCTTGTTGTTGTTTAGGACTGCATGATGAAAATCAGAGGACAAGGGGACCTGCTTTACTTGATGTGTCTTATTGTTTATTTATATTGAAATCAAAGAAGATGGTTGCTTGCCTGATATGACATGGATTAACAAGCTGGTGATTCGGGGAGCCTTCAAGTTAGATACATTAGGCTTGGTTATGAAATTTTGAAGGACAAAGGGATCAAACTAGCTTTGATATAAGTTTTGAGTTCATGCGGCTTATATGGAGGTGTTGTTCTCACTGCTAATAAACACTCTAGAGAAGTGGGATTAATGATGGTTGACCAACAAGTTGAACCGATGGATGATTTAAAATAGTGCATATGTTATGATAATTGTTGAGCAATTAATTTTATTGGTGCTGTCACTAAGGAAAAAAAGAAGGATTTGAAATTGGAGTCTTTATTATTTGATGGTGCTTCTAATTCCACTTTTATTATGTTCACTTAGTGCTCTAACAAAATATGGCTTGTGTAGTTCTGATGTTGTCTATAGAGATTATCCATATTGTTTTTGCTTTTTTCTTGGTCGGGGTGACATGCACTTACATCTATTTAAAAGAGAAATATATAGTGCTTGTGCTAGTCTTTTAGCATACTTCGGTATAAACAAGCCTTAATTCCAAAAATGCTATCATTGTGTTAGTTGATTCAAACAATTTCCAGCCTTGCTTTATCAACCCCAATTATAGGCTGACGCCTGGACCTTAATCTAATTTCTTATGTATAACCGATTCTTCATTATGGAATAGCATAACATTAAATGGTTGCCGATTGTTTTTGTGGAAGCTAGTCTACTCAGCACATGTAAGTTTGTTCACAGTTTCATATCATGCTTTTTGTTCTGACTATTATTGATGAAATGTACAGGAAATATGATAGTACTTGTTTTATGTGCATTCACAAACTATTATTGATAAGTTGTTTTTATCATGGATTTTTGGAATGCTCATTTTCTTCTACCCGTTCATCAAAGAATGGTCTTCTCAGGGAGTGGAGTACATACATCTTTTCATTAAGTTTTTGAAAGGCCTTCATTTCTTTAAGTTCTAGAAAGTTCCATGGTGTTTTCCTGCTGTTTGTGGAGATCCTTTGTTTCCATTGGAGTTTTTACAAAAGTACAAAATATAGTCTTACGGAATAATAGACAACATTACCATAAATAATCTTTTTATTAATATTCATAAATTATTTCCTTGTTGAACACTGGTTCTTTGTAGGAGTTGTATTACCAAATGTTGAATTCAAATACAATGAAACTGAATCATTCATCGACCTCTCTATGCAATTTTCTTTATACACAATTGGCTTTCAGTGAAGCACGTTCTTTGGCTTTAGAATCGAGCCTCCGGAAACTTGGAGTGGAAAGGCTCAATAAAGATGATGTGCAGAAGATGCCATGGGAGGTTTTAGAAGCCAAAATTGGAAACTGGATTCACTATATGCGGATTGCTGTAGGCTCTCATCTTGATATAAACAATAAATTCTGTGCTTTTACTTTCAATTTTTTGACTGTACTTGAAACAGGTCAAACTCCTATTTGCTGCAGAGCGAAAAATTTGTGAACAAATTTTTGATGATATCAATGTCAAGAAGGACCACTGTTTTGCTGAAGTAACTGCAGATAGTGTACTGATGCTTTTCAGCTTTGGGGAGGCTGTTGCAAAAAGCAAGAGATCACCAGAAAAGTTGTTCGTGCTTCTAGACATGTATGAAATAATGCGTGAGCTTCAGTCAGAGGTATTCTTAACTGCTGACTTATGTTGTGCAAGTTCTTTGAGTTATCATTTTCAAATTAAGTGCTGGTGCTGTTTTCTTGATGTGGAGGATGAACCATTATGCATTATTAATCTTGAATTATAAGTGAGAGCCTTATCTCTTATTTCATTTAAAGCTTTGGAAGCTGCAGCAGGATTGATAAGCTTCAAATAGAGTGGCATGCTATTTTTTATGATGAAACCTTACGTTTGCAATCGTTCTCTCTTTTTGATGCCATTATAGACTCTTTGATCTGAATGAGAATTGGGTGATTTGTGTAGCAAGAGGGAGTCTATAACCCTAAATCACTGAGATTTGAGACTGAGTTAAAATATTCTCACAATTTCTTGCTATAAACGTAACTTGGAGTAGTTACTTGTTCAAGATCTAGATTTACGTGGATCTAATGATAGTACTTACTTGCAACATACATCACCCTAATTTTATTAATATCAGCTCATTTGCAGAGCAAAAATCTATTGGAAGCAAACTATATCCCTCTAGATTCCCTCGTTGGTCAACAAGACTGGTTGAAGTCCGTAATGGTTGATTGGCCCAAACCAGAGCAGAGCTTTGCTTTCCCGTTGTTCTAAGTAATAGGCACATTGGCAACAATGGAGTGGATATCGAGAGGGATAAGCCCAGGAATGTAAAGGCTCAAAAAAAAAAAAGGGGGCTCAATAATGAAACAATTGTTATGTTTTAGGAGGTGTAGGGAAATGTTGACAAAGTTCTCCTTGAATGGTTTCTGAAGATGAAAGACATTTGACCTGATGGAAGCTTAATTATTACACTATAATGATAGGAGATGAAGCCACTATAATGCTTTTGAGAAAAGCTTATACCCAAAAATGGCAGTGGGGATAAAACCACTACTGCCAAATGTTGAGTTTGGAAGGCGGTATATCTTAATTGCTATAGATATGACTTAAGTTCAACCCACATGCATGGTCAAGCATTACAACCTATGTTGCACCGTTACGGATACGGTGACACGGATACGACACGATACGGATACGAGACACGTCAATTCTTAAAAATACAGGATATGAGTACAGCACGAACATGACATTATAATTTTAAATCATACATAAAAATTAAGAAAATAATTAAAGCATAATATTTGAAATGTCAAAAAAATTAAAGCAACATCATTTGTAGCCTTGTAGTTTAGCTTCACTAACTTTCTTTTGTAATTCAGCAAACTGTGATGAACTTATTTTAAGACAAATTTTGATCTCATGCCCAACAATCTTCAACAAATAAGATTTCACTCTATAGTACGATCCTTTATATATGGCATTACAATTGCAACATTGCCCCCACCTTCAGAAGTTTTTCCTAATTTGGTTATATGACTCCACAAAGGTTTACTATCTTCATTGTTGGGCTCTGATAAACCCTCACCAGTCCCAATTCCACCTCCATTACAACTCATTGTCCTAAGAAAAAATAAAAGGAATGACACAAATTGTCGGTTCAAATGACACAAATTTTTTTGTTTTTCAATGGACACACGTATTCGATACGATATGCACGTCTTTTTGAATTAAGTAGTATTTTAATTGGATACGGCTTTGCCGTATCCGACATATATCGATGCCATATCTGACGCGTATCCGTGTCCGACACATATTCGATACAACATGCCTTCATAAATAGGTGTATCGGTGCAACTAGGTTACAACCAAGTAAAGATGTTTTTTATTTCAAGGTAAAAAAACACATTAATTGCATAATAGAGGAAAAAAGAAATTTATCATGAATTACTAATTGTAAAGGATTCTTGTTACAAAAATTTCATTAGAAGTCCCATAAAAAGTTGACAAACTAATATCAATCACAATTACGACTTATCACTTGCGATGGGATTCTTTTTTCAAAGGTCAACTAGAAGTGCCATAAATAATACTTACATAAACTAATATCAGTCCTAATGACGACCTATCATTGCTGATGTTGCTCTTGTGTAGAAGTTATACACTAACTAGACAAGCTGGATCTGCAACAATATTAATGAGTGCCATGCAGCATAAGAGGAAGAAATGAAGCTTAAAAATGAGAGCTATAATCAGGAAGACTACTTTAAGGTCACTTGTGTGGAGTTCACAAAATTGAAGAACAATCACGTGAAATTTAACCATGAAGACACAATAGAAGCTTGAATTTCAATTCCCCTCCTGTATAGATGACCTCCTCCCTCAATTGGCATGTTTGTAAGATTCCAAAACAATAAAAAATTAGCCATGAACATCATCCAACGAAATTTGGCAGGTCTCTCCTTCAAATCAACCAAGAAATCTCCGAATGACAAGGATCATCTCCTTCCTTAAATGCTTGACTGAAATATTTTTAGGAGGGAGAATTTTGAAAGTAATTTAGTTTTTTGGAAGCTTTTAAATCATCCCAAATTGAGAGCAATCAAAGATTACATTGTATCCTCCAAGAAGAGTGGTTTAAGAGACATTTCATATAAGGAGAAGGACTATAATGATTGGCCATTCATGCTTTAGGATGGAGTTATTATGTAAGGAAGTTTGAAGCAATTATTGTCATATTTCTCTTCTTTTTCCCAACACTTTTTGTATTATTTATACCTCCATAGCTTCAATGAAAATTCAACTTTGAACTCTTACAAAATTCATGTCTACAGGTGTTGGTGTGCAGCAATTTTTTAATTGATTTGTAAATTAACCAAAAATATACTCATAAATCCTAAAACTAGTCACCACTTTCCTTGCTTCTACAACATTGTTAGAAACCTCCTAAATGTCTCATTAGAATGAGCTTGTGAAGCAAGCTCAATTGGGAACCACCACTCACTAAGGTTCAAACAACATGAATTTGGATTTTTTTTTGTTTGCCCACCCAAGGGGCGGAGATTTATTGATATCATAACTACGTTAACATAAGATAATAATGATATCCCACATGAATAAACTTAATAAAATTGAACACTTTGTTGACCTATACACTAAAAATGCGAAAAAAGTGAAATCGACGACTCTAGTGACGACCGATGAGCGCGACATGTCACTTAAATGGTCAAACGACCTCCGATCGCCAAACGGACTACGTCGTTGCGATTAGAGTGTCGAATTTACCCAAGAGAGAGCCTCTTGCAGTCAAATCAATCGAGAATGGTCAAAATTGGCGACTGACACACGAAAATATTGCTCGACACTGTCCAAATGACATTTGATCGCAAAATTGACTTTGTCGTTGCATTGAGAACATCTAAGTCATCTAAAAATAACTGTAATTGTTCCCCATGAACTTTGCGTGGGAAAATCAACTTCCAAACAGAGGTGATGATGCGTACAAATCGAAACAAAAAATATTCTCTATTTTATTTTTGACCATTTTGTGATGATGATGATGATAAATAATAATAATAATAATATTAATAATAATAGTAATAAAATTAAAATAAAAAAAACATTTCGTACATGTTCTATGCCGATGTCCTTCACTTCCCCGGAATTCCGCTCAATTCTCTGCTGCTTGCTGCCGCTCATGTCTTTTCTCCCGCGATTCGCTCGAATCCTGCAGGAAGCCGGCTCTCGTTAATAAAAGGAGAACGAAACAGAGCCAAAGGCTCTTCTTCTTCTATGCTCGAGCTTCAGAATTTTGATTCCCTGCTCGTTTCCTCATAGCTCCAATCTCATCGAACTCACATCTACCGTTCGACCTCCATTTTCCATGTTCGAACGCCTTTAACCCCCATCTCCACCCAGCCAAGCCGCCCCTCACACTCGTCCAATCTACCCGCCAACCCCGCCTCTTCCAAGCAGATGGAGGAAGACCTTCTTCGCCTCTAGCTCGCGCCAAGCCACACATAGCCGACGATCTGATCCACGCGCAGGCCTCTCGGAGCCGAACATTCACAAGCTCCCGTCCATCCAATTCCACGATCCTGTCTCCCTTCACTCCACAGCTGCAACTCTCCTCCCTGTTCGCCTGCTAGCAGGAATCAAACCCAGCCCCTTCCTCCTTACACGTTTGCACCCGCCAACCTCATTCCCTCCGACCTTCACCGCATAGCCATTCGAACCGAGCCTTACGATTGATCAACCCATTCGCATGAAAAGACCCCCCAGTCCAACAGTCCTTGTACTCCACGTGATTTCCCTGTTACTATGCCATTCGATTCGACCACCTAACCAACTCCTTGTTGTTTGAAGAACCTAACCTCCACAGTGGACCTCCTACATTCGATTTCGACATCGATCCTTCCTCCCGATCTCGCTTTAGCAATCGACACACCGCCCCGATTCAGACATCAGATCTCAATCAGCTGCCTGCCCGACCTCTTCTTTGTGCCGAGCAACTCTCGATCTCCCACTCCAAACAACTGATCATGCTGGTTCGCTCCCTTCCTCACACACATAACCGTAAGACCTTCTCCACCTTCCTGTACGTGAAAACCGAGCCTCCATACTCCCTTCTTTTATCTCCAAGTCGTAATAAGCCTTGACCTCTCTCACGTGAAGCTTTAGCTTTCAAATAGCCACTCACACTGCCTTCCTCCTCCTTCACAGCAGCCTTTCTGCACTACAAATCTGCCCACACTCACCTACAATCTCATTAATAGCCACCAACAGCCCTCTATATGTCTTCCCCTTTCACATACCTACCTTAGCTCCATCTTATCTACATACAGAAAGTTCTCCAACTCTTTCAACAAACTATTCCTCACACCCACTCCAGGTCCTTAGCTCTCTCTACATCTCTCTCTCTCAAATTTATATTAATATTAATAGTGTTTACTATTATTATTATTATTATTTGTATTATTATTTCTATTATTATTATTATTATTATTATTAAGTAAAAAAAAAGAAAGAAAAAGGAAGAAGAAAAAAAAAGAGAGAATTAAAAAAAAAGAGAGAAGAAAAGAAAAGGAAAGAATTCATGTGTATTTTTGTCGTCGTCATCGCCTTGACACCACCGCCGTTGCTCGCCACTAAGGTATAAATGGTTATAAACTCAAAAAATCTCAAACCCCATTTTCGGCGGTTGCGGCTCGACGAGTAGACCACATATACACGCTTTTCTTACTGTGGTGAGAGGGAGCTCGGTGCGATGCTTACGGCTAGGCGGGTGAGCTTTATACACCTTTTTTAGTGTGGTGGGGACACTCCTAAGTACACGTATATGTGCTTCTATGCCTATGGGGAGAAACTGCAAGTTTTTCACACTGGTACCTCTAATATCAGTTCACGCTTTTTGTAGCATGGTGGGATTGAAAATCATGTCTGCAGTGTCGCCCGATAACTATCATACATGCTTTTCGTCATATAGTGAGAAGGTCTAGCTCCCCAAAATTCCCCTAAAAAGGGTAGACGTCGGGAGGCTGCTAAAATTTGAACTAATGGCACACAAGACTTAAGCAAATTGATAGGGGAACTAAACTTGCAATTACAGGGAATCGAACTTATAATTACAGGTAACAGAACCTAATATCTTAAACAAAACCTATAATTTTACAAAATAATAAAATTAATTATGCAAGCAAGGACTTTCAATGGACAAATTGCCAAGCATAATTTGCTCGCAAGTAATGACCAAAGAGACTTGAAGGAAATATAATAACCTCATTGCAAACAATGGCTCCTGATGAATACGCTAACTTGCTAAAAGAATAGTGTATGCGGAATGGATACAACCCATCTACAATTAACCTCAATTAACTTGTAAAGCGATACACTAAGTCACCTATGAATGATGATGGTTGATGTGTAACACTCACATCAATCTTGCAAGAAAATATACCAGTCCTCGATGAACACTAAAAGTCGATATGCAAGCGAATGCAACAGCTTACCAACCAACATGCATAGGGGAATTAATGATGAATGCAGCTCATCCGACAGTCAATATCAACATGCAAATAATCATACTAATTCACCCACAAATAATGACAGTTGATATGCAATGAATGTTATAATTCCTTCACATGAACTCGGCGTACTGTCTACAGACATGGGCGATGAAATTATAATGAATGCAAACATCAACAAGTAGCAACAACATGTTCATCATACATACAATAGAATGCGCACTGGTAGAAAGTAGTGACTCATGACTAATGAAGCAATCCACTTATGAACATAAAAAAAGGGATTTTTGGTATACACAGTGACCCGACTACAAGTAGTGTTAGTAGAATAGCAGGGAATACAACAGCTTGCTCACACGTAACAGCTGGAGACCTGAAATGTACATAACAGCCCACCTACAGGTAGCACTAAGAGGATGTGCAGTGCATAACAGCCTGCCTACAGGAGGCGGCAAGTGATTTGTAGCAACATTTGCAAACACAAACAGATGATCTGTCATGCATACAACAACCTGCATGCAAGTTTAAATGGTAAACTCGTGGTAAGCATGGATTGTCTTTAAGTAACGTGGTTAATTTGAAATGCGCACAGCAACTCCACCTATAAGCAATGTTGGAGAATTTATGCTTGTCGCAGGCTACCTACATGCAACGACTGGTGATTTCTGAAAGTTCACAATCCACTGATGACCTCCAAGAAAATTCAGCAAAACTTGCAGTGCACGACAGCTCGCCTGCAAGAAGCAACGAACGACCCTTAGATCAATGCTACGACTCATTTGCAAGCAGCGAAAGGGGATTTACAGTGAAAAATATGGATCACTTGCAAACCAAAGCAGTAAATTTGCAGTGCCAAGTTGTCGCGCCAGATAAGTCAGTTTACTAACAAATAAAAGGTAGAAGACTCTTGATGCATTGTGCAGCGCATTTGCTGGTAGGAGTACACTCCTGCGGACTGAATACTGAAGAAAATGACAACATGCGAAAGATGAAATGAGCTAAACCGCATTGCTAATGCATGACAAATGAAACTCAACGTGCTGCTAAACAACGCCACCGAATCCACAACATTCATACAAGCGGACAGAAGACGTTCATAGGTTTTAAATAGAAATTTGCACATTTTTCAAAAGATCATGACTTGCATCATCAATCATATTTGAATATTACAAAAAAATACTCCCTGATGCATTAAAATGCGCACTAACACAATCATAATATACTTACATTTGCAATATGCAGGGTGCATCATGCAAGTACATCACTCAATATGCAAAGGGTTGCTGAAAACAACACAGATTATGACCGTTTCAAATAATTATGGCCATTTGATTTATGTCCCATGATAAGAATATGAGAAGAATCACCGCTACCAAGGTTTGGAATTTTTAACTTCGTCCTGATTCTGGTGCCGTGATGTCGGATGTTTATGATGAGGACATTCCGTATTACGAAGAAGATGAGGGAGAAGAACTAATAGGGTTGTTGAAAATATAGAAGAAGGCCAGGATGAACACTGACCAGAGAGAATTGGTTAGAGAGAATCAGCCCGAGAAATAAAGAAGAGATGGCCAGAAATAATATGCTAAAGAGAGGCACCAGAAGGGATTAGGGTTCAGAGGACTAGCTTTGATACCATGAAGAATTTCTTGATTTATTATTCTTCTTATTTAAAACAAGTACTACATCCACATATATATACTAAAAAATCTACATAAAATAAATAATGAACTAGCTTAATTTTGTCGTAAAATTTAGGAAACAAAATCATAAGAGAATAGTTCTTTCTGAGAATTAGGAAGTAGAATCATAGGAGATCACAATTGATCTCTCATTTTATTCTTAAAAATATAGTTGACCCATACATTAAGAAACACATGAAAAGAAGTGAAATAAGCGACATGAGTGATGAACAACGAGTGAACACGCCACTTAAGTGGTCAAATGACCTCCGATTGTCAAACAGACTGCGCCACTACGATCGGAGTATTGAATTTACCTAAGAAAGAGCCCTTCATAGTCAAATTGGGCAAAAATGGTTGAAATCAGCGACCGACGCCCGAAAATATTGCACGACACTGCCCAAAGGATGTCTGATCGTAGAACAGACTTTGCCGTTGTGTTTGGAACATCCAAATCACCTAAAAATGACTGATTTTACCCAACGAGCCTCGTGCGAAAAAATGGATGCGGATCTCGAGATGATGACACGTATTTTGAGGCAATGCACATAAATTGAGACACACAAATCAAGAGATCCTCCTCTGCTAAAATCCCTTAAATCCTGCTTGAATCTCGCTGTTCGGTGTCGTTTATGTCGCCTCCAGCATTTTCTACTCAAATAACGCCTTGATCACCTGCCTCTGCTCATGTTAAAATGAAATCGAACGAGATCTTCGCACTTCTTCAATTTCACGACACTCTCTGCTTCTGAAACCTCCCGCACATCAAAACCAGGCAGGTCTATATCTTGCACCTTCCGCCTCCCTCAGACCCGGCCAAACTTCCCCACTACCACGCTCGATCTCCACTTCTAGCTGCTAATCGGACTGTCCCAACCTTCTTCCTCACAGCCCGATTAAGACCCTTGTCTCTCTCTGTTTCACATCGAGAGACCCAATCGACCCCAGCGGCCTGACACGATCTCCCTTCCTCCTCTGTCTGTTGAAGCCAAACTCGCCCCTAGCTGCAGCTCTCGTTCGTTCATGCCCCACCTGCATACTTTTGAACTCCTCACAGCTAAACAACCTCTACCCATCCGACCTCCAATTGGCAGCTTAAGGCCGAACCAATCCCACATGGATCAACCCCAACTTATCCTCCCACTTCCCTCCACTATGCTTGTCCGACCTCTTGCTCGCATTCTTGTACCGATTCGATCGCAAGACTCATCCCTGTGCCGATATTCCTCCTATACCCGACCTATCACACAACCAATATCCGATTGGCTTCCCAGCTGCAACTCCAACCGCCCTTTTCTTTTCTCTGTTCGACTCTTGTAGTAGCCCAGCTTGACCTCACACTTCTAGTCAATCTCCACTCCTCATTCCCTCTTCCAAACCTGCTCCTAATAGTCGACTCCACTTAACAACAATCCTCCATACCTCTTCCAGGTGGCTGAAATCTAACCCAACAATCTCACTCACTCAACCTTCACACACGACAACCTTCAGCAACTTCACTTCCACCACCTACTTCTTCATCCAACCACACAAAAAGAAGAAAGAGCAAAAGTAAAAAAAAAAAGAAGAAAGAGCAAAAGTAAAAAAAGAAGAAAGGGAAGAGAGAGATATCTTGATGTAGGCAAGGGGGGGGGGTCAAAACAAAATGTTTACTTTGCCCTTTCCCCTTCTCTGTGGCCTTTCGATTTTCCCGCTTGGCTCCTTTTTTTGTGTCCGGTTTCTTCCCCCTTGGCTGTCTGTTCCGGTTCCCTATGTGGCCTGTTCCTTTTCCCGTGGTTGGTTCCTTCCCCCTTGGCTGGCTGTTCTGGTTCCCTGTGGTGTTCGTCCCTGTCTCCCATGGCTGCCTTTTCCAATTTTTGTGTAGCTCTTCAGTTGCTGCTGCTGGAGCCGCTTACTGGCCTTCCTGATTCCCCTTTCCTGATAGGTTTGGCTGGTGGTAGAAGGACTGTTTGGCTGCCTTTTTTATCCTATAAATATATGTATGTTTATGTTAATAAAAAGAGAGAGATTATGAAGAATTTTTGGAACTAAAACCTCAGGGTTTTTTCTTGGAAAGCTTGCGAGCTTGTTCCATTTCTCTTCTTCTTCTTCTTGGGAAAGCTGCAAGCTTGTCCTCTCTATATTTCGTCTCAGCTTCTTACCTCTTTCTTCTCTCCGCAAGTGTCCACCTCATCAGTATCTTTCTTCTAAAGCTGTTTTAGGATGACGTGTTATGGTTGTATTTGAAGTTTGCTTAATATATAAGTGTTTTTATGTTTTAAGTTGTAATCTTGTTTTACCTAGTGTTTTGTAACTTATAATTCGAGGTTCTCCCACGTGGTTGGGGGTTCTTTTGGTTGCATCAATTTGGTATTAGAGAAAGTTAGTATATCCTAGGGTGGTCATGTGAGTCTAGGTTTTTGTTGGGTCTTCTTTTCTTTATAAAAATGAAAAATCAAGAAAAAGTCGAGTCTATTGTTGGAGAAAATTAGCAAACAAATTTTGATGAAAGAATTCCAACAAGCAAAGGGGTACCAACGCAGGGAAGTACAACGGATCCGATCCAGAACGAGCTCTATAAAATTCAGGAAAAACTTGTTTTGTGTATGGAAAAGTACAAAAAGATAAAGCAAATTCTTCGAGACTAATTGGAGCAAGAAAAAAAAGATATCCAAAGAAAGTATATAAAGTTAATTGAAGAATTGGATAAAGCGCAATCTATTCAAAATGAAAATCCTACATCGATCTCATCAGGAGATGAGAATTGTCAAGTGTGGAAGAATTGATGTAGGCGGGGGGAGGAAGGGGTCAAAACAAAATGTTTATTTTGCCCTTTCCCCTTCTCTGTGGCCTTCGATTTTCCCACCTGGCTCCTTTTTCTGTGTCTGGTTCCTTCCCTCTTGGCTGTCTGTTCCGGTTCCCTGTGTGGCCTATTCCTTTTCCTGTAGTTGGTTCCTTCCCCCTTGGCTGGCTGTTCCAGTTCCCTGTGGTGTCCGTCCCTGTCTCCCATGGCTGCCTTTTCCGGTTTCTGTGTAGCTCTTTGGTTGCTATTGCTTGAGCCGCCTGCTGGCCTTCCTGATTCCCCTTTCCTGATAGGTTTGGCTGGTGGTAGAAGTACTGTTTGGCTGCCTCTTTTATCCTATAAATATATGTGATGTTTATGTTAATAAAAAGAGAGAGATTATAAAGAATTTTGGAACTAAAACCTGAGGGTTTTTTCTTGGGAAAGCTTGCGAGCTTATTCCATTTCTCTTCTTCTTCTTGGGAAAGCTTGCGAGTTTGTCCTCTCTATATTTTGTCTCGACTTCTTACCTCTTTCTTCTCACCGCAAGTGTCCACCTCATCAGTATCTTTCTTTTAAAGCTATTTTAGGATGATGTGTTATGGTTGTATTTGAAGTTTGTTTAATATATAAGTGTTTTTATGTGTTTCTATGTTTTAAGTTGTAATCTTGTTTTATCTTAAAATAAAAGTTGACCAGTATTTTGTAACTTGCAATTCGAGGTTCTCCCACGTGGTTGGGGTTTTTTTTGGTTGCATCATATCTTGAGTGTGATTTGACTCCTCGACACCGCCGTCACTTGCCTCGCCTAAGGTATAATGTCGCACAAAACTCCCCAAATCTTGCTTTCGGCGCTTGCGACGCAATGAGTAGACCACCTATACACGCTTTTTTAGTATGGTGGAAGGGAGCTCAGTGCGATGCTTGCGACGAAGCGGGTAGGTCTTGTACACGTTTTTCTTAGTGTGGCGGGGGCACTCCTAAGTACCCGTGTATGTGCTTCTATGCCTACCAGAAAATTTGCAAGCTTCAACATAGGTACATCGAAGTCCCATACACGCTTTTGTAGCGTGATGGGATTGAAAACCACGGCCGCGGTGTTGCCCGACACCTATCATATACGCTTTTCGTAGCGTGGTGGAAAGGCCTAGCTCGCCAAAATTTTCTTAAACGGGAGAGATGCTGGGAGGTTGCCAAAATTCAGACCACAGGAAATTGAACTTGCAAATTATTGAACCACAGGGAACCAGTCATAATGTTTAAAACGAAATTATAATTTGTACAATAACAAAAAACATTCAATTAAATGCAATTGAATGAACATGGAATTTGTGCTAGACAAAGAACTTCAAGATGACTTGCTTACAAGCCACAATACAAAATCTTCAATGAATGCTGTAGCTTATTCATAATGGTTATATCAATTTAAGTGCAAACACCGACAAACGACAATAATAGTGTTA
Organism: Dendrobium chrysotoxum; assembly: GCA_019925795.1. NCBI lineage: Eukaryota > Viridiplantae > Streptophyta > Magnoliopsida > Asparagales > Orchidaceae > Dendrobium > Dendrobium chrysotoxum. The sequence continues at coordinate 44,927,138 of CM034308.1, forward strand.
TCGCCCGTCACAAATCATTAGGCAACATGACAAAAGATCCATAATGTGCACAACACATTATTGTCTATAGGTTGCAACACAAGCAAATCAAGAAAGTTGTAAAGAAGACAGCCCCTTGCTATCAATGCCAGTCAGCTTGTAAATAAACACACTAATCCATCTGCAAACAATAACATTCCCTGTAAGATTAACTTGCTAGCAAACACATCAAACAACAAATAATCTATAATGCACATATCCACCAATAGGAATCAATGATGAATGTACATATCCACCTGCGAACGATGACATTAGATAAGTTGTATGACGAATATCCTACAAACACACTCAAGAAGCATGCAATGAATGCAAACACCTGCCGACAATGACTAAAGATTTGAATGCACCTACAGCGGTCCACCTATGAGCTAAGCAGGTGATTTTTGAATGCCCGCTAATAACCTACAAGCAAATTTAACAGCTCGCATAGCATGACAGATCGCCTGCAAGAAGTAACAAGTGACCCGTAGCACAACACTACGACTTATCTACAGCCTATGTTGGAAGATTCGTGCTGAGCGCAATTCACTTACATGCAATAGCTAGTGGCTCTTGAATGCCTAGTGCTGGATCATGAATAAGTTCAACAAAGTTTGTATTGTGCGACAGCCTACCTGCATAAAGTAGCAAATGACCTGTAATGCAGTGCTACGATTCACATGTAAGCAGAAGTAGGGAATTTGTAGTAAAAACTACGGACCATTGGTAAACTAAGGTAGTAAATTTGCAGCGCTGGGCTGTCACACCAGATAAATTAGCTTACTTGCAAGCGACGGGTAGAAGGCTCCCGATGCACCGCACAACTCATTTGCAGGCTGAAGTACACTAATGCAGGTTGAATACTAAAGAAAATGACAACATGCAGAAAATGAAATGAGCTAAATTGCACCACCCATATGCAACAAATGAAACTTAACGCGCCGCTAAACAATGCCATCAGATCCACAACAATCATGCAAGCGGATAGAAGGCGTTCATAAGCCTTTTAAGGAAACTCCTGCATCTTCTAAATGATTATCACTTGCACAATTGATCATATTTGAATATTATAAAAATATCCTCTCATGCATTAAAATGCACACTAACACATTCATAATATGCATGCATTTGTAGTATGTATGCACTATGCAAATACATCATTTAAAATACAAAATGTCACGCTATGGCGACACATTGCATTGACATGCAAATTATCATACACTACATGCAAGCACTGAATCATCATGCTAATGCATTATGCAAGCAAACAGGTAATGCATATGTATTATACACATATATCATGCAAATACATCATACATTATGATCCTGCATTAAGCTATTACGCAGCACATCAACATGCCATGAAAGCACGATTAAGCAGTGCGCAAATGCAAATGCATAGTACATACATACATGCAAAAATGCAAATGCATACATAAGCATGTTAATGTGTAGATAAGAATGTAAATGTGTATGTGAGCGGGTAGATATGTCGTGTGCATCCACTACATTGCATACATACAACCACTATACAAACATATAATGCAAAATACATTCAAAAGTATATACCCGTATGAGCTCCGATGAGTGTGATGTAGGTACACACATGATGTTTGAGGATATTGCACTAGTCAAGAAATGAACTTTAGTTCAAACTCAATCCTCTGTCAGCAAAAAGACAGTTGACATGGCTTGAATCATCAAACAAATATACGGTCGTAGTGCTGACTGGAGTGTTTTTTTTATGCATTCATATTAGGCCATCAAAGTCTATCATAAGAATAATTCATTAACAAAATCATAAAACCGACGATGAATCTGATCCTTTGTCGGTAAATAGATAGAGTCGATATGCTTAAATCATCAAATAAATACACGGTCGTAGCGTCGACCAGAGTATTTATTTTATACATTTATATTAGGCCATTAAGGTCAATTATAAGAAATATTCATCACTAAAAATATAAAATCTGCATTGACTCGATCCTCTATCAACAAATAGACAGAATCGACAAGGTTCTACCAATAAAGTGAAATTGCCCATAATCTCCGATGGTGGCCGTGTTGATTGAAAATCTCAACCGGAGGGGATCTTAAAATTTAAAATGCCTCCCAAATACCTATGAAAATATAAGTGACTTTGATGCCATGCCGATGATGGCCGTGTTGACAAAAAATCTTAACCAGAAGGGTTAACTTTCAAAGACCTATCAAAGATTCAAAGCTCTATAATCATGAACGATATCAATGTTAAAAACTGAATTAATCATCAAATACTTAAAATAAAATACTCATCCACCCTCCGCAATAGTTTTCCGAGGTGGACAAGTTTGAAAGTCACTTCAGCTCACAAAGAGCAAATGTTTAGTCGAGAATATCATTATGATTCATTCTCAATTCATCTCTTGTAGTAAGGATATGACACGTGTCCTCTAACTGGTGATTTCGTTGACAAATGACATCATAGGTAAACGGTTATGACCGAGACCTCTGATCGGATGGTTTTGCTGCTAAATGACACCATTAAATTACGGTTATGGTCAGAGTCTGTGTGTTCACTAAAGATGCTAAATCATTGAGTAATGAATCAATAGGATATGACTGATAGGGCACAAAACCCTCTGTTAGTTAAGGTGGATTCAAATTTATTCCCTTAGCTAAGCATTCACCCCAAGTTTATAAGATACCCTTGGATGAAGCAACCCATAGCTGCCAATAAGGATCCTTCGATCAGGTTGGGTCGACTACCTTCTCTAACTAAGTAGACTAGGGACATGAAAACCCGGGATGATGGAACCATGGGATCTTGATCAGGTTTATCATCATTCCCCCCATCATCCACTTTAAGTGCGCGGTGATATAAATTTCAATTTAAATATCAAAATCTGCTACTACTATACACCGGATACTATGTATTTTTTTGACAACTAGCCTTAATCGAAAATTCTCTTTGGCTATTTGGAGGGGTAATTAACTATAAGGGTAGGAGACCTGAACTCATATCATAAAATCCTCACAAAATGAGGACGAAATCTCTGGGTAATGTCTCATTTAAAACCCAATCTACCTTCTGAAAATTGGCCTCGAAACCTACTCGTTAAAACTCTCCTCGACAACCGAAAAAAGAAAGATGGTCGTAGAGAGGCTAGGGCGCAAATTTTCGGAGCCCACAAATACATTTCTAAAATAAATTTCCTAACTTTGACTTTCAAATATTCAACACTATCAAAATTTAAATATTTAAAGGGAAATTAATCACCCAAAATTTAAAGCAAAATTCATTCACTCTCTGAATTATTTGGTGAGGGTGATGTATTTGCGAATAACCTCAGATCTCAAAGAACAAATGTCCAATCGAAAATATTACTAAGCTTCATTATCAAACAATCGCCTGTCTGTAAGGCCATGTCATGTGTTCACTAATCAGTGGTTTGACCCAGATGACTCCATAGATAAACGGTTATGATAGAGCCCTTTGATTGGGTGATTTTACCACAGATAGATACTACTATATTACTATCATGGCTAGAACCTGTATGTTCCTGAATAGCTAGCACCTTTAAGTAATCAATCCTAAAGTATACTTGATAGGGTACAAAACTCTCTGTTAGTTAAGATCGACTTGAGTTTATCTTTTAGATAAATATCCACTTTAAGTCTACAAGGTATTTTTGGACGAAGCAACCAATCACTATAGACAAGGATTCTTCAGTCAGATTGGGTCAATTACCTCCTCTGACTAAGTAGATTATTGACCTTGATAACTCGTGTCAACAAAACTATGAGTTCTTGATCGGGTTCGCTGTTATTCCCCCCATCATTCACTCTAAGTGCAATGTGATAAATTTTAAATCATAAATATTAAAACTACTGTTACCATATGTTATTAGTATTTGTCTAATGACTATTCTTAATTGAAAGTGCTTTCTCATTATCAGAATGGGTGATTAACCCTAAGGGATTGCACCTATAAGAAACTGAACTCAAACTTAAAGTCCTCATATAATAAGGGCAAAATCTCTAGGTAATGGCTTATGTCTAAACTAATCTTCCTTTTAAAAATTTGACCTGAAACTTAATCTTCCTCCTTGAATATGCGAAAGGGCCATGGCATGAAATTTTCGAAGCCCACAATTGTCATCATGATTATTCATTGGAAGGTCATCACTATCCTGGTGGAGTTTGTTGATCTGTCCCTATGAAGTCATTAATCTGCATATATGAATTGCATGCTAGGGTTGCTAAAAGCATATAAATCAATAGGGTATTATCAATAATGATATCCATCAAGCATGCCATATATATATATATATATATATATATATATATATATATATATATATATATATATATAAGCGGGAAGATCTCGAGAGGGAAAAAACAGAATGAATTTTAACCTTTTTTGAAAGACAGCTTTCTAGTTCGTAATGGAATAATGGTTGTTACTTTAGCACATTGAAACTCAATCAATGCTTCATGCATAAGTATTCATATTTTCTGTATGCGCTGGTCTTTTTTGTTTCATTATTGGACTGATCTTTTTCTGTTTTTTCAATTCTCTTGAATTAATAGCTGCCAGTAGAATTAAGGAAGTTTATTAACGAAAACAATTTAAGCTGATTAAATGGTTATAGATGCACTTGTGAAAAAAAAAAAAAGCATAATTATGAAATTTATTGTTTGCTTTGATCTTGAACCAAAATTTATGCTTACTCCACCTCAGAATAGATCGATGGAACATTCCCAAGTTAAAATCATAGTAAGCAGAAAAAAAAAAATCTTGCATTTATGTGAGTTTTTTTTTTCTAGGCTGCAAAATTGTACAAGCAATCTGCAGGCAATTTTCTAAATAAAATTCCGGTAATTTTCTGAAGCAAGTTGCAGGAGATATTCACAAGGTGTAGATATTTTGTTAAGTGTTGACAGAAAAATTTGCAGCTTCAGAAAGCAACTTTAAAGAGAACTCTAAGTGGAGATGAAAAACTAAAATTTAATTTAGGAATTCAGCTTATGATTAATGACGAAAAGGAAAGAGGAGAAATTAAAACTACTTACAGGAGCATAAAAGAAGTCGCTTGCTAACGGATGACTTCTCAAAGGAGGTATGCATTCTTGAGACTTTCTGGTGCTAAGAAAATAAAAAATAAAGAATTGATGCATGGAAAGACAAGGAACCAAATATCCAGAGAAGAAAATAAATGGAATGTCAAAATAAATATTTGAGAAGGAAGATGTACAAAAAAATCTCAAGGGACGTCATTCTTATTAGCTCCGAGTCATCCCCATCTCTCTCCATTATCATAGGATCAGGCACATCTAAAGCTTGTTCTTTCAATAAACTTTAAAGCACGAATTAGTGGACACTAGCAGGAGCTATAAAAAATGGAGGTGAAAACCTTAACCAAGAAAATCTGTCCTCTCCTACCACTTTTTATATGATGGTAAGATATACAGTAGTTAAAGCTGAAAGATAACCTAAGTAACATTGTGTCTGTCCTGTTTGTGAAGAAAAAGCTTATTTGCTATGATAATAGAAGCTTTTTTTAACTGTTTGGAGATTAACAAATAGCTTTTGAGGTTTTTTACTAAATTTTATTTAACTAATAATGACATAATCCTTCTCTTGATAGAATGTCTTTTATTATTTGTTGAAACACTTTACAAAGCCATCACTTGGCCACTACTAAAATTTATCATATTTATTAGGGTATGAACTTATTGTTTTCCAGCTATAAATCTGAGCCCAGTTTGTTAGTATCTTGGGTCATATGTTTGTTTAATGAATATTTCAGTGGACTTCGCAGTTGAGAGATCTGAATGTACTAATTTTTATTTTATAGCTATTTTTTTTTTTTGTTGTTGAGGGTTGAGCACTAATCTACTTCCCATATCTGAATTTCTGATAGGTTGAATTAATATTTGAAGGGAAAGCTTGTTCTGAGATGCGGGATGTGTCTCTTAATCTTACAAAGCGCTTAGCTTTGACAGCCCAAGAAACTTTTGGTGATTTTGAGGAGGCAGTTGAAAAAGATGCCACTAAAACAACAGTGCTTGATGGAACAGTTCACCCCCTAACTAGCTACGTTATTAACTACGTGAAGTTCCTATTTGAGTATGTTTTATTCTCAATTATACTTTCGATTTCTATCTGTTGTCTTTAGGCGTAATTTTTTAGTAATTTTGAATTAGGCTTTTGTTCATTCTTCTGATTTGATAAACTGTCCTTGCTTGGAAAGCATTTTATACTGAAGCTACTTGATAATTTTATTGCTACCTTTATGTTGCTTCCATTTTGTAACAAGCAGTTGCTCAAAATGAAAAAGAATTGGGTAGTTTTTCACTCCATTATTATATTCCTTATGCATATCATGAGATTTTTATTTCAACTGATCTTGAAAAGACGGGGTTCAGAATTTGCCGAGTGAAGAGAAGTCACCTTTGTTTGCCTCTTTGTCTTTGATCGCTGGAGGACTTGTTAGAATGGTAGATATGATCATTACATGGAAGTCCAATGCATTCTTCAATTCATTGAGATAGTTGATAACCAATAGCGCCCTCTCAATATTTTGATTTTCATAGCCACCCCTAGTGGATGACTGAGTGTTGTACATGGTTATATTCTTAATGAAGATGTATGTGTACTCTGAGGGTAGCATGCATAAATTTGCAATGGTAGGCAATAGAGTTGCATATGGTGCGGGAAAAAAATGTACTTAAGATGTGCGGATGATGTAGATTGGTCGAGGAGCATGCAAGCATGTTGCTTGAAAAAGTGCGGGCAATGAAGTTGTTTGAAATAGTCCCGATGATAATGCTTGTTGAGGAACATGAAATGAAACTAACATGTAGGTGATGTGGTCTGACTGTGGAGCAAGTGATGAAGTAACATGAAGTGATGTGCAAGCTAGGAAGCATGCGATGAAATTGCATGAATAGGTGTTAGTGACTTTGGTGGCATTTGACAGGGCCAACTGACAAGAAAGGTTGTTACGGATAACACTTTAATGGTCATACTAACCAAAGGCGTTTCTTGGCTACAGCTGGCAGCGATCATATGATGTGGCACTAGTTAAGGAAATAACCTCTCTAATAGCTAAAAAATTCCATTTTTAAGTTAATAAGTCCGTATCCGAAGATTAGAGGCATTGTTGGTAGTCTAGTGTAGTTAAACCCTGCTGAAATAAATCAGAACTCTTGATTCAAACCATTTCTCTCTCATCCCTCACCATTTTTTGATCGCTTAAAAGTTAGTCTATGGGCTACTTATACTCCTGGTTGATTTTGATCGGCCACACTGGGTGGCTTGTTGCCTTGCGAATCTGCCATATTTACATGCAAGATGATAAATGTTGCACTGCGTAGAATTTTTTGTTATTTGCCTAATTGTGTCCACAAAATTGTCAGGTGACAATTCCTGAGTTGATGTTTTATCTGTATTATGATTTTCTTCTTAATTTTTTTCATGATCATCAAATTCAAACTATGTATATGCGTATTCTGACAAATGGATATCACTTTTGGTTCAGCTATCAGTTGACCTTGAAGCAGCTTTTTCAGGAGTTTGAAACAACTGGGACTGATGATAATTCCCAACTTGCAATCGTAACTATGAGGATAATGCAAGCTCTTCAAAGCAACCTAGATGGTAAATCTAAGCAATATAAGGATCCTGCATTGACTTATCTATTCCTCATGAATAATCTCCATTACATGGTCAGATCTGTTCGAAGGTACATTGATTAACGAACAGACTGAATTTTGAATTTTTGTAACACTCGAGAAATATCACCTGACTGGTAAAATATTTTTCAGGTCAGAGGCAAAGGATTTGTTTGGTGATGATTGGGTTCAAAGGCACAGAAGAATTGTTCAGCAAAATGCAAAACAATACAGGCGAGTTGCTTGGGCAAAGGTGGGATTGGCCTGGCTTTGTAAAATGTGATCTCTTACCAATCTTATTCCTATCAGTAGTACTTTAGTATACTGTAGTTGGAGCCTCAGCTTAAAAGCGCCACCTATGCGATACATAATTTTTATTGATAAATTACAAATCTATTATTACTTGAGAACGTTTGATATGTTTCGGAGGGCTTAATTTAGTATATGGATAATGAATTTTGCAGCAATACTTATTCTTGACATATGTTTGTGGGCTCCGAAAATTCGGCCCCGGCCTCCCTGTTGCTTTTCGGGTAGTATTAACGGATTAAGTTTCGGGGTAAATTTTAGGAAGACAGATAGGTTTGTAGATAAGACACTACCTAGAGATTTCGCCCTCATTTTGCGAGGACTTTATGATCTGAGTTCTGGTTTCCTATAGGCGCAAGCTCCTATAGTTAATTACCCCTCCCGGTAACAAGAGAGAACTTTCGAGTAAAGCTAGTCGTCGATCAGATATATTGTATCTATAGATACATAATATCGGGCATATAGTAGCAGCATGGGTTTAAGGGATATGAGATTTGATATTTAAAATGAAAATTTCACAATCTTGCACTTAAAGCGGATGGTGGGGGAATGGATGATGGACCCGATCAAGATCCCATGGTTCCATCGTCCAGGGCCATCATGGTCCCTGGTCTACTTAGTCATAGGAGGCAATCGACCCGACCTAATAGAAGGATCCTTGTCGGCAGCCATGAGTTGCTTCGTCCAAGGATACCTTGTAGACCTGGGATAGATATTTGCCTAAGGGGACAAATTTGAATCCACCTTAGCTAACAGAGGGATTTGTGCTTTATTGATTATATCCTATTGATTCATATCTCAAAGATTTGATGCCATTGGGGAGCATATGGGCTCTAGCCATGACCATAATTTAGTGGTGCCATTTGGCTACAAATCACCCGGTTTAGAGGGCCCTGGTCATAACCGTTTATCCTGCGGTGCCATTTGGAGGCAAAACAGTCAGTTAGAGGACACGTGCCACGTCCCTACTGGTAGGAGACTATTTGAGAATGAATCCTAGTGATATTCTTGACCAAACATTAGCTTTTTGTGAGCTAAAGTAGTTTTCAATTTGTCCACCTCGGCAAACTGTTGCGGAGGATGGATGGATTTTGCTTTATGTGATTGATAGTTTATTTCAATTTTAAATATTTTGAATTGAGATTTTTTGGGAGTTTTGGATTTCATGGGCGTTTATGAATTTGGGAGGCATTTGAAAGTGTGTGAACCCCTTTGGTTGAGATTTACGTTCAACACGGCCATTATTAGGGTATATGGGATTACTTCAATTTGTGGATTGAACATTGTCGACTCTGTCAACTTGTCGACAGAGGATCGAGTTTTTCGTAGGCCTCAAGCATTTGTCAGTGAATTTCATTATTCATAGGCCTTTAAGGCCTAATATGAATGTATAAAATAGATATTCCGATCTACATCTTGACCGTATATCTGTTTAATGATTCGAGTCGTGTCGACTCCTATCTATCTATATAGAAGGATCGGGCTTGAAATGTGGTTCATTTATTGACTCGCGAAGCATCCCTAGACGTCACCTGTGTACCAACGAATCTCCTCTTTAATTTGTAAATACTTGTATTCATCATGAGCTTCTGTGTTGGCTCGTAGATGGCACTTTTGCATGCGTGAGAGGCTTCCTACGATGGTTCGTCGGTATTTAAATTTGCTGCATGTTGTCCTCCCTCGCTCTCAATAGGTCGATGTATTTGCTGACCATTTAAATGGTAGTTGATCGCAAGGGGTTACGATATCTACTGCATGCTACTGCTCACCACCCTTAATTATATCATTAAACATATGGAGGATTTCATGTCGTTGTTAGCGGGCATCTACACTTGCCACAATCTTCTACCTCATGCCTGTGGAGGATCCACCATATTGATGATACGCTCATCATTATTGCTTGTAGATATGTTCGTTGTATGCATCGTAAGCTTTTTTCCCTTATGTATGGGTAATTTGTGCTGCATGAGGATCTTCTAGTGCTGCTTGTAGGCATTAACATTTGACATAGTCACTTTGTATTTGCTTATGGACAACACATTGGGTGTACAACGGATCCTCTACAGCAGCTTGTAGGAGCCTATACTTGCCATAATTCTTCTGCATACGCTGATCGACAAGTTGCTGCATTTGCTTGTACGTTGACTTTCAGTTGTTCGTCAGAAGCTGTTATGTTTGATTTCAGGTTGACCAGCATTGACTGTAGGAATGCTACTATGCTGTTGATTTCCCCGCATATGTTACCTAGCAAGTTGCCATTTTCACTACTGTCATCATTCATCAACATATTAATGTATTAACTGGTAAGCCGACCGGCATTTGTGGCAAAGAGGCTATCTTCTTTACGGCTATCTTGCTTTATTTGTATACATATCACACCCTTTGCATGTTGTAGGTGAGCTTCTATACATATGAAAAGATTCTGCAATTGCTTGTGGATACTCTTATAGTTGCTCGTAGGTACTCATGTTTGTAGTGGATTCATAGTTCTTGCTTGCATATGAACTGCAGGGTATTGCTACATTAACTTTGACGAGTTGTCACTACTTGTAGGTGGTAGATGTATTTGCTCCCCCTTGTGTTGTAGCGGATTGTATGAATACCTTAACACTTGTTGTACGCTTTTGTACATGCCTACATGGGGGGGGGGGGGGGGGGGGGTATCATCAATTGTAGGCAGGTTCATTGTGTTCATCTGTTTGTATGTCGATCTCAACTATAGGGAGTTGTATTTGTCATTATCTCCCTTATACACGTTGATTAGAGAATCGCCACATTTGCTTGTGTACTGATTTTTAATGTTCGTTGATATTTGCATTTTGACTGGCATGAAGTTTCTCAACATTTACTGAAAGCTTCATACTTTTGATTGTAGGCACATTGATTGGAATGCCACTATATCTAACATGCCATTAGTGTTAACATGTGTCTTGTTATATGCATCATGGTTCTTTCAGCCTTGAAGATGGCTTCAGAATGCTCGCAATGATTACTATCCCTTCGATATCTTACTCTCATTCGACATGAAGGTTTTGAGCATTTGTAGGAAACTTCATTTTATTGATCATAGGCATATTGCCACATGTCTTGCAATTCTCACTGAATGTTGCTTAAAGATGAATTAGATCCAATGTTATAAGTCATTTGGCATGGTCTAGATGCCTACATCATGGCTCTATAATCAGATCATTAACTCTTATAATCTTCTGGCTCCTTGCTCATTAAGATTTGCATTCCAATTGAAGTAGTCATTACAAGTCAATTGTTATTGTCCAAGTAGAAATTCCAAGTCAAAGCTTGAAATTCATTCATGCTAGAGTCTTAGTTCATTCATGAGTCATTGTTTGCAATTGTCCATTTATATTCACTTGAGTTCTTTGTGTTGTCGTCCAAATTGAATTCTTATGGATCATATAGTTCATTGCCATTTAATTAAGCTCGAGCTCATGCCCATTGCAGTTGGTTCAATTAAGTTTGAGTCCTTTTCATTCAAGCTCAAGTCAAGTTCTATTTGTTTGATGCCAAGTCCCCTATTGTCCTTTGAATTCAATGTCCCCTGTTCAGTCCAAATTTTGGTAGCCTCCCAGCGTCTTTCTCGTTTAGGGGAAAAACTAAGAGACAACCTTCCCCTCCAGGTTACATGAGCGCTTCAGGTAGATGTCGGGTGACACCGCTGCTGCATTTTCTTCAATTCTCGCTACGCTACATGAGCGTTTAAGGGTCTCTGGCACCTGTTTAAAAGAGCACAGTTGTTTCCTCACGTATAGGTACTTAGTCTTCATCCTCCCCATGCTACGTGAGCGCTTCGAGGCTTACACACTTCATCGCGAGCATCGCATCGGTTTCCCTCCCATCGTGCTACGTCAGCGCGTAGGGAGGTTCGCCAGCAATGAGAAAAGTTGGAAAAGTTATACCTTTGCGAGGTGACGATGATGGCGGTGTCGGCAATGAGAAAATACACACTCACTCTTTTTTATTTTCATTTCTTTTAACTCTCTTTTTTTTTGCTCTTTTTCTCCTTTTTTTGTATTTCTTTCTCCTCTCACACACACATATATTATAATAATAATAATAATAATAATAATAATAATAATAATAATAATAATAATTATTATTATTCTTATTAAGTATTGATAAGTATTAGTAATAATAAGATTTATTAATATTAATAGTAAGATAAATTTAAAATAAGAATAACAGCCTTCAGCTCTGTTAGGGAAATTGGCATAGTGACTGGGTTGGGTTCGACCTGTTCACAGGAAGAGGGAGGCGGCTGGATGCGAGTTTGGCTATAACTGGGAGCTCGGTCAGCAGGGGTGGATCACGCGACAGAGAGAGGGGGAAGTGGGTCGGGAGCAGAGAGAGGTTCTGTGTTAGGGCTTGTGGTTGTGTCTTGAAGAGGTCTTCGACGGGCTTTGCAGCTTCTAGAGGGCAAAGATATGGAAGCTCTGATTTATTCGTGGATTGGAGGTTAACACAGTTAGTAGGTTGAAGATGTCGGCCTATAGTCGGGTGAGGGCCAAAGTCGGAAGCTAGATTCGGCCTGGAGAATAGGGAGGAGCTTGGGCATCGGCAAGGGATCGAGCATGGAAGGCTTGCGGGAGATGTTGGCTTCAGTCGAGGGCTTCGTCTGTGAGGGAGAGGAAGAAGAAGTCTCTGGCGCCAGCTTTGGTGTAAGATTGAACTAGAAGGAGAAGAAGCTGCGGAAGGTATGCGTGAAGTTGAATGGAGGAGTTCGGTCCGGCATTAAGGGACGTCGTATATGTACTTAGTCTTCATCCTCCCCATGCTACGTGAGTGCTTCGAGTCTTACACACCTCGTCGCCAGCATCGCATCGGTTTCCCTCCCATCGTGCAACGTGAGTGCGTAGGGAGGTCCTCCGGCAATGAGAAAAGTTGGAAAAGTTATATCTTTGCGAGGTGACGATGATGGCAGTGTCAGCAATGAGAAAATACACACTCTCTCCTTTTTTATTTTCATTTTTTTTAAACTCTTTTTTTTTGCTCTTTTTCTCCTTTTTTGTATTTCTTTCTCCTCACACACACACAGATATATAATAATAATAATAATAATAATAATAATAATAATTATTATTATTATTATTTTTATTAAGTATTGATAAGTATTAGTAATAATAAGATTTATTAATATTAATAGTAAGATAAAACTAAAATAAGAATAACAACCTTCAGCTCTATTAGGGAAATCGGCATGGTGACTTGGTTGGTTTCGACCTGTTCACAGGAAGAGGGAGGCGGCTGGATGCGGGTTTGGCTATAACTGGGAGCTTGGTCAGCAGCGGTGGATCACGCGACAGAGAGAGGGGGAAGTAGGTCGGGAGTTGAGAGAGGTTCTGTGTTAGGGCTTGTAGTTGTGGCTTGAAGAGGTCTTCGACGGGCTTTGCGGCTTCTAGAGGGCAGAGATACCGAAGCTTTGATTGATTCGTGGATTGGAGGTCGGCACAGGTAGAGGGTTGAAGATATCGACCTATAGTCGGGTGAGGGCCAAAGTCGGAAGCTAGATTCAGCCTGGAGAATAGGGAGGAGCTTGGGCGTCGGCAAGGGATCGAGCATGGAAGGCTTGCGGGAGATGTGGGCTTCGGTCGAGGGCTTCGTCTGTGAGGGAGAGGAAGAAGAAGTCTCTGGCACCGGCTTTGGCGTGAGATGAACGAGAAGGAGAAGAAGCTGCGAGAGGTATGCGTGAAGTCGAATGGAGGAGTTCAGTCCGGCATTAAGGAACGTCGGGCTTGGCATCGGCTGGAGGTCGAGTAAGGAGTTTGGTTGAGGAGAAGGAAGGATCGTGGAGAGATGCTTGTGTGCGGGAAAACAACAACCAACGAAGCTTCACTTTGCTCTCGTTTTAATGATGAGAGTGGCTATGGATCGCGGAATTTGAGCAGGATTTTCGGGATAGAGACTTGAACAGCGCCGAAAATGTACGAGGTACGCTATTTGAGCAGGATTTACGCATGGTTTTAGGGATTTTTTTGTTGAGATTTGAGCTGGGTTTTGGCTCTATTTTTGTTGGTCAACAATGTTTGTGTACTTTTTTGGAGTATTTTTTAGGCATTAGTCAACTCAATAATTTGGAAGCTTGGGAAAGTATTTTAACGAATTTTTGTTCATTTTTTCATACATGTCATTATGTTACATGTATTGTTTATTTGTCTTGGGCATGTCGGGACACACTATTACTTTTTGTTTTCTAGAAATTTTCATATGTATTCAATAGATAACCATTGAAAACTATTGACCTCAACAATTATAACAAGGCTATTCTATTGAGCAAAATCAAAATGATGGGCAACGGACATGATTCGCTCAAACATTGCTTAAAATGGTTTGAATGAGAATGCAAGTAGTTTCTCTTTGTGAAATGAATTGTGCTGATAGTCCAGGACATAAAAACAGTTAAGATAGACAAGTATATTACTTGGGTTGTGACATGGGAACAAGTTGAAAACTTTTCCTACAAGCTAGGTGACGACATGATTTTGATGTGCTAGAGTGATAAAAATTTTGTAAAATAATTAATATTCACTTTATTAATAATAATAATAATAATATTATTATTATTACAACAATAACAACATTAAGCTTTTATCCCACTGGGGGGGGGGGGGGTCAGATTATTATTATTATTAAGTTAAAATAACAAGGAGTCAAAATCCTTCATCACCTCTTCCATTCCCATGGCCATGTTGAACCCACAATGCTTGTACCCATGCCCTATCTTCACTAGCTCAAATCGACACACGATTTGTTGCTCTCACTCTCTCTCTCTCTCTCTATATATATATATATATATATATATATATCTGTGATGTGAAACATGTATGAAAACAGGAATTGCTTGTGGAATTTAATAATAAGTTGTAAAGCTTTGCTAATTTTAAATGTTATGTTTCACCAATTTAGATTCCAGGATTTTCAGTTAGAATTTCTGTAGTAGCAATCGGTTACAAACTAGATTAATGGGATGCTTTAAAATAACAACAATGATATAGTAAAGCTAATGCAATAAACAACAGAAATCCACAGTTTAACAGTTAGAACTTTCACCTGGAGTTCCCTCACTCTCGCTCATGAAAGTGGTGTTAGCGGAAGAAGAATATTAGCATACCTAGTAATGCCACTAGGAGACAGGAGACTCCTACAGTATTATTCGTTGGAGAAATAGCCGGAGGGGAACAAGTCGGTGGATATCCAATGATTCGTCACTACCCGGATGGTAGTTGTTTGTCGATAATCTCGGTCAAGTTGAAGAGGATGCGGTCGACGTAGTCGTCGACGGTGTCTTCTATCTCTCAATTGGGGTCAAAGAAAGGAGATAGAAGAATGTCTATTCGTCCTTGTGAATCATACACAAATTCGTGATCGACTTCAGGATCGGCCATACATGAAGACAAGGCCGGTGGTTGGAGCTTGATCCTTGGCGGTGCTTGACGTAGTGGAGGAGAAAAGAGATGGAGGGAAGAGAGTTTGGGGGATTTCGACTAGGGTTGTAGGTGGAAGGTTTTGGACTTTGGGCTAGGGAGGTGGAAGGAAATAAATTAGAAAATCTGAAATATTAATTTCAGAAGTCCAAATGGAGGGAAGGAATAATTTGAAATTCAAAATTATCCCAAAATAGGGCTAGAGAGGGGGCCGGCGGCTTAGGAGGGCTTAAGGGAATTTAATTAGGGGTTAATGATAAAATTGGAGAGAGAAAAGGGGGATGGGGGGCCGGCCATATAAGAGGGGAGAGAGAGTGTCTAGGTTCAATGTATGTGGGCCCTTTGCTTTAATTATTGATTGGAATTAAATCTCAGATTTAATTTCAGATTTGAGACAATTGTGGGGACTTCCTAAATTAAATTTATTAATAAGCAAAGAGTTTGAAATTCAAATATATATTTGAATTCAAAAAAGAAACTTTCCTAATTAATAATAGGATATTTTAGGAAGGTGATTAAGAGGGAAATTGAATTTGAAGTCAAGCTTTGTGGGGGAAAGAGGCCGGCTGTTATGGTGGGGCTTGGTTAGGCCGACAACGAGGGAGGCCGGTGGAAGGATGCGTGAGCTGGTGGGGGCGGCAGCTGGCTGAGGTTGGGCCCATGGGTAAGGGTAAGGGGAAGAGGCTGGCGGGTTTGGGTGGAGGAGCGGGGTGAAGTTGGCGGATGGGGGGGGGGGGGGGCGAGGTAAAGAAGGTGGCCGGATGAATGGAGCGGAGGGAAAAGATAAGCCGCGAGCCTTGGACTCCTCCGAAGACTGACGGGTATTACAATCACCCTCAACTAGGATTCTCTTTCTTCTCTCAAAGCTCACAACATTGAAGAAGACAAAAGCTAGAATTTTTATTCATCAAACCATGCTCGTACAATAGAGAGGGGCCCTAATATATGGGCCTCAACAAAAGCAAAAGAAAATGACTAAAGTGCCCTCAGGGCTACAACATCAAACTAACTACCCCTAGGGGTGAAATAGGAAAAACTGAAATACACAATAAGACAATACATAAATATATCAAAAGTAAAGGCTCTAAATCATAGCCGTGAATCTATGATTCCTCCGATAATAAACACGTTGAAATCTCCTACTGATGTCCTTATCATTCTCCTCAGGTGGGAGAAAGCTCGACCCTGTCGAGTAAATATCTCTGGAACTCTCGTACAACTCAAGAAGATCAGGGTCCAATCTCTATAGCTCGTCACGATCGATCCACGTGTTCTCCGTCTCTGGTTTCCCTGTCCACTGAACTAAATACCTTTGGCGCCCACCATCTCTAGTGGAAATAATTTCATCACTAAGTATTGCCTCAATTTTCTCTGCATTAGGAAAAGTAGGGATGTTTGGGAGTGGAGGTAGGCTAGGGTTCTCACCAAGTGGGTTCACACAAGGCTCATTATTTAGTGGGTTAGAGGGGTTAAGCTCTGGACCCTCAAAGGCTACTAGATCTTCAATGTTAAACATAGGATTAATGTTGAAACCTTCAGGATGGTCTAGTACATAAGCATTATTATTTATTTTTGATGTTATTTTGAAAGGTCTTACGCCTCTAGCATGTAACTTTTTAACGGTCCCTTGTAAGAACCGCTTCGGCCGAATCCGAACAATTACAAAGTCTCCAACTTCGAATTCCTTGAATCGTTTCTTAAGATCTGCATTGAGTTTATAATTAGCGTTGCTTTGTTCAATCTTAGGGGGCAACATCTAAACCTATATGCCAACACACCTAAAACTCACTAAATGATGCAGAGATGTAGTGGACAACAAACAACAAGAATGTAAATGTTTTTATGCAGAGGTGAATGCAGCTTAAGATGTCTATTGAATGTGTATGAAGGGGATCCTAAAATGAACTAGCATTTGACCATGCTCTGATACCAAAATGATGTGAAACATGTATGAAAATAGGAATTGCTTGTGGAATTTAATAATAAGTTGTAAAGCTTTGCTAATTTTAAACGTTATATTTCACCAAGTTAGATTCCAGGATTTTCAGTTAGAATTTTTGTAGTAGCAATCGATTATAAACTAGATTAACGGGATGCTTTAAAATAACAACAATTATATAGTAAAGCTAGTGCAATAAACAACAGAAATTCACAGTTTAACATTTTGAACTTTCACCTTGAGTTCCCTTACTCTCACTCATGAAAGTGGTGTTAGCGGAAGAAGAATATTAGCACATGTAGTAATGCCACTAGGAGACAGGAAACTCCTACAGTATTGTTCGTTGGAGAAGTAGCCGGAGAGGAAGAAGTCGGTGGATGTCCAATGATTCGCCACTGCCCGGATGGTAGTTGTTCGTCGATAATCTCGGTCAAGTTAAAGAGGATGCGGTCAACGTAGTCGTCGACGGTGTCTTCTATCTCCCAATTGGGGTCAAAGAAAGGAGATAGAAGAATGTCTATTCATCCTTGTGAATCATACGCAAATCCGTGATCGACTTCAGGATCGGCCATACATGAAGACAAGGTTGGTGGTCCTTGGCGGTGCTTGACGTAGTAGAGGAGAAAAGAGATGGAGGGAAGAGAGTTTGGGGGATTTCGACTAGGGTTGTAGGTGGAACGTTTTGGACTTTGGGTTAGGGAGGTGGAAGGAAATAAATTAGAAAATCTGAATTCAGATTTCCAAACGGAGGGAAGGAATAATTTGAAATTCAAAATTATCCCAAAATAGGGCTAGAGAGGGGGCTGGCGGCTTAGAAGGGCTTAAAGGGATTTAATTAGGAGTGAATGATTAAATTGGAGAGAGAAAAGGCGGATAGGGGGACCGGCCATATGAGAGGGGAGAGAGAGTGTCTAGGTTCAATATATGTGGGCCCTTTGCTTTAATTGTTGATTGCCAGATTTGAGACAATTGTGGGGACTTCCTAAACTAAATTTATCAATAAGGAAAGAGTTTGAAATTCAAATATATATTTGAATTCAAATAAGAAACTTTTCTAATCAATAATAGGATATTTTAGGAAGGTGATTAAGAGGGAAATTGAATTTGAAATCAAGCTTTGTGGGGGAAAGAGGCCGGCGGTTATGGTGGGGCTTGGTTAGGCCGGCGGCGAGGTAGGCCGGCTGAAGGATGCCTGGGCCGGTGGGGGCGGAGGCTGGCTGGGGTTGGGCCCGTTGGTAAGGGTCAGGGGAAGAGGCCTGTAGGTTTGGGTGGAGGAGGTGGTGGGGAAGAGGCCTGCAGGTTCTCTATTCATAAAAACATGCTCTTACAATAGAGAGGGGCCCTAATATATGGGCCTCAACAAAAGCAAAAGAAAATGACTAAAGTGCTCTCAGAGATACAACATCAAACTAACTACCCATAGGGGTGAAATAGGAAAAACTGAAATACACAATAAGACAATACATAAATATATCAAAAGTAAAGGCACTGAATCATAATCGTTGATCTACGATTCCTCTTATGATAAACACGTCGAAATCTCTTGCTGATGTCCTCATCACTCACTCTCTCTCTCTCACGATTTCTCTCTAGTTCAATGTTTTCTCTCATTCGTGGCAACCCAAATTCAGTAAATCCCCTGTGACGAAGAGGCGAGGATGCCTTACATGGAAGCACATTGTTGAAGCCATCCGTGGCACTAGCGGCATAGATGCGAGGAAGTCGTGTGTGGACTGTGTAAGAGGAGGCCATAAATGACCCAGTGGTGTGTGAAGAAGTTAGAAGCTATAGTGAGATCATTGGAAGAACGCTCGGTGGGACCACCAGAGCATGAAGGATAAGTTCATTAGACTTGTGGATTTACGTTAAATTCTGCTCGCGATCTACTACTAAACGCCTCCTTCAACATCATCCTCTTTGATGACATCCTCGTTGAAGCCCTCCCTGTCGGCATCTCTTTCTCTCTTTATTTTACCCTTTATATCTCTCTCTATCTTTCACTCTCTTGTCTTGTCTTTCTCATTCACTCTTTCCCTTTCCCTCTCCAAATCTCTCTCTCTTCTATTTTTTCATTCACTCCCTCTCTTTCCCTCCCTTTCTCACTCTAGCTCTCTCTTATCTTTATCTCTATATCTCTCTTTCTCTCTCTTATTTTCTTTTGTCTTTCTCTCTACCTTTCTCTTTCTCTCTAGTTTACACTCTTTTTCTAATTCGCTCTCTCTCTCTCTCTCTCTCTCTCTCTCCCTATTTCTATCTTCCTCTCTATCTCCCCCTCTTTCTCTCTCTCATTATCTCTCACTCCCCCTCACTCTCTCCTCCCTACTCCCTCTCCACATTCTCTTGCCCTTTTCTCTCTCTAAAAAGAGAGATAAAAAGACAAGGAAAGAAAAAAGAAATAAGGAATAACTGCCCATACGCATTTTTCTTGACACGGCAACGACATCTTATATGCTTGTGTATTTTTCATGTAGGTGAACTATATGCACCTTTCTTGGCGCAGTGTTGATAAGGCTCTATAGGTTCGTTTCTTGGCACGATGGGTGACAAGATAGTGCAGCTAAAAAATAATTTAAGTACCTATATACATATTTTTTGATGCGGCATGAAAATCTTGATTGCGAAGTTTATGTGCTGGTATGAAGACCCATACTTGCTTGGCATGGTGGGCGAACCAAGACTCTCTGTAGATGCCCTTTATGCAGATGATATGTCAAAAGGCTGTCAAAATTTTTTGTGAATAGTATTTACTTAGAACTTAGAAAGAACGAAATAAAAGAACCTTCTGGACTATATATGTGATAGAAATGATTAATTGAATGAAATGAAAGAATACAAATTGCAAAATAAGAATAAAATGATATTTCCCAAAAGAAAAAAAGAAAGAAAATGAAAAATATTTTGGTGATTGGTGAGAACACAAACGGGACTTACAGATGATTTGTGATGAATTTGAAAGCCACTTACGAGCACATAGCTATATTAAAATTCTCTCCTGAACACCTAGAACTTCTAAGAACATACTTGATGAAATGAGGAATGAAAATGAACTAAAATGTGCTCCTATTTTTAGATTAAAAAAAAAGGTTCCCTATGTGGCTCATCTAGGTAAAATACAAGAAATATATGATAAATTGCATTTCTTTGAAAAACACGTAAAAGATTCCAAGTCGTGGTGTTCACAAACAAAATGTACACCCAAGAACCCAAAATGAAAGTCACTTGCATGCTTCATGGAGAATGCATTCATGTGAACATCTATCATATTGGACTCTCACATAACTCAACCAGTCGTGTGCTCACGTAAATAGCTTTCAAACAAAATGGTTCAATCTGTTGCATGCTATGGGTTGCACAAGTGCCCAAGTTTAGTGTATATTAATCATTAAAAGTTATGTTGCAACGAGACAGATACAGTGACATGGATACGACACAATACGGATACGGGACACGTCAATTCTTAAAAATGTAGGATACGGGTACGGTGCAGACACGTCATTATTATTTATAAATCATACATAAAAATTAAGAAAGCAATCAAAACATAATATTTGAAATGACAAAAAAAATGAAAGCAACATCATTAGAAGTTCAGAAGTTAAGGCATGAAATCATGTGATAAAATTTAGAGAACAAAACCTAATTTTGCTCAAGTAAATTAATAAAAAATATTCATTCATTTGTCATGCTCTAGGCATCAAACACTAAAACAGGATATAAAAAATCAATCTTAAAATAGACAGCTCGACTTCCATGTGCGATAAGTGATAACTTAGTACTCAAATTGGTAAAATTTTAAATTATACTATGAGAGTAAAGATGGTTAGAGATATAAAAACTATTAAAGCCATCTGTTGTTTAAAGCACCATAGATCTGAACCTTTATCAGCCTCGTCTCGTGTAAACGAACTCTCCTCTCGCGTCGCCTCATCTCATGTATGCCCTCCTCTTGAGTATTGCCTCGCCTTGTCTCGCATACGCCCTTGTCTCGCCTGCTCGGCGTCGGCTGGCTCTCCTCTCCTGCTCCTTTGACGAAATGAAGAAAAAGAAGAAACCAAGATGCACGCTCGCGCTTGTAGAAAGGAAGAAGCCCTAATGTGAGACGAGACGTTATAATTTTTCTAAAAATTTTTATTAAAAGTTTATTTAATTAAAAAATAATAATATTAGTTTTAATTTCAAAAATTTTAATTATGTTTTATAAAATGTGATTAATTAAAATGTGTGACTAAGTTAAAAATAACATCTATTTGCATTTGATTTTTCAAAATCAATAAATATTATATTTTATAAAATATTACTAAAATTTCGAAATTAAAACTAAAATATTATTAATTTTTTTCTTAAAGAAATATTTAATAAATTTTTTTAACAAAATTATAATTATTTGAAAATTATATTTAATAAATATTTAATTAAAAAATAATCAAAATACCCTTACATTTAACACTATTAACTCTAACATTAGATGTTAGGACAAAAAATGTTCCATTTTAAAGAGTTGAAGGATCAAATTAGTTCCTCAAAAGAGTTGGGGATTATTTTGGTCCCTCACAAGGAGTAGAGGAACCATTTTGGTCTTTTTCTCATTTTTTATTTTATGCTCTCATTAGGCTTTAAAAGTCTCTTATGAAAGAAAATTCATTATAAAACTCTCAGGGTCATCCTGCTTATGTGATAGTTTGTAAAATTAGTGTTTGAACCTGATCATATGCTAGCAAGCGAGCATAATATATAAGGTTTAAAATAATAAAATCATTCAAATGCCCCTATGATGATAGTAATCATAAAAAATTTCAACCAGAGGGCTCCATATTCAAAATCAAGCTTTCAAATCTGAAATGCAAATATTGCAAATGGTCCATGAAGTAAGGATCTATGAAGATGCAAAATACTTCATTTCAAAGAAACCAAAATCAATTAAATCTTTCAAAGCTATGTCATCAACCTCAAATACTACAAAACAACTTGATAAGGAGGTTAAGAAGAAACAAATAGGATGAAATAAAGTAGTACTAACTTTTCCTAAGACAACCAGTAGCCCAAGTCAAATAGAGTTATTCCTCACTTGGGGGTGACACATAAGAAGATGATGATATCCCTATTAAATCCAAGGAAACATACAAGCCTTTAGCTAAGGAAAAGATCAAAGTGTATTTTTTTTAAATTTTAACTATTATTATGAATTTGCTTTTGAAAACCTAATACAATGTGTCTTTTCGAGTAGAATGATTGACCTGTCAATTTCGAAAGATAAATTTGTGGTCATACCTCTTCATCAACATTTTAGAGATGTTATCCCTTGTGAGGTCCATAAAATTGAAGATCTAAAAATCTTATATATAGCTCCTTTATTTGGAAGTGGTGGACCATAAAGTTTGTTATATGAATTTGGAGAATGCTATGATAAAAGTTTTGATTGGCTCATCCACTGCCCCGAATTTGGAGAGAGTGAGTGCCTATGAGAATACCTAGATATTATCCCTCAAGGATTTGAAAGATGATGCAAAAGTTAGAAGTTCATGTTAAAATCATCAAACAATGAACTCATTTCTTTCAAAAAAAAAAGTCACTAAAAAAATTTACAGGCATCACGAAAAAATGATAGTTTTACCACCAAAGAACTCAGATTTAATGCACCTAAATATTCTCAGAAAAGGGTATGTTATGTGAGGACTGTAAATAATATATTAAAACTGAAGGTAAATATGAAGATTTTTATGAAGTCAATATTTCATGTGACTAGACAGCCAAACCTACACCTGAAGAACTTGAGAATGGTGGGCAGATTGCAATGTTCTCTCTGAGTATGAGATTAAAGAAATGAAAATGCTATTTTATAAATTTAGGGATTACTTTGTCTGGGCTTTAGGCTGAGATGCTTGTCTCATTCTTTACTATGAAAGTTCACATATTAGCCATCAAATCAAATTCAACAGCTGTTGAGCAAGCTCCAAGTTGAATGAGATTAGAAATTAAAGAACACGTGACGTGGATACGAAAAATCTCGTAGAATCTAATTTAACTTGAGAAGAGAAGTATGCTTACTGGATTGACAATATTTTATGTGAAGAATATGAATAGTCAAATTCACATTTGCATTGACTTTTGAGATCTTTATAAGGTGTCTTCAAAAGAGGACTTTTTGCTACATGTATTAGAACTTTTAGTTGACAATTTTTTTAATTAAGATTTATTTTTATTTATGAATGGATCATCGGGATATAATCAAATCAAAATGCCTTCCAAAAAATGAAAAACACATAATTTAGGATGTCCATTGGAATCTTTTGCTACATGGTTATGCCTTTAATTTGAAGAATACGAGGGGCTATATATCAATGGGCTATGATTTGTATCTTTGACAAACTAATACATAAAAAAGTAGAATAGTATGTCGATGGTATCATGATCAAAAGCATAAATCATAAAATCACCTTGACTATTTGAGGATTATATTTGAGACGATTAGAAAATTTGATCTCAAAATGGTCACTATCAAGTTTGCTTTTTGGGTTTCTTCAAGAAACTTTATTGAATACATTGTACGCTACATAGGAGTTGGAATCAACTCGAACAAGATCAAGTTGATCATTAAAATGCCATCATCGATAGTATTCATCAACTTCATTCGTTATAAAGGTAGCTCACATTCATCCGACGATTCATATGAAATCTATCTGACAAATATCAACCATTTGCAAAGTTGAAGAATAAGAATGTTCATTTTAAATGGGACAAAAGAATACTAGAAGACATTTGATGGTATTAAGAAATATTTGTTGAGTATGCCTATTCTTGTAGCACTAATTCTGAGGAAGCCTTTTATCTTATATTCAACAACATTAAAAGAGTTTTTCAGAGCATTACTGACACATCATGTAACATAATGAGGTAGAAAAAGATAACACTCTCTCTTATATTAGCTGAAAAATAATAGAAGTGAAAAATATGATATTCTCTAATTGAGATGTATTTTTGTCTAAAATCTCTGCCATTTCACGCTTTCTCATAAAGTCACTTTAATCTAAAAGTTGATTTGCTGAAGTTTTTGAAGACAATACTAGTATTGATCAGACATTTTGCTAGGTGGGAAATCCTGCTCTTGCAATTCGACATTAGATATACTCCATGTTGATCTCTACTACAAATAAAAAAAAAGAAAGCAAATAAAAAATACTTACCTCTCCCAAATCCTGTCGCTGCCCATACCCAGATCGAGTCGTATCTGCCGCCTGCTAGAGGACTACACCTTGCTATTCGGCGCCGTTTCAGAGCCGACCTCGCATGCGCAGAATCGCCTCGATCACAGCTTCTGATCGCTAATAAAACGAAGCCTGAAGCGGAGCTTTAGGCTCTTCTTTCCTCCAAACTTTCTGACTCGTCTCTGCCTTCTAATAACAACCTCCTATCCGAACCCCACTGAAGCTCTCACCTCCTTTCCTCTTCCTCACTTCTAAGCCACATCCAACCGAATCCAACCGCAAGCAAACCAATACTGTCGATCTCTTGCTTCCGTCAAAACCTCCTCCTATAGCCGAACTTGACGCCAAATCAAACCTCTTACTTCGGACCTCCTTCTTCCTTCTCTGTTGATCGCAGCCGACCCAATCACAAGCCCTAGCTGACCTCCATCCTTTGCCTCCTTCACTGTTGTTCGACTTTGCACCCTCGACGCATTCCCTACCTATTGGAGCAAAAGTTACGACATTTTGATCGGAAGTAAGGACGGGAGCCGCTCACTGTGAAGGTAACTTTCTCCCTTGCACGGGCTTCTTTGGCTAAATCCAGCAAATCCACCAGGCAAAGAGCAGGGAAACGGAGGATTTAATTCATTGTAAGATTTAAAAGTCCATAAATCCTGTTTGACGGGCCGATGGGGATTAAATTCTGTTAATTAAACAGGATTTATGGATTTATCAAATCCTGCATTAATCTGTTTCCCGACAGGAGTTAGTATAAATCCTGCTTAAATCCTGTCACCAAACAGCCCATTGCAAACAAAGAAAACTGAGGGTTTAATTATTGTGAGAGTTAACAGTTGCCTGAATCTTGTTAAATCATGCATTAATCTTGTCTAGCAGGATCTGATTTAATCCAATTCAAATCTTGCATATATTATGTTATAAATTATGCATAAATTAATTAAATTTAATTATAATTAATTATTTTTAATTATAATTAATTATGATTGATTATAAATTAGTTATAATTAATTAATTTTAATCATAATTAATTATGTTTAATTATACTTAATTAATATTAATCATAATTAAATAAGTTTAATCATAATTAATTATTTTAAATTATATTAATTATTAATTAATCATATATTAATTATAATTAATTAAACATAAGTATAACTAATTATTTTTAGTTCTAATTAATTATTATTAATCATAATTAATTATAGTTAATTATTTTAATTATAAGTAGTTATAAGAGAAGAAAGAGAAATGCTTCCCTCACCTTGATATTCGTGCCAACTCCACTGACGTCCCTCTGTGCAGGTATAATCCCTGCAAACCTTAAAACTTCGAGAGCCCATTTTTGTTGATTGCGGCGCATCGAAAGACCGCCCATACATGCTTTTATCATTGTGGTGGGATGGGACTCCGGTGCGGCAATTACGACGAGGTGGGTAATCACTTAAAGTTCCATTTTGGCATTCACGATGCACCAAAAATCATTTATACACGCTTTTATTAGCGTTGTAGGATGGGAATCTAGTGCGGCGCCTACGGCGAGAAGAGGTTACTTATAAGTATCCTCGAGCAGAGGAAAGCCAACTGTCTTGTAAAACAGGTACCCTCAGACCCTATACACGTCTTTATTGGCGTGGTGGGAATGAAGACTATGGCCGCAGTATCTACGGACACCTACCGTACACGCTTTTATCAGCGTGATGGGAAGGCCCAGACTCCTGTAGTTTCTCCTAAATGGGGGAGACGTCGGGAGGCTGCTAAAATTTTATTTAAAGATGCAGGGGACTTGGACAAAAAAAAGAGGACCTGGACTAGAACTCAAACTTGATTTAAACATGATTCAAACATAAAAATCAAATCTAAATCAAACTTAATCAAATGATGTTGGACTTGAACTCGAATTGAACTCAGATTTGAACTTATATGGACAGCAAGGAACGTATTTCAAAACTCAAATGATTAATAAAAAAATTTGAACTATATGAAAATAACATGGTCCTAAAAAAATAAAGTTATGATTTGTAAAATAATAAGTTCCAACTTGCATACAAATGAACATATATGAAATTGTGGTGAATAAGAGACTTGCAAACACTACTTGTTTATAAGTAGTGGTGAATTATGGATAACACAATTAGTTTCCTTGCTGACATGAGGCTCTTAATGGATAACGTGACTTCTTTGCAATGATCAACACTAATCAAAGACTACATGTGAGCTAACTACAAACAAATGCATAAAGATGTTCCAACAAGCACTTCAAATCATATAGAAGAAGTGGTGACTGAAGCATCACATTTGCATCAATCTTGCAAGCAGACACATTAAACGATGATGCACACAATGACTCCTACATGTGTAAAAGAACATGAAATGAATACCAAGATTTTCCTCCAATTAATGACGACTAGCTCATACACAAATACAGTAGTTATCTACAAATGCTGAAAGTCGAAATACAACAAATATATTGAAATTGCTTGCAAGCGATGATGCAAGACATACAATATATATTAAATGGTATCATTGCAAGTTGAAATGCAAACAATAATCAATGATTCCTAACAAGGATATGTGATTTAGTCGTAAGTAGAAACACAGGAATATCTCAGCAAGCGCTACAAATCATATGCCAATGATAGAAGCATCCTTATCAATCTTGCAAGAAGACAACAGTCCTTGCAAACAATAAAATCTCTTGTCAACACACTCAATGCAGCATGCAATGACTGCAGAGACACTTCTACAGTCAGTAGCAATTCAGTGTTGAGCAAATACATTAATTTCCTGAAAGTCATGATGAGTAGAATACAATGATTGCAAAGATGCTCTCACGGTCAATATGCATGGAGGAATTGACAATAAATGCAAGCTCCCACGAGCTTCTATATAAGACCCCTCATATACATCACAAGCAAAATACGTAAGAGACGTGATAAGCATGAACACATATGAGTAGTGCTAGAAGATCTGCATTAAATGCGACTAACCCGTGGATAACAATAGAAGACTTGTGAGGGACATAGCGATTGTGCTTATAAGTCATGGTACTGGATAAATACGTTCACTCGACTACAAGCGGCAGTTACTACGAGAATTAAAAAAGGGTATTAGAAAATATACCAAATCTCTACAAGCCATTGGTGATTAACTCGCAATGATTGCATAAATGTTCTCACAGTTGATATACGGGGAGAGATAGATGGCAGGCGAGTTCCAACGAGTCATTGTAGAGAAACCCCTCGTGTATGCAAAGTACCTATGCGCTGTTGTAACAAGGATATCGTAGCGTTTCTACCACCAAAATAACTATCCAACAGAAGACAAACACACTCAAGTGGTATGCAGCGAAGGTTGCACTATCCCTATGGCTGAGGTCGGTTCACTTGTAGACAAATACAACCATTCCCTGTGAGCTACAATGACCGATGGAATTACTTGTGGATAACAATAGTGGATATGTCGTAAGTACGGTAAATCCTCTATGGACACATGTACATATGTTCTCCGCAAGCAAAGATATAAGGCTACAACATATTCAAATACCTACGAGCCATCCTAGGAAGCCTCTCATGTATACAAAGTGCTATCTTAAAAAAAATACAAAAGGCTCGCATCAAACCCAAACTCTTACGAAAGGTAGCAGGAGATTCGTTAGTGCACGACAATCTACTTGCAGAAGGCAATAAGTAGTGCACGACAATCCACCTGTATAAAATGGGCAAATGACTATAGTACGACGCTGCGCCACCAGATCTACAACATTCCTATAAGTAGACATAAGGCATGTACGAGCTTCCAACTAGAATGTTGCATTCAAATGACAGTTACCTGCACAACAAAGCAATATCAAATATTTTAAAATGCCCCCTGCATGTGCAATGTAATATGTAAGCACGTAGGTACACAAAAGGGGTAAGTGCAATCACAAAACCCACATGGGCCCCGGCGAGCGTGTTATGGGTACACATGTGATGTCTAGGGATGCTTCGTGGGTCAATAAATAAACCACAGTTCAAGTCCGATCGTTCTATATGGATAGATAAGAGTCGACACGGCCCGAATTATTAAACAGATATATGGACAAGGTGTCGATTAGAATATCTATTTTATACATTCATATTAGGCCTTTAAGGTCTATTACAAAAGAAATTCATCTAATAAAATCATACACCTGCATGAGCCCCGGCAAGTATATTATGGGTACACACATGATGTCTTGGGATGCTGCGTGGGTCAAATGATGAATCCAAGTTCGAGCCCGATCCTTTTATACGGGTAGATAGGAGTCAACATAATTCGAACCATCAAACAAATATATAGTTGCGTTATCAACCGGAATATTTGTTTTATACGTTCATATTAGGCCTTCAAGGTCTATGAACAAAGAAATCCACCAACACGAGCATACAGCTGGTTATCCCCTGTTGGCAATTAACAGAGTCAATAAGGTTCAGTCCATAAAATGCAAATGCCCAAAAGTACCCCGATGATGGTTGTGTTGAATGAAAATCTCAACCTGAAGGACTAACACCAAATATTCAAAATGCCATCCTAAATACCCATAAAAACCCAAAATTTCAAAAAAATACCAAAATCTAGAATATTTAAAATTGAAATAAGCCATTAAACACTTAAAATAAAATCCATCCATCCTTTGCAACAGTTTGTCGAGGTGGACAAATTCGAAAAGTACTTCAGCTCACAAAGAGCTAATGTCTGGTCGAGAATATCATTAGGATTTATTCTCAAACAATCTCCTACCAGTATAGACGTGGCACATGTCCTCTAACCGGCAGTTTTGCAGCCAAATGACATCGCAAGTAAACGGTTATGATCGGGGCCCTCTGAACCAGGTGGTTTGCCACTAAATGACACCATTAAATTACGATCATGGCCAGAGCCTGTATGCTCCCCAATGGCATCAAATCCTTGAGATATGAATCAATAGGATATAATTGATAGGGCATAAAGCTCTCTGTTAGCTAAGGTAGATTCAAATCTGTCCCCTTAGATAAACATCTACCCCAGGTCTACAAGGTACCCTTGGGCAAAGCAACCCATGGCTTCCAACAAGGATCCTTCTGTCAGGTTGGGTCAACTACCTCCTCTAACTAAGTAGACCAGAGACCATGATGGCCCGGGATGACAGAACCATAGGATCTTGATCGGGTCCATCATTCATTCCCCCACCATCCGCTTTAAGTGCAAGGTCGTGAAATTTCTAATTTTAAACATCCAATTTTCAACATCTCAAACCCATGCTACTACTATATGCCAGATAACACGTATTTCTATATATCTGATTGACGACTAGCCTTAATCCAAAGTTCTCTCTTATTATCGAGAGGGGTAATTAATATAGGGGCTTGCGCCTATAGGAAACAAGAACTCAGATCATAAAATCCTCGCAAAATGAGGGCGAAATCTCTGGTTAGTGTCTTATCTACAATCCCAATCTGCCTTTCCAAAATTTACCCCAGAACTTAATCAGTTAAACTCCCCTGAAAAGCAGCGGGGGAGGCTGGGACCAAATTTTCGGAGCCCACACTCCACAAAAAAATAATGAAAGGCCAAATTCTAGTAGATTTTTTGCTACGCATCTCATTCTTGCAAATTCACTCTTAATGTTGATCTACCTGACATATAGATCCTGCTTATTCAAGAGAAAGAAAAGTTATAAATTTATAAAATATATTTTGATGGAGCATCATCAATTAAATCTGCCCAGCCCCCAAAGCTTTTAAAATCATGAGCTAGTAGCAGTCTCTTTTTTATAATGCCTGATAGAGGTATAATGAAATACTCATTCGGCTTAATTGAGCCTTGAATCAACGATGAAGCTAAATATGATAATTTAAGAGTGTTGCTTCAAATTGACATTTTGATATGGATCTAAGGGTTAGGTTACTGACATGCGTCCTTCATCATGATTACTAAAGTGAGAAACATAATTAATCTTCAAATCTCAAGCCATATACATGATTAGCATGTCAATTACACAAATCATTTATCGAATGACAATCCTGATTGGCTCAATAAGCTACTATAATTGAGCCAAAATAATTATAAAATTGAGATCTAATTTTATAGTCATATATATATATATATATATATATATATATATATATATAAGCTTCAAACTTCCAACAAAAATAAAAAGAGAAGAAGAAAGATTACATCAAGGCAATCGAGTTTGTAGATCTTGGAGTTGTATTGCCACCTATGTTAGAGTTTGATGTTCGCAATTCTTCCACAGCTTGGGTTTGTGTGACCTTAGCATACAACATGCAAGATATGAAATCTTTAATCTCCTTCTAAGGCTTTTTTTAATTTTATTTTTTATCTTTGAAGAAAGATTATCGTTCTCAATTACAATACTAGCTATTTTGTGGCGAAGCTATCTCAGGGCTTCAACACCTTTTTTAAATTCATCATTTGCCATGTCGGCATCCTCTTAATGGATCTTGACCTGTTCACAAAGATCAAATAAGAAAACTATGGTCTGTACCATGGAGAGAGAATCTAGGCTTCGTTTAGGACGGCTTTCTTACTTCTTCTTAAAGCGGCTTTTTAGTACAAAAAATTTAATTTTTGTATTAAAAAGCAACTTTAAGAAACAGTTAAAAAGCTGTCCCAAACGAAACCTTAGTTGCCGAATTAAAAATTCAACTTTTCTCGGCATAATGCTTCACAATACCTTAATTTAGTAGCCTTTAAATCAATACGAGTTAAAATGTTTAGGGTGGCGTTAAAATGATCTGATAACTTAGGTGATCCCAGGTTCAACATTAAAACTAAATTTTGAAGGAAGGTCATATTATTGTCTTGCATATCTTTGTTCCTTGGATCGACAAATACTAGACACCAATAATATATATCAGGCTGATAATTTGCTCCTTCAGGCACTGTAAAAAAAGGGAGTGGTGAAATATTATTATTAAAAAAAATAGATTATAATGAAAAGGAGTTCTACCTGAGCTTGACTCTCAAAATACATTGGGGGACAACCAAAAAGGGTGGCCCCATATATTGCGGCTAGCTTGAGAGATATTGGGGTGTACGTAGGTACATCATGTGCATTTGATGGGCGGCGATTCCCTTACTATAGATGTCTTACTTAACCAGAAATATGAGAATGGATCCATGGGAAAGCTTGGTTCTATGAAAGGTATCCCCATATATGAAGTGATGGGATCACACATATGCATACTTAATGAGCTTATCCCAAACTATCAAAAGGAGAATGTCTCATACCTAAAAACATCCTAAAAGATTCAAATGATACCTCCTCCAAAATTACAAGTCATTGTGGTATACGACTCACCGTCCAATCTATAGAAGCAGGAGCAGGCTTTGTATGTCGAGAACATACGAGTCTATGTGTTGGTAAATGAACATTAGTATAGCTTGGAGAAGGAATGACATATTCTGTAATTGCTTGATCAACTTGTACATGTTTCTAGTAGTGTTGAACTCGTTTGACTAGCATTTGTTATATCGGAGAGGAGACAGAACTTCGTACGCAGTTGCTTCTAAAATCTCAAATTGTCGAGTCTATTATGATGAAACCCTTATAAGACAACTGATTGGCCAAAGTGGCAGCACAATCATTTAGGTCACATGCTGATAAAGTACTCAACAACTCGCAAGGAACTAACTTTCATAAAACAAAGTATACCTGTCATGGCAATCAGTATCATCAACTATATCAATCTCCATCAGATGTCTGTTAAATCACCGTAGTAATAATATGCAGGCATTTTAGCTTCAAGGTGGATGATGCTCTTAACAGTTGCATGAGGACAGGGTATCCTTTATTAATAAGTATGGTGGGTACTCCAAACATTCAAATGTTCCTTGTATGTAAACATTAGCCTAGACATAAATATAATGCCAGGGAAGAACTAAATCTTGCAGGTTGAGTGAAACGGTCTCTGTAATTGTCTTAAAAATCTTGTTCCTTCTAATGAAGAACACATGAGCCTAAGAGATGCGTTTGCCTCAAGAAATAAGGTCGGTTGCCTACAGAGCACTGTATATATCCTTCATTTGTGGGGAGAACAAAGGTTGCACAATCAAGTGACCAAAAAGCCTGTTAGGGATAAATTCCCATCCGTGCTAGGGATGACTGGAGAAATGCACCCAACCTCTACAAAAGGCCAGGTGAATATTTTGACAAGCCATTAGCACGTTCTACACCAAACCTAAAAGGTTGTTTAATAGAATGATAGGGTGAGCAAGGCTGTCCTCTCGAAGAAAACTGTGAATCTAAACATCTAGGGGAAGGATAATGTAAGATCACATTGATGGGCTAACCATTCTATAAACTTGTTGGTAATGGCCTAGAATTTTGGAGAAGACAGATGATAAGATCAGTTCTTCTTGCCTATTTCCATCAGGAGGTCTCCTAGGAAAGAGTTCCTTATGTAGAGGAATACACTCCTCAGCAACGACCAAAGATTGATAATCCATATGTGGATTTCAGCTCTCACAATATAATAATTAGTTCTTCCGGGTCCATCCAATAACTTCAATCACTTTTTGGACCCAAGAAGGGGGGATGCTCTCAAAGCTAAACATGGAGGTGTATATGTCTTCATAAACTTCTGACTCATTCGAAGTAATCTTATGCTCCTGTAAATTATGTCGAGCCCATGGGATATACCCTTGCGGAGGACTAGGAAGCTGCCCCACTGGAGAGTCTTGAGCCCGTTCAAGTGACTGGACTGCAATTGGCAATAGCTCAATAGTGTCGATTGTCTAGTTTGCTCAATAGCACTAGCAACTGGTTCCAAGATGTTACACATCCTGTAAATCATTTGATCAACAGTACTCTCTAGTGTGAATTATACTCCCCACAATTCAATTTGATGGTAGCTACCTGTTCTGCAATCTCTATAGATAGAGGGGTTGAGCTTGCATTAGGGGAGTAAAATGACCTCATGAAGAAGTTGTTATAGACACTATGCTCACTTAACATCTTCTTATATTGTTCAAGTCTATCATCTACCTCAACAGTCCCCTGAGGATTGTTATTATCTATCATGGCCCAAATTGCCTTCTCTGTAGGTTTATTGAATGACATTCCCTGTGGTCTCCTCCAGTTAAATATTTTTCTACAAAGAGATAAAAAACATATTAGAGAAGAGGTGATATTTCAAAATGTATAAGGATAAAATAAAATTTTGATCTACATAAATATGCATATGCATGTTAAAATTCAGATCATGCCATGTGTTGTGTTGATATCTAAGAATATTCTAAAAGAAATTATAAAGGTAAGTTCCCAATTTAACATTAAGAACTATTGAAGATCTGAAGTATCAATTATTTGTCAACAAATATGATCCACTTCAGGCATGCACCATATTTGTTGAGGGGCATTTGTTGATCTTGATAATTATTACAAGGCTATTCAATTGAGTGAAACCAAAATGACAAGTGATGGACGTAACATCACATAAATATTGTCTGAAACACATCAACCTAGAATGAAATTCACTCCAAACAATGCATGTCTAGGAAATAACTAAGAAAAACACCCATATTGCTTGATTTGTTGCACGAAAACAATTCGGGAAATTTACCCGCGAGCTAGGTGATGACATAATTTCAACATTTGCGTGTTAAATATTAACTTCATCATCATTATTATATTGTTAAATTGAATTGAAAAAAGTCAAAATCTCTCATCTTTCCCATTTTTGTAGCCAAATCGAACCAATGTCGCACATACCTAGGCCCTATCCTCGCCTAATCAAATCGATGCATGCCCTATTACTCTCGCACAACCTTGCTTGCTTTCTCCCTCATGATCCATCTTTGGATTGCTTTTTTCTCCCATCCTCGCCAACCCAAATTCCTTAAATCCTCTGCCACAGAGAAGCGAGGTTGTTGCACGCGGAAGCTCGTTGAAGAAGGCATCTGTGAGACAACGGATGTAGATTTGAGGAAGTCATGTTTGGAGCATGTAGAAGGAGGCATGGATGGCCTAGTAGTGTGAAGTGAAGTAGGAAGTCACTGGGAACTCACTGTAATAAGGCTTGGTAGGATAAGGGGCTTGTGAAGGACTTTTGTAGACTTGTGGATTTAAGTTATATCCTGCTCGCAACCTGCTACTAAATGCCGCCTCCTGTATCAACCTCTTCAGCGACATCCTCATGGAAGCCCTCCCAATCGACGTCGATTGCTCTCTCTCTCTCTATATATTTCTATCTTCCTCTCTTCTTATTTCTCTTTTCATTCACTCTCTCTTCTTCCCTCTCCAGCTCTCTTTCTCTTCTCTTTCTCTGTCACTCTCTTTCCTGCTCTTTCTCTCTAGCCCTCTCTTTTTCTCTACTTCTCCCTCTTCTCTTTTCTTTCTCTTTGCCTCTCTCTCTTTCTCTTTCTACCCCTTTTTTTGTTCCTCTCTATCTCCCCATTTCTCTTTCTCTATCATTATCTTTCTCACTCTTCTGCACTCATTCTTCTCTGCTCTCTCTACACTTTTCTCTCCCTTTCTCTCTTTAAATGGATAAGAACAAAAAGAAAAAGAAAAAGACAAAGAAAAAAATAAATAAGGGAAAAAAAGAAACTAAGAAAAAAAAAGAGATGTTGCATACTCGTCTTGTTGACACCATCCCGCATATAATGTATAATGCAAAGCAAGCTATGCCTATGTATAAGTACTCGTATGCATTTTTTTGCCAACAACAACAACATGTGTATATCTCATGTTTTTGTTTTTTGTCATGGCGAGGAAATCTTATAAACTTGCGTATTTCTCAGGCAGGTGACCCTCATGTGCCTTTTTTGTTGCGGTGGTGAAGAAGTCTATGCCGCAAAAAAAGTACCATATGTGTCTCTTTTGATTGGTGGAGAAATCTTATTTGCAAAGTTTTTATGCAGATATGGAGACCCATATGCGTCTTTTTTGGCGTGATGGTAGTAGAAGATAGGAGTGTTGCCAATGATCCTACTCCAAGTATGATAATGTTGAATGCATATGCCAACCGGAGGGACTCTATTTTCAAAGTATAATCAAATCCTTACACGAATCAATTTGGGTAGGAATTCAAGTAAATTACAAAAATAGCAAGCCGATTCACAAAATTCAAAATTTTAAGTAAAATCTGCTACCTAAACTTGAAGCAGACCATCTATCATCTGGAATAGTTTGATGGGGATGACAAATTTAAAATTGACTATGCTCATAAAGAGCTAACATTTTTGGGCTTATTACTATTTTTACTCTCAAAAGATCTCATGCTAATAAGAACACGGTACATGTCCTATAACCAATGGTTTTGTGTTAAATCGAACAATTAGTAAGCAGTTATGATCAAGGCTTTTTGATTGGGTTGTTTCATTGCAAAATGACATCATTAAACTATGTTCACAACAAAAGTCCGTATGTTGTCCAATGACTTAAAAATCTTTGAGTAGTGAATCATGGGATGCACTCTATAGAGTAACGGGTCATTTGTATCTAATGTTGACTTAAATTCGTTTCTTTAGACAAACATCTATCCTATGTCTATAAAACCTAATCGGATGATATAATCATGGTTCTCAACAAGTATCATTTGATCATATTTTATTGACTTCATTAAGCAGACCATGGTTCATGACAGCCTGCGATGATGAAACCATGAGATCTTGATTGTGTTCGTTATCATTTCCCCTTTCATCCATTTTTAATTTCCCTTTTCTTAAATCAAAATCGTTGTTACTATATGCCAAGCACCTAATGCCCTACCAACTAGCCTTAATTGAAAGTTCTCTTAGTCGTGGGGAGGGGGGGGGGGGGGGGGGGGTAATTTATCATAGGGGATTGTGCCCATGAAAAACCTAAAATTAGATTATAAAATTCTCATAAAATGTTTGCCAAATATTTGGGTAGTATCTTATATACAATTTAATAAGCATTATGAACTTGGAATGCCAAACATTCACAGTGGAGCCCGGTGCAAATTTTTGGATTGCTTATAAACCTTAAAAAAGGTTTGACCTTTTACAAATGATGTATTGATTATTTGCTTCTCATAAATAATTGCACAGGTTAAAGAACTAAAATTGCGTCTGGTTTAAGCACAGCATTTCTTGGTGCCAAAAGTGAAAATCCCAAGATTCTATACTACATTTAACCGCTACTAGTTTATCTTCAAAGTAACACAATTGGTATTTTTTCTGAGTCCCTTGATTTATCTTTGTATCCTGTATCCCAGAAATCTTCTTTGACAATTATGTAGGCAAGTTAATAACTCATAGATAGTTTGTATGCAAAATAGAGAAAAATGTAATGGACTAAAACGGCCCCTATAAATAGTTTAAGTTCTATTTTGATCTTTTTTCATGCCAAATATTTTACCTTGCAAAAATAATCTGGGAAACTTAATCTAAAATTGGCGTTCATTATAACTTGGGTTCTCATGGCTTTTTAAACAGTATCCTTAGGTTTATGAGCATGTTATATTGCTGAGGATCTAATGCTCTTGATGCTTCTTGGTTATCCTTGGTTTTCCAGATTCTGCAGACCCTCACAGTTCAAGGCTTAAGTTCTAGTGGTTCAGTTCCTGGAGGAAGTGATGTGGGCAATAGCAGTGGTGTTTCAAGGGCAAATGTAAAGGAGAGGTTGAGAACCCTAAATAGGATGTTACTTTCAGATAAAATAAAATAAAAGAAAATAAGTAAAATAAAATAAAATAAAAGAATGTTATATCTATTAATTTTATCTGTCAATATAGAAACTTAGGTGTTTGTTGATTGAATCAGGTTCAAGTCCTTCAACATGCAGTTTGAAGAGCTTCATCAAAGGCAATCTCAATGGACTGTACCTGATCCAGAACTTCGGGAGTCTCTTAGGCTTGCAGTTGCTGAAGTACTATTACCAGCTTACAGATCTTTTATAAAACGCTTTGGGTAAGTTCCCTTTAAGCTGGACTCTACTGTATTACAGGCAAAAAAAATACCGTGGATTCATACTAGATTTCTTATAGCATGTTCCTTGGATTTTGGCTGGTTGATTTGGCTTAAAATTTGGATGTTTAATTAGCCTTTTAATCACAGAACAACCTATCCTCAATGTAGGAATAAGATTGCATGCATTTACCCCTTACTGGAGCCTACATTTGCGGGGACCTTATGTACTATGTTCATTTTTTTTCCTTGGCCCATAAAACAAACGTCTTGAGGAATTTGTGTTTTTTGGTGCATGTTTTCTATCTAACTTGGAAAACCTTTCAAGGATGTATTGGGCATTTGAGTATTAGTGCATGGCTGGGAAAATTCAGTGTTCTTTTTTATTTCCTGTTTTTTGCATTGTTCTACAGTAGTGGAATCTCCATCTTAAAACCTTAAAAAAATTGACTTTTAGTTGAAGTATTATATGCTCTTTTTTCGTACCCACCAACACCATTCCTTCTCCCCCTTTTTTGAACTCTTCACTCGTTTCACTATCTTATTGCAAGCTGAGTTTCTCTGGAAATATTTGTTTATAAAGTAACTGTAATTTTTTAATCTTCGAAAAAAAAAGTTCTTTCCAAAACTGTTCATTAATGCTGTTGGCGTGTAGCTTAGCTTCATGTTGTTTGTTAATCACTTGATAAAAATAACATGTATGTATATCTTGATCTAGCATTTACTTATATAGTAACTGTATTTTTAAGCTGCTACAAAAATGTTCTTTCTATGACAGTTCTTCAAGCCTGTGGGCATGTGGCTTAGCTTCTCTTATGAATCACATGATAAACTATCATGCATGTAAAAATCTTGATTTTTCTTCGAAGGTGGTATGTTGAGCAAATTCTTGTATAATAGTTATGAAGTGATGTTGCTTTTTGGAAGGCTGCCTAGTTGGACTGGCAAATTGTCTTAGGCATGAACATCGATTTGGGATTGGCTATGCAATTATGACATTCAGGGTAACAATGCTATTATAATGATATTGAGCACTTTTCTGTTCACGAGAATCTAGAGTAGGCGGCTTTTTGGTTGAGAAATCTCTTGTTTTGTTAGTGATGAACCTGCTTTTGTCAACTTTAACTTGTTTCGTCTGGAATTTGACTTGGATAGCTGGACAAGAGCCCATATACTTGTAAAAGGATGTTATATCCATAGTTGATAGTTTGATACTCAGATGTTGTGTTGGATGGGCCATGTGACTTATCCTATTTTTAATTAAAAAAATATTTAGGTGCTACTTAGCATGTGTTCTGTTTAAAACTTTCAAAAGATACTAGTACTATTCAAATGCAGACAACTTAGCTCATTGATGTCTATTTTTGAACTTTTGGTTTTCTATTATATATATTCAACACATTTTTCAATCACCTATGTGAAAACATTTCCAATGCCCACTATTAGTGACATATCCTGAATAGATGTTAGATTGGCACACCATTTTCTGTAATATGGAGCTGCCCTTATAAAGGATCCCTATCTAGGAGTGCTATATTATAACAAACCTAGACTAAGATCAAGGAGATTGGAAATGGAGCTTCAATTTAAGTCTTCAAAATTATGTGCAAGTTGGTGGAACTTTTTAAGTTGTGGACTTGGTCCGATGATACATTTGTTGACCTGTATGACTTCGGTCATTCGCTATTCCCCCACTCGAACTCCACTCGTGAAGGCCTTTGTTCTTCCTTCCTCTCGCATGCTCTCTGTCGCGAACTCCTGAAGCTGAGTTTCTCCCCTCACTCCGACCAAATCTTCCGTCTGACTTAGAGCTCGGTCTAATCCAATCCCTCCTCCTCAATTCCATCCAAATCCCACACAGCTCTCACGCGAAATCCCACACACAAAGCTGCTTGACCGCTTCAATCCTCCATGCCCTAGCCGCAAGTCTTCTGATCTCCACACTCCCGTTCGCACACTTGCCTCTTACGACAACTTTTCTTCTTATCGGATCGGAGGCAACGACGGAAGCTCACTCACTGTGAAGGTAACTCCTCCATTTCGTGTGCTTCTTTGGCCAAGACTTGTAAATCTACTGAATCAAACCGAGTAGGGGAAAAGGAAGATTTAACTTACGGTGAGATTTAACAGTCCCTAAATCTTGTTTAGCAGGATTTAGTATAATCCTGCTCAATGCTCTGTATAAATCTGATAGGAAATACTTAAGTTCGCAAGTAACCCTAATGGGAATACTTGAGTTCGCAAGTAACCCTAATGGGAATACTTGAGTTCGCAAACAACCCTAACAATAATCGCTAAAACCAGCAAGAAAATTAAAAGAATTTGGGTGGAAGCAATCAAAATCAGTAGATAACTTTATAGAAATCAAAGCAAAGCAAGAACGAAATAAAGATACAATTGATCCTCAATTCGAGAGGAGGATCATGCTCTCCTAATCTCTAGACACGAAGCCTAGAACCCAAGGCACCAAAGAGAACTCCAAGAGAAACAAAAATCATCCATACTCCCTTAACCCCTTCAAGCCCTTTAAATAGCCCTCTCCACCTCCTTAAAAACTTCCTAATATAAGATATTATTTATTTAATACAAAAGATATCAAATCTTTTTAATTAATTAAATCCACTTTCCTAATATAAACTAATTTTAAAAATCACTCCTTATGCACTTGTCGCCCCCTCCTCTCTCTCTCTCCTATTGCCGCCTTAAGGGGTGCCCACATGCTGGGCAGGACAATTCAAGGAGGCGGCTTAGCCCGCCTCTTGTAGAACTGGACGGGCCCCTTCTGGGCCGGTTTGGTTGGTTCCGTAACACTACCCCGCTCCCAAAGAACCACCTTGTCCTCAAGGTGAAAGCTGGGAAACTGATGTTTCATCCTCTCGTACAGCTCCCACGTGGTATCGTAATTCGGAAGGCTTTTCCACTTGATCAGCACTTCTTTAGCTCCCTCCTCTCTCTGGCGAACCCCCAACAATTCTAAAGGTTCCAAAATCACCTCTACTTCCTCTATGAGTGTCTCCGGTAACTCTGATCTAGCTGTATAATCCCCAATTTCCCTCCTTTAGCTCCCTCCTCTCTCTAGTCCATAGATACCTCCTCCCAAACTCGGCCCGGTAATGCCAATGGTTGTAGTAGTCCTTCTGGTGACATGGCTAGATACTTGTTCCTCTGACATGTCTCACATCTGGACACCAACTCCTCCACATCCTTATGCATCCCCTTCCAATACAACTCTGAGGCTATCCTCCTGTAGGTCCTCTGTACCCCTGAGTGACCCCCAACTACACTCCCATGGAACTCCTACAGCAAGTGTGGAATGTGGACTGATTTTCAGGGCATCACAAATCTTCCTTGATATAGTAGCCTCTCCCCTTTCAAAGAGTACCCTGGGTGGCTACTCCCTTCTCTCAGTAAATCGACCATAATCTTGCCCAATTCATCATCCCTAGCGCTTTCCTCATGGATGGCCTCCCAATCTAACATCAATGGGATTGACACAGCCATCACCTGCAACTCCCCCATGCATCTGGACAAGGCATCAACCGCCTTGTTTTCCATTCTTGATATGTAATGGATTTCAAAGTCATACCCCAGAAGTTTGGACAGCCATCTCTGATGCTCCTCTGTCACCATTTGCTGCTCCAACAAGTATTTCAGGCTTCGCTAGTCTGTCCTGACAATGAAATGCCTACCCAGTAGGTAGGGCCGTCACTTCTGGATGGCTAACACAATGGCCATCATCTCCCGCTCATAGACTGATTTCCGCCTGGCTCTGGCTGTCAACACTTGGCTGAAGTATGCAATGGGCCGACAATTCTGCATTAGTACTGCTCCCAGTCTGTATCCTGAAGCATCTGTCTCTACTATGAAAGCCTGCGTGAGGTCTGATAAAGCTAAGACCAGTACCGTAGTCATAGCCTTCTTCAGTCTTTCAAATGCTATTGCGGCCACCTCTCCCCACAAGAACCCATCTTTCTTCAGCTGCTCTATCAGTGTCCATGCTATAGTACTGTATCATTTTACAAACCTCCTGTAGTACCCTGTCAGTCCTAAGAATCC
The DNA here is from genome assembly GCA_019925795.1 of Dendrobium chrysotoxum. Taxonomy (NCBI): domain Eukaryota; kingdom Viridiplantae; phylum Streptophyta; class Magnoliopsida; order Asparagales; family Orchidaceae; genus Dendrobium; species Dendrobium chrysotoxum. The sequence continues at coordinate 44,968,657 of CM034308.1, forward strand.
TCTCAATTCCTTCAAATTCTTCGGTAAGGGCCACCTCAACATAGCCTTGATTTTTAACTGGTCGGCTGTCACCCTTTCTTTAGAAACGATATGTCCCAAATATTCCACCCGGGGTTGGACAAAACAACACTTCTTCAGGTTGACCCTCAGCTGATGTTCCTGCAGAACCCCCAAGATCACCTTCAAGTGTTCCTGATCTCCTCCTCAGTTCTGCTGTATACTAGTATGTCATCAAAAAACACCAAAATAAACTTCCAGAGGTACTGCCTGAACACCCTATTCATCAATGACTGGAAGGTAGCCAGGGCGTTGGTAAGCCCAAACGGCATGACCAGAAACTCGTAGTGCCCCTCGTGTGTTCTGAAAGCTGTCTTGGACATGTCGGCTTCCCTCATTCTGATCTGATGGTATCCCGACTTTTAAGTCCAACTTGGAGAAGATCACTGCCCCGTACAGTTCATCCAAGAGCTCATCAATTACCGAAATAGGGAACTTATCCGGCACCGTCTCCTTGTTCAAAGCTCTGTAGTCCACACAAAATCGCCAGCTCCCATCCTTCTTCTTGACCAGTGGGACTGGACTAGAGAAGGGACTTACACTCGGCCTGATGATTCCCGCCCCCAACATCTCCCGGATCAGTTTCTCAATCTCATCCTTCTGAAATTGAGGATATCTGTAGGGCTTGACGCTGATGGGTGACACACCTTCCTGCAAGGCGATGGCGTGCTCCTGCTATATCAACGGTTGGATGGAGAGGGGGATGTTCCCTTCCTCCTCCAATCTAGCTCCCTCTAAACTGTGCAGCTCTACCAAATATCCTCCACCCACCACCTGTATACTTATCATGGTTTTAAGGGAAACCATGGATTTGGTCAGCCCTACATCTCCCCTTATCACCACCTTCCTCCCATCCACCATCAGCTCCATAGTGAGTGCTCCCCAATTAACTTTGGTGTCTCTCAAGGTCTGCAGCCACTTCATCCCCAGGATGACATCTGTACTCCCTAACTCTAGTGGAGAAAATCTTCCCTCACCTGAATCCCCTGGATAGTCAGTAGCACTCCTCTACAGATCCCCTGTCCTTTCTCCACCTTCCTCGTACCCATCATCATTCCATAATAATCGGTATCCACCAATTTCACTCCCAATTGGTCGACGACCTGGGTGGAAATAAAATTGTGGATAGCCCCATTATCAATCAGCACCACCACCTCCCTGTCCTCTATATCCCCCTTCACTTTCATGGTATGATTCGTAGTGAATCCTACCACTGAGTTCAGGGAAACCTCAGCCAGATCCAAATGCAGCTTCTCCTCCATTTTCTCCTCTGTCTCCCCCTCACCTCCCTCCTCAGTTTCCTCATCATCACAGACAGTGAGAACCTGAAGAGTTCGGTCCTTGCATTGATGCCCTGGCATATACTTTTTATCGCACCTGAAGCACAACCCCTTAGCTCTCTTCTCCTACATCTCTTTTTTTATCAGCCTCTTGAAATTTCCCACACTCCCTCCTCCTACTGTCTTCTCGTTGGTGGCCTCCCGGCCCGTCTCCCTCCTGTTGCAGGGCCTTTAGGTGCTAGATGGGTGGTCGTTATCCTATAAGTGCCTTCTGTGCTGCTACTCCAGGCTCTCCTCTCCAGATTTTTCTGGTTTTCAACCAGCTGGGCCAACTTCATGACCTCCCCCAAGTCACGAGGCATCAGAACCTTCACTGCTGCTCGAATCTCTGCCTTCAACCCCTTCATGAAATTCTCCTCCAATACAGTCTCTGATAATCTCTCCACCCTACTGGCCAGGTGCTTAAATTGCTCCCGATAGTCTGTTACTGATCCCTCCTGTGGCAGAGCAAAGAACTGCTCATAGAAATCTCCATTCCGATCAGTTTGGGAACGTTCTATTATGCAGTCCTTGAATTCCTTCCAGCTTCTGATAGGCCTCCTTTTGTCTCTCCATTGGTACCATGACAGAGCCTTCCCTTTTAAGCACAAGCTTGCCGCTGTCAGCTTCTCCTCCTCCATTAGCCCATTGACGGCGAAGTACCTCTTTATCTTGTAAATCCACCCATAGGCATCCTCCCCTTCAAATATTGGCATCTTCAACTTCCTCACCTTTGGATCTCCCCCATTACTTTGTATCCCGTCATAGTTTCTCTTTTCTCAAGTGTTTTGTTCCTCCCATGACTCCCGACCTTCCCTTACACATTCATCTTCAAACCCTTCTTCACTTTCTCTCCTCTTTCCTCCAAATTCAGCAACCCTCCTTTCATAATTCCCCTCTTTTCTCTCCCAAATTTCTCCCCCGCCTTCCCTCGAACATCAGAATTCGTATTCCTTCCCACTGGTCCCTTTGCCCCCAATGCCGCCATTTGAATTTGATTCTCGTAGATCTTTTTCATCATCAAATGAAGATTGAAAACTTTGTCTTCCATCGACGTCATCTTGCCTTCCACGGATGAGAGTCGATCTTCCATTGTGGCTTTGTTTTGGCTCATTTCTCCTTCAAATCTTTCTTCCCACATGTCAACTTTCTTGGCCGCCATAAAGCATTCTGGATATTAGATCCATAAATCCAGCAAAATCTCTTTTTTCGATTCAAAAATTGCCGCTGAATTTCTATAAAATTCAGCCCACAGGGGTCCAGGAACAATGCTCAGATACCAATTTGATAGGAAATACTTGAGTTCACAGTAACCCTAATGGGAATACTTGAGTTCGCAAGCAACCCTAACAATAATAGGTAAAACCAGCGAGAAAATTAAAAGAATTTGGGTGGAAGCAATCAAAATCAGTAGATAATTTTATAGAAATCAAAGCAAAGCAAGAACGAAACAAAGATACAATTGATCCTCAATTCGAGAGGAGGATCATGCTCTCCCAATCTCTAGACACGAAGCCCAGAGCCCAAGACACCAAAGAAAACCCCAAGAGAAACAAAAATCATCCATACTCCCTTAACCCCTTTATGCCTCCTTAACCCCTTCATGCCCTTTTAATCGCCCTCTCCACCTCCTTAAAAACTTCATAATATAAGATATTATTTATTTAATACAAAAGATATCAAATCTTTTTAATTAATTAAATTCACTTTCCTAATATAAACTAATTTCAAAAATCACTCCTTATGCACTTACCGCCCCCTCCTCTCTCCTGTTGCCGCCTCAAGGGGGGCCACATGCTAGGCGGGACAATTCAAGGAGGCGGCTTAGCCTGCCTCCTGTAGAACTGGACCGACCCCTTCTGGGTCGGTTTGGTTGGTTCCGTAACAAAATCCTGCTCCAAACAACAAGATTTAATATAAATCCTGCTCAGATCTGCATAAATGTTGCTCAGATTAACATAAATCTTGCTCAAATACTGTATATTTCTTTTATTAACAGGATTTATCATACATCCTATTCAAATTCTGTGTAAATCCTACATACCCGCCACTATTTAGTACAAATTCTGTTCAAATCCCTCTTAAATCCTGCTTAAATCATGTTGTTTAAATAGGATTTAGTTTAAATCCTACTGTTTAAACATGATTTAGCTTAAATCTTATTTAAATCCTGCATAAATTCTTTTTTTATATATATTTAAGTTAATTATTTTTAATTATAATTAATTATAATTAGTTATTTTAATTATGATTAATTAATATTAATCATAATTAATCATAAATAATTAAAATTAATTAAAAATTAATAATTTATAAAAAAGAAGAGGAAAAAAAAAGAAGGAAAAAGAAAATGCAAATTCTTTTCTTGCCTTGATACAATCGACACACCCGACAGCATCATCGACGGCCCCTGCATAGGTTTAAAGGTCCAAACCCTGTTCTCGGCGCGCGTGATGCGCCGGACAACCACTTATACACTCTTTTCTTAGCGTGGTAGGAGAAAACCTAGTGTGACACTTGCGACGAGGCAGGTAGGCCCTGTACATGCTTTTCTTAGTGTGGTGAGGACAACTTTAAGTACCGTACGAGCCACAGTACCGACGAGGAAATTTTAAAATGCACGACTAAAACTAGAATGCACAATTACCCCAAAATACAAATGCAAGATAACAATTCAAATCATTTAAACAAATATACATAGCAGGGGATTTGTGACGAACATATCTCGATGCATACGGACAATGAATAATAATCAATTCACTACATCTGAACAATCACAAACAAATATCAATCATTAAAACCTATGAATATGTGGAACAAGGCAAATGATATTGATAAATGCTGATGAATATAATGGACACCTACAACAGTCCCCGTGCGGCTGAATACACTGTTCTTGTAAGTGACAGCAGTCGACTATAATCTCCTATTTGCATTAGTGAAAGCCTTAATGCAAGAAACAATCAAATTTCAAATTGAAGCAGTGACTTTTGCAAACAATAGTAGAAGACCCGTCATGCACACAACAACTCACATAAAGATAACAGGCACTGAATACAATAATGTCTTGCAGTTGACATCAATAGCTTGCATACAATCCGTTGCTGCAGATAGGTACACATCAAACCACTTGTGAATGGTGAGGGTGGATATGATGCACGTACATATAGCATGCAATAAACACTAGAGTGTCCATGTAGCCGACATCAGTAGATTAATGTGCATTTGTAAAGTACGAGGCAAATATAGCTTGAGTGCAAAATTAGCACCATTCGAATGCACCAGTTTGCTGACGAATCGCGACAGCGGATATGATAATTCACCAATTGGTATGCGTAGGAGAAGTCAATGATGAGTACAACTCATCCAGTAGCCTGCAGCAACATGCAAATGTAGGAGATTCATACAATTAGCAGTGATGCAACATCAAATGAACGCACTGATTTGACTATGAGCAAGTGCGGCTGATATGGTCTATTTGTGGATAACAATAGTGGGCATGTCGTGAGTACGGCAAATCCCTTGTGGACACAAGTACATACAACACCTATAAGCAGCGGTGATTAAAATGATGTGAGTATGTTGGGTATAAAAGCAGCTGCAAGTATCTGCAAGCTACTGATGTACCATAGCAGAAGGCTTTGACTATGACTTTGTGACTTGAAGCATCCAAAATTGAATGATTCTGTAGAGTCAAAGAATGATCAGTTGAAAAGGTATTTCATCTCATCATTTCTGCAGAGATACCGAAAACTTCCAGCAACCGCAAGTATCTGCAAACCGCCGTAAGAAACCCTTTGATCTGCTACCAGCGAGAGTACCCAATTACAACACTAACGACATGAAGTTAAATGATTTCATGAATGATTTTGCAGAGTCAAAGAATGAGCACTTGAAGAGGAAAAGATGTTTCATTCTACTATTTCTTCAAGAATGCTGGGGCTTTTGAAAACTATGCTGCTCATTCAAGTGAAGACCCGGAGATCAAGTCTCTTGACTTAATGTCCTACCCTCGTGACGAGTTGTGGACAAAGCAATCTAATGATGTACTAACTGAGCTTTTGGTCTCAACAGCTTATGATACATTATCTATCACAAAACAACCTCATGTCGTTTCGATGTTTTTTTTTACCCAATCTATATAAGGGTCGACTGATTTGTGGACCTGATCTAAAAAAGAATGAGAAAAGGGAGCCAATATCTGAATAATGAACTGCAACATGGCTATGCCGAATGGTCACAACGCTACGATTCACCTGTAAGCAAATGCATGAAATCGGTAGTAAAAATTACGGGCCGTTGAAGCGCGATGCCACGGCACCGGATCTGCAACACTCGTACAAACAAACAGAAGGCGTCAACAAAGCCCAAAACAAAACCCCGCGCATTTGGCAGCTATAGTTACCTATGGAGCTATATACCCCTTTGCATTGCATGCAAATATCTTAAAATGCCCCTCATAAATGCATTGCAATAGGCATGATAGGGTATACAAGCATATCGTCCAACATTGCATTTACATACATATGTGTCGTATGTACAAAGGCCTTTCCACGTACATTTGTAGGATGCCGAGGATTTCATTCTAGTATGTCCATTTGACATTGCTATTGCATTCCAAAAAGACTTCTGGTATGCATCTGTAGGATGCCGAGGATTTCTGTCACGACCCGGCCCGGATACTCGAATTAACGAGGCGGGAACTAAGGTCAGACGGTAGGATCTAAACAATTCATAAGTATAAGAATATAAAAACAGTAAATCTCCTTAATCAGCGGAAGAGCCACTAACTAAAATTCTTTAAATACTATCACATCTGTTTGAGATCACACTTTACCTGTTTTCAGATGCACGTCGTCTTCTATAGACGAACTCTTCTCTTTCTCCCATTTTCTAATTCTGAAGACTTACCTGAAACATTTAAATTCATTGTTTGAGTTCACTAAGTAAACTCAGTGGGTATCAGTTAAACAAATTTTCATGCATAAAAGACATTTCATATTAACATTATTATTATTGCATTTCTTCATCTCATTTGGCATAAATATATAAGTCCTTTCTTTATTCCGTTTCTTTCTTCATATAGACTTTATTATCATTTCTTATAGCTTTTATCTTTAACTATTATTCCTTTTCCCATTTCTTTTATACAGGAGCACCGTCAAAATGTACCAGAGGTACATCCATTTTCATTTCCTTTTCCTTATGTCATAACCTTTTCCCTTTTATTTTTATCGTGCACGGGTACATTGCTTCCCCAGCCAGTACCATACGGGGGTGACTCCTGAAATTTTCATGCATATCCTTTTCCATTTTCTTTTATATTTCAAATCCTTCATGTATTATTCATTCATATTTTCTTTCTATTTATTCATATATATCTATATACGTTCTTAATGCATATACATCTTCTTTGACATACTCGTGCTTGTAAAACCATTTGTTTACTGTAAAATCATTTGTTTATTTCAAACAATAGTTTCCAAAAATGTAAAATATAACTTTTATATTCATACTTCTGGAAAGAAAATGACATAAAGAAAATTTTATAAATACCCACTTAATTTCTCTTCCAAGAATTTTGTTTGTGAAATCAAACTCCTGAAGCTTTCGATCTTCTCTTTTCCAAATCTCTAAAATCAAACAATAAAAGTTAACTCATAAAATTTCAAGATAGAAATTTACTCATACTCAAAATTTACTTACAAATTTTGGGAATTTCTCAAAACCCTAAATTTCTTCTTCCTCTCCCAAAATTCTTTCTCTTTGCTTTCAATCCCTTCCTTTCCTAATATGAAAGTATCATTTGCTTTAATTTAAGGAATCGACGAAATTTATAAGAAAAATTAGAAAGAAATTCCAACAAACCTTCTTCCCTCTTTCTTTCTCTCTTCCGTTGCAATTTCTCCAAAATTAGCACTCCTTTAACGGTAGAATTGAAAAGGAGTCTTCAAATCTTATCTCCCAACGCGTTGAATCGCTAAAAATGGCAAAAGAATTTTTCCAAAACCTCCCACGCGAGTCTTCGGTTCCGCCCAGCCTTCCGCCCCCTTCGGTTTCGCGAAATAGCGACCCCTCCTGGGTCGCGGTATCTAATAAAGGGGGTGGCCGGTTCGGTTGAACCGGCCCCCAAACGGTTCGTCACAATTTCATTCTAGCATATCGCCTAGATATTGTTATTACATCCCAAAATAGTCTCCGGCACATATCACTAGGATGTCGAGGATTTCATTCTAGCGTGTTATTCCGACATCACTATTGTGTCTCAAAACAACTTCTTGCACGTATTCGTAGGATGCAGAGGGTTTCACTCTAGAATATCATTTGACATCATAATCACATTCAAAATATCCCCGCATGCATTGACAATAAGCAGAGGATTTCACTCCAGTATGTCATGTGACATTGCATTTTATTTCAAAAACCATATCATATACACACGTGAATGCATCATACAAAATGCATCCAACGGCATATACTCGCGTAGGCCTTTACGAGCGTGTTATAGGTACACACATGACGTCTGAGAATGCCATGCAGATTAAGAAATAAATTTAGATTCGATCCTGATCCTCTATCAGCAAGTAGACAGAGTTGACAAGGTTCAATCAACAAAAAATATAACAACCCATTAACTCCCTGATGATCGCTATGTTGAATGTAAATCTCAATCGGATGGGATCATATATATTTAAATGCCCTCAAACTTACACAAAATACAAGTATTTACAAATGCCCATGAATACCCCGATGATGGCCGCGTTGACAGAAAATCTCAACCGGAGGGGACCACAAACATCCAAAAAATGCCTCCAAATGCCTATAAAATCCAAAAATTCAAAAGTACCGAAATCCAAGATATTTGAAATTAAAATAAATGTTCAAACACTTAAAGCACAAAAACCTATCCACCCTCCGCAACAGTTTGTGGGGGTGGACAAACATAAAAACTATTTCAGCTCACAAAGAGCTAATGTCTAGTCGGGAATATCACTAGGATTTATTCTCAATTTGTCTCTTACCAGTAAGGAGGTGACACATGTCCTCTAATCAGTGATTTTGCAGCCAAATGGCACCACACCATGGATTTTGCCGCTAAATGGCACTACATGTAACAGTTATGATCGGGACCCTCTAAACCGGGTGGTTCGACGCAAAATGACACCATCATATTACAGTCATGATCAGCGATCGTATGTTCCCCAATGATACTAATTTTTTAAGATATGAATCAATAGTATATAATCGATAGGGCACAAAGCCCTCTGTCAGTTAAGGTGGATTCAAATTTATCCCCCCCAGGTCTACAAGGTACCCTTCGACAATGCAATCCATGGCTGCTGACAAGGATCCTTGACTACCTCCTCTGACTAAGTAGACCAGGGACCACGATGGCCCAGGACAATGGAACTATGGGGTCTTGATTGGGCTCATCATCACTCCCCCCACGATCCGCTTTAAATGCAAGATGGTGAAATTTCAAATTTTAAATATTAAACTTTCAAATACCCTAAACCAATGTTGCTACTATATGCCTGATATCACGTATCTACAGATGCGATGTATTTATACGACTAGCTTTAATTGAAAGTTCTCTCTCGTGATCGGGAGGGGTAATTAACTATAGGGGCTTGCGCCTATAGAAAACTAAAACTCAGATCATAAAGTCCTCGCAAAATGAGGGCGAAATCTCTAGGTGTGTTTTATCTGCAATCCCAATCTGCCTTTTGAAAAATTACCTCAAAACTTAATCTGTTAAAACTCCCCCCGAAAGCAAAAAGCGAGGGGAGGGGAGGCCGGGGCACAAATTTTTGGAGCCCACAACATTACAAGAATTAACTCAATTATCTTAAATTTCATATTGGTTCGATCAACATAGTGCTTATGAGTGATGGAGAGGTGTTAATGAATGCGTGGAAGGAGATTAATTAGAGACAACAAAACTACATGATAATTAAAAGTATGCCTTAATGTTGGAGATGGGTTTCTTTCTTCCTCATCTTGATGATTTTTTTTTGTTCCTTCTCCAGAATTCTTCTTCACTTCAATTGTTTTTTTGTTCCTCATGTATCTGGGCAGAGAGAGGAAGTAAGAGAGAGATAGAGGGAAGATAAGGAGACCAACAAAAAGGATTTGGAGAGAGAAAAAGTATGAAGTAGAATTATGAACTTAATTCCTTATTGTCATAAAACAGAAGTAGGTAAAATGACTTTTTAGTATTTGCTATTTTAAATTCATGTAAGGACTTAAGTTTTAAAGTTTTCTCCCTCTTGTCATAGATAGGATCTTTAGGGCTTATGTGGAAAATTGATGATAATTGAGTGATATTTAGGGTTTTCTTGCCCCCCTTTGTGGGAACTTCTTTAACTCTTTGAGTGTAGTGATGTAGTCAGCTAAGCTCACAGTAAGGATTTCTCTTCCTATGAGCTTTCCTCCTTTTGCTATCTTTTACATTCCTAAGGTTTGTTTTTTCTTCTTCTCCGTCTGTTATCTCTAGATTTATCCATCTTCATCACGCTTCAACTCTCATTGTCTATGACGATTGTCCTTTAGTAACAGAAAGTCCACCTTTAGAAATATCAAAATAGAGTATTGAAAGCTCAAGTATAGTTTAATTTGGTGATAAATTCTCAACATATTAATGGTGATCACTAAATAATCTTAATTGAAAAATCAAGTGCATGAACAATATATTCTAGGAATGGAAGCTCTAGTAAGGTGTTTCTTGCAGGAAGAAGGAAACGTGCAATAAAAATATGCTCGAAAATATATGCTCCTCCATTATAATACCCAATCTCTATGAGGAACATGTGCCGAACAATAAAATCATCATTATGCATTACACTTAGCATCTTAAATATCACAGTTAGAGGGATTAAATGAAGGATCTTTAAGCTAAGAGGGGCATACCTATTTACCATAACTGTTCTTTGCTACTGTCCTCATGAATCTCACTCTCACCTTTTATTTGAATGCCCATTTACTTTTTCCATCATAAAAAGTTGCATTCTTTGTCGGACCTTTCGTCTAGGATGCTTATTCTCCTGAGTCTTCTTTTTTGTTGAAACTTTATCTTGAAGGACTACTAGGAAGTTTTATCTATTTGTATGTTAAATTTCATCTTTTTATTTATGGATTGAATGGAATAAAATAATTTTTGGAGAAAGTAATATCAATGCTGGTATATTGAGAGCTAAAATTCAGCCTGCACTCTAATTAGAAGTAGAAATGGAAATTCAAAATATAATTGTCCGACGATATCTTATCACTTTATTTTATATATTTCTTTTTATTGTTGACCTCTATATGCATTCACGTCCAATCGAATGTGATGAAGAGGATGATTGGCCGAAATGATGTTGTGCGTAACAAGTTTGAAATGTCTTGACTACGACCCAAAGAACTCAGATCTGTTGGCAAATCAGAGTGCTCCAACACATTTAGGATGTTGAATTTACCAAAGAAGAATTGCTCATGTGCAACTTAATTGAGCGACAATGAGGATGACAATCTACAAGCACGACACTGTGTAATTGCTGAATGTCTCCATTCGTGAAACAAATTATGTCGTTGCATTCAGAATGTCGAAATTACCAAGGACCTCCCATGCTTGATTCGAGCAATTGCCATCAACTGTGGCTTGCATGAAGATGCTCGAACGTTGTCTTTTTGCAAAACGGACTTCACTGATATGTCCGGAACATCAAAATTACATAGATACCAATATTTACTTGGGTTGTTGCATGAGCCAAAAAGCAATATTTGCTTGTTAGCGAGATGATGGCACATTTTGAGATAAACGAGAAAATGTGTAAAGAATTCATTCACACAATTATTTGATGACATTATTATTATTATTATTATTATTATTATTATTATTATTATTATTAAGTTTATTAAAATAAATAATAAATAAAAAATAGCAATAAAAAAAGGAGAAATTCCTCTAAAATCTCTTATCTCTTATATCTTTATCCTAGCTGCCTATCTTGTAAATATGATGGGAATAAATAAATAAAAAGAAAAAAGAATCTAAATTAAAGGTGTGTGACCCTGCACTCCTTTGTGTACACAAAGTTGTTCTCTCACAAGACAAAACTTAAACTCTCTCCCTCTCGTGTTCGCACGCACAGCCGACCCTAAACCCCGCTCTGCTTATACATGCACAATCACTCTCATGACCTCAACAGCTTCCCCGCACGCCATGAACTCGACCTTAGCCACCCCCACCCTAACTTATGCAACATGTGCCGATAGCATGCCAGCCCGCAATCTTAGCTGCCGATGTTGTTGTTGACACCTTACCGCTCTTCCCTCTCCCCTTCCTCTCTGATCCTAGCCGCTGCAAACAACTCGCTAGTAGCTACTACCTCTCTCTCTCTCTCTCTCTCCCTCCCTTGTCTCTCTCATCTCTCGCTCTATCTCTCTAAAATATTTTCCTCTATCTCTCTTTAAACTCTAAATTTCTCTCTCTAACTCATAAGCATCCCCCTCTTCTCTAATTCTCTCTCTAAATTGAGAGATATTTTTTCCCTTTCTCTTTACATTTCTCTTTTTTCCCCAAACTTTCTTCACCTCCCTCTTCAACTTTCTTTCTCTAAATAAAGAGAGTTATTTCTTTTTGTCTAGCTTCCCCTCTCCAGAAAAAAAAAAGTGAACAAAAGGGTGAAAACTAATAAAAAAAGAAAAAAATGAAGAAAAAAGAGATAAAAAAGACAAAATTCACATTTATGCCCCTCGCTAATTTTGTTGTCACCACGTCAGCACTTGTCTCGCATGCAAGATATAATTTCAAAAACCCTAAAATTAAGTACGCATGCATGTTGTTTCAATATGGCGAGGTAATTTGCGAGATAAGCACTTATGATTATTATTCTAAAATAAGTACTTAGGTTTATTGTTCTTACGCGGCGAGGAAAGTTGTGCTTCACTTGTGCAGGTAAAGAAGTGATACAATCTAGGATTATCATTTTATATTTTGTATTTTATTTCTTATGTTTTGGATGTTATGTAATTTTGGACTATGATTTTTCTTTTTTTTTAATTCCCTATGATGGAAGACAACCAATGAACATGCTAGGTTGGTGCTCTTAGGTTATTTCTCTCCTTTAGTTTTTCTCCTCATGGTGAATTTGTTTGCTTGCTTCCTTTTGGCTAAATGGGCATTTATTGATGGGCTGATTTTTTCCTTATTGGGCTTGGCCAATTTGCCTTTATCCCTTGGCTGTTTGGTGTCTTGGCTTGTTACGATTTGGTGGTTGTTGGATTTCTGCTGGATACCAATGCAGATTTCGGATTTCTACTTTCTTTTTCTGGTTGTTTGGTTCCCCATGCTATCTGTTCCCCTCCCTTTGCTATTTCCTATGGTATGTTGGCTCTTATTGGCTGCTTGGGGGCGGCACATTTATGAGGCTGTTCGGTTCTTTTTCCCCTATAAATGGGGGTTGTTTGTTGCTGGTAGAGGGTGGTTGTTGGCTGAAATTTTCTTTAAACCTGAGGGTTTTTCTTCCTAGCTTGAGAGCTGCCATCTTCCTCTACCTAATTCTTCTTCTAGTCTTCTATCTATTTCATCTCTCCACGGTTTCCCTTCCATTTGTATCATTCTTCTCCAAATATAATGAGTGTGGTGTGTTGTTTGATCGGTTTATTGGTATTTGCTGGAGGAGTGCTGACTGGTGTTGGATCAAGATTTCTGTGGCGAACCTCTGGTTTAAATTTTCCTTTGAGCACCATTCTCTAATTTTCAGATTTGCATGTGAGGTGACCTTTCTAGGTTGTTTTAAGGGAAGTTTATGTTTTAGTTTGTTTCTTGCAAAGTTTCCTAGTAATTTTCTTATAATTATTTTCTACTAAGTTTCGTTCAGTTGTTCTGGTTCATGTTTTTATTAAAAGGAAATGTCTAATTGTATTTCTCTATGTTCTCCTACTTGGCTTTAGAACTTAGGATATACCAATTTGGTATCAGAGAGTCTAGGTTGTCGTGAGAGTCATTTTCTTAATATATATATATATAATAGAGAAAATGAATAATCAAAATAATCAAACAGATTGGCAACAAATGATTATGCAACAAATGGCTAACCTGTAACAACAAATAGAAACAATGGCTAATATTCTGGTGGGTCTAAATTTAAACAACGCTCATGCATAAAACAATGAAAGTGAAGATGAAGCATCACGAAATCAAAAATAGAAATAATAGGCAATGGGATCATGGGATTAAAATTGACGTGTGTGAATTTGAAGGCAAACTACAACCTGAACAATTCCTTGAATGGGTCAAGAAAATGGATCAATTTTTTGAATTGAAAGAAATCCCCGAAAATAAGAAAGTTAGATTTGCTAGCTTAAAACTAACAGGTCATGCATTAACCTGGTGAAAAAATCTTCAAAATAATAGGATAAGGAGAGGGAAAGAGAAAATTCAAACATGGGAAAGAATGAAAGAAAAATTGTGAGAAAAATTCTTACCTTCCGATCATTCTCGAACCCTATTCCAAGAATACAATAACATCCGCTAAGGAAATCAATCCATAAAAGAATACACTGAAAACTTCTACAAACTTCAATCCAGAAATAACTTAAATGAAACTGAGGAAACGAACTATAACACGATACCTCAATGGATTAAAGTGGTCAATTCAAGATCAATTAAATCTACATCATGTTATCAAACTCGATGAGGCCTATCACATGGCTTTGAAGATTAAAAAACAACAGCAAAGAAACAACACTCAAAGAATTGACTTAACCATGCTTAGACAATCTGTTGGAAGTAAAGTTCAAACTTCTCAAATAATCATTGGATCAACTTCTTCCAATCCAAATCCACGAACAAAACCTAATGAAACTCAAGTGATTGAAAAAGGAAAAGGAGTGATAGGACCAAAACCAATTGGACCCTTTTATAAATGTGGCTTGTATGGTCATCTGTCTGCAGCATGTAGAAAAAATAACCCACCTAGAACCAACTATATTGAACAAGAGGAAAGCCATGAAAATCCAAAAAAAGATGAATCTGAAGAAGAAAATGAGGAAGAGATGGAATCAATTGATGTTGAAGGTGACCAAGGAGATCATTATTTAGTTATCCGTAGGGTTTTGACTGCCAAATCAGATGTCGGAGAAAAATGGCTTAGAAGAAATATTTTTCGAACCACATGTACTATAGAAGGAAAATTGTGTACCCTCATGATTGATAGTGGTAGCTCCGAAAATTTTGTGTCACAACTCATGGTGGATAAACTGAAATTAAAATCAAAGCCCCTTGTCAAGCCTTACAAACTATCATGGTTTAAGGAAGGAGGAGAGGTACCAATTACTCAGCAATGCCTTGTCAGCCTTTCAATTGAAAATTTTTACAAAGACCAAGTATTATGTGGCATCATGTCACGCGAAGTGTCATATTCTAATAGGTCGACCTTGGCAGTATGATCATAAAACCATTCACAATGGAGAGAAAAACACTTACATCTTGACCCAAGGAAACAAGGAGTTCACCCTATATCCCTAAAAGAAAATTTCTGACCCTCCCACAAAATCTGTCCAAACAACTTCAAAGTCCCCAATCTTGAATTGGTTCTCAATACAAATGAACTCAAAGATACAAAAGTGATTTATCTTGTGGTAGGAAAAGAGACTGAAGTAAAAAAAAATCCTGAAGAAATTCAACCTATAATCAACGAATTTAAAGACGCCTCCTAAAGAACTACTTGTTTCCTTGCCTCCTCTAAGAGATATCCAACGCTATATTAGTCTTGCACCCGTAGCAAATTTGCCTCACCTTCCTCACTATCGTATGAGTCCTACTGAACATGAAGAACTCCGTAAACAAGTGACTGAACTTTTAACTAAAGGATTAATCAGGGAAAGCATGAGTCCATGTGTGGTATAGATTTCCAATCCTAAGACTTGACGACATGCTAGACATGCTTAGTGGTGTCAAAATTTTCTCCAAGATTGACTTAAGAAGTGGATATCACCAAATCCGAATATGACCCGGTGATGAGTGGAAAATAGCTTTTAAAACTAAAGAAGGACTATACGAATGGCTAGTTACGCCCTTTGGACTATCAAATGCTCCTAATACATATATGCAAACCATGAATCATATCCTATGAACCTTTATTAGAAAATTTGTTGTGGTTTACTTTGATGATATCCTGATTTATAGCACTTGTCCCAATGATCATCTTGAACATGTGAGACACGCCCTTCAAACTTTAAGAGAACAATACTTATACATCAACTTAAAAGAGTGTTCTTTCATGACTCTTAGTTTGACTTTCCTTGGATATATTGTCTCTGATGATGGTATTAAAGTGGACCCCATTAAAATTGAAGCAATCCAGAGCTGGCCAACTCCAAAAATAATTAGTGAAGTGAGGGGATTTCATGGATTAACCTCTTTTTATTGAAGGTTCATGAAAAATTTCAGTACTTTGATTTCACCCATTACTGACTGTCTTAAAAAGGGAACTTTTAGGTGGACTCCTGAGGCTAAAGAAGCATTTCATCTTATTAAAACAAAAATGAGCCAAGCACCTATTCTTAGGTTACCTGATTTTGAAAAGATGTTTGAAGTAGACTGTGATGCATCCCACGTAGGCATAGGAGCTGTCCTTAGTCAAGAGGGTCGATCTGTTTCTTTCTTTAGCGAAAAACTTAATGATACTCGATCCCGATATTCCACATACGATGTTGAGTTTTATGCGATTGTTCAAGCTTTAAAATTTTGGAGACATTATCTTATTCAAAGAGAATTTGTGCTAAATTCTGATCATAAAGCACTACGATACTTAGGATCTCAGAAAAATTTGAATCGAAGACATGCTAAGTGGTCATCTTTTTTACAAGAATACATGTTTCATCTTACACACAAAACTGAAACTTTGAATAGAGTCGCTGATGCCTTAAGCAGAAGAGCCTATTTGCTGGTAACTATCCACCCATCTGTGATTTCTCTTGATTCCTTAAAAGATAGTTATGCCACTGACTCAAATTTTAAAATTATTTGAGAATCATGTTGTACTTCTGAAACTGACCCTTCTGCTCAATTTACCATCCAATAAGGATTTCTATTTAAGGGGACTAGGCTTTGTATTACCCAAAGCTCTTTACGTGAAAAACTCATCCAAGAACTTCATGGTGGAGGATTAGGAGGGCATTTTGGTCAAGGAAAGACTACAACTTTAGTTGAAGAACGATATTTCTGGCCCCACATGCGAAAACATATAACGAAATTTGCAAAACAATATAAAATCTGTCAAGAATTCAAAGGAACCACGCGAAACACCGGTCTATACACTCCACTCCCAATTCCAAACAAACTGTGGGAAGATATCACTATGGATTTTATTTTAGGATTACCTGTCACTGCCCAAAAGTTTGATTATGTGTTTGTTGTTGTTGACCGATTTAGCAAAATGACACATTTCATCCCTTGTAAGAAAGCCTCTAATGTTTCTCATGTTGCTGATTTATTTTTTGAAGAAATTGTGAGACTATATGGCATACCCAGAACTTTTAACTCTAATAGGGATATTAGGTTCTTAAGCCATTTTTGGAGAACACTTTAATCAAAATTGGGGACCACTCTCCAATTCAGTAGAGCATATCATCCACAAACGGATGGACAAACTAAAGTAGTAAACAAAAGTTTAGGAAATTTTCTTTGGTGTCTTACTGGAGAAAGACCTTCTCAATGGAATTTGATTTTGCTCCAAGCCGAATTTGCTTATAACAATTCCATCAACCGATCTACTAGAAAAACCCCTTTTGAAATCATTTATGATCAACCTATTCCCCATATTTTAGACCGAACTTCATTACCCATAGCTAGTAAAATTAGTGCCGAAGCTACATAAATTGTTGATCATATTCAATCGGTCCAATGTCAGGTCCTAGAAAAACTCCATATGGCAAATGCTAAATACAAAATTGTTGTTGACCATAATACGGAAAGAGTGTTATTTTCAAGAGGGAGATTTAGTTATGGCATATTTTCGACAACAACGTTTTCCCATTGGTACTTTTGGCAAATTAAGTCGAAAAAAATTTGGCCCTTTCCGGATACTTCGAAAATTGGGAACAAATGCTTACCTGCTGGATCTTCCACTTTTTGTTGGAACTTCACCTGTGTTTAATGTTGCTGACCTTAGTACTTATGAAGGAGAATCAACTGATTCAGTGGATCTTGAGACCTTGCCACTTACCTTTCCAGCTCAGATCAAAGATAATCATATTGAAGATATTTGGGACATCAGAACTACCCAGACAAGGCGTGGAGTGTACAGACAGTTCCTGGTTAAATGAAGTGGTCGTCCCTTGACTGACTGAACTTGAATTGAAGCAGAGGAACTACAGACTCGTCGTCCGGATATCTATCAGCGTGTTACTAGGATTATCATTTTATATTTTGTATTGTATTTCTTATATTTTGGATGTTATGTAATTTTGGACTATGATTTTTCTTTTTTTATTCCCTATGATGGAAGACAACCAATGAATATGCTAGGTTTGTGCTCTTAGGTTATTTCTCTCTTTCGGTTTTTCTTCTCATGATGAATTTGTTTGCTTACTTCCTTTTGGCTAAATGGGCATTTATTGATGGGCTGATTTTTTCCTTATTGGGCTTGGCCCATTTCCCTTTATCCCTTGGTTGTTTGGTGTCTTGGCTTGTTACAGTTTGTTGGCTGTTGGATTTCTGTTGGATACCAATGCAGATTTCAAATTTCTACTTGCTTTTTCTAGCTGTTTGGTTCCCCATGTTGTCTGTTCCCCTCCCTTTGCTATTTCTTATGGTATGTTGGCTCTTATTGGTTGCTTGGTGGCGGCACATTTATGAGGCTGTTGGGTTCTCTTTCCCCTATGTGGGGGCTGTTTGTTGCTGGTAGAAGGTGGTTGTTGGCTGAAATTTTCTCTAAACCTAAGGGTTTTTCTTCCTAGCTTTAGAGCTACCATCTTCCTCTACCTAATTCTTCTTATAGTCTTCTATCTATTTCATCTCTCCACGGTTTCCCTTCCATTTGTATCCTTCTTCTCCAAATATAGTGAGTGTGGTTTGTTGTTTGGCCGGTTTATTGGTATTTGCTGGAGGAGTGCCGACCGGCATTGGATCAAGATTTCTGTGCTGAACCTCTGGTTTGAATTTTCCTTTGAGCACCGTTCTCTATTTTTCAGATTTGCATGTGAGGTGACCTTTCTAGGTTGTTTAGAGGGAAGTTTATGTTTTAGTTTGTTCTTGCAAAGTTTCCTAGTAATTTTCTTATAATTGTTTTCTACTAAGTTTCATTCAGTTGTTCTGGTTCATGTTTTTATTAAAAGGAAGTGTCCAGTTGTATTTCTATGTGTTCTTCTACTTGGCTTTAGAACTTAGGCTACATCAAGAAGACCTCACGTGCTTTTTTAAATGCATTGGGGAAGAAGATCTCGGTTGCGGTGTTGCATGATACCAGCCATCCCGCTTCTTTATAAGTGTGGTGGGTAGGGCTATCATTGCCACGACCCAACTTGAATGCTCGAACTAATGAGATGGGAACATTAGAGTGAAAAAGACACTATATTGGATCTGCATAGACCTCCTGCTAATATCCATAAATGACTTGCTTTTGGTAATAGATGAATATTACTAGATGGATATTCGGGCGTATGATAGTCATCAGTACTCCAGTGCATTTCTCCTTCTGACTCAGAATAAATATGTTTTTGAACATTTTCTTTAAAATGAAAAGTGGACGTTCCGGCACGAATCTTGGCAATCACTTGTTCTGATTCTACATATTGATCATTTTGAACTAAAATCAAACTTTTTGTTGGAATATTCAGTTGGACAAATAAATTGTTTTTTGAATTTTCTAACAACATATGCATATTTACTATAACTCATGTACCATGAAATTTGAATTATTTTGAGAATTGTTATTCTTGACAATAAAGCTAATTTATTTTGTTTCTTTGGGGCTTATTTGATCAATGGTAAAAATGTGTATATAAGCAACTTTTTAGTATACGGTTTTTCACCGGAAAGTGTACTCATCATGGTTTAGTTTTAGTCTGCCTTCTTTTTCTTTTTAAACCAATGACTACATTGAAGTGAATAATTATAGGGGTATTTATTTTTATTTATAAATTTAATAATGAGATTGTATATCATGCTTTATTTTGTTTGGTTGATCTACTCTTAGTGAACCCCTCCTATCTGATCTCTTTCAACTTAGTCTGATTTTTTAGTCATTCGCATCACAATTCTACATGTTAAGTTGTCGAGCCTAAATTTTATCTTGCGAAGAAAATATTGTTCGTAGACTTAGCCTCCGAACTATATTAAATTTTACATGTTATTTCATTTATAGCATTTTGAAAATTTTATCATATTCTTCATTGTAAACAAAATTAAAGTTATAAATTTTCATAATCAAATAATAGTAAAAAAATTTACACTGATGACAATATAGTATAGCTATTGATTAATTGTATCTTCCTTTCTATTTCTATTATTTTTTCTCTGCTCGTAATTGAAAGAAGTTTCATCCAGTTGCAACACTTAACCCAAGCCTTGCTTCTGTTCCAGGCCTCTCATAGAGAATGGGAAGAATCCTCAGAAATATATCAGATATACGCCAGAGGATCTGGAGCGAATGCTTGGTGAATTCTTTGAGGGAAAGACGTGGACTGAACAGAAACGCTGACTGATGCTCTTTCAAGTCCTTCTGACCAACTAACAAGTTTTCTTATGCTTCTTATCACTGTTATTATTAATTCTTATTTTATAAAATTAATTCAATTCATGCTGTGTTTTTTTTGTTCATAGATGCACTATATGATTGTGCGGCTGAGATTTTTGAATTTTAACAAATCATTCATCTGATATATATGTATTGAAATCAACTGAGTGATTATTGAAATCAAATAGAATTTGTTTCAACTGAGTCACCTCCCTGGCATGCAAATGCCAACCCCTGCTAGAGGGCTCTTTGAAAGTCACTGATAGCTCTTGTTCCTGTCCCTCTCATTGTATTGTTTGAGCATCACTCCCACCCTCAGTCATACTTGTTGATGTCGAATGGTGCACTACAGCTCAAAGTTCCTTATGGATTCATAGCACATGGCACAGCGTGCTATATATATACTAATAAATAGCAAATAATAGGTTGATTTGAACAACATTCAATCATAAATATCCTGTCAAATAGCAAAAATGATAAATTTTGATCTTACATAAACTTGCATTGATAGATTTAAGCATAATTTAGTCTAAATCTTACCAAATAGTAAAAATGACATTTTTAAATCCCACAAAAAGTTAAATCATGTTCCTTCTCTATTTTACTTTAATGCAATTTAGCTGAAGAAGTGTGTGAAAGAGAAGAATGATCGTTATCTTTGTTGCATGCCCCCATGGCCTTTGATTTGGCGGGAATGCCATCGTCAAAGGAGGCAAAGAAGCTTACTTGAGCAAGTGGAAAAGCGATTGTTACCTTCGCTGTGAGCTCCACACGCCCTTGTGACTTACTCTATTGTCGTCGAAGGAGGTGAAGCTTCATGGAGTGACTTTTTTAAAACTCCACTTCACATGACACATATAAAGTCAAATCAGTTATGAAGAAAATGATGACGAGGAAAGTAAATCCTAAATCCTATTAACATAAAATAAAATTTTTTGATATTATATTAATTTGATGTTTAATTAATTAATAATTAATTATGATAATATATAAATATTAAAAAAATTATAATTTATAATTTGAAATTTAGAATATTTTAACAAAATTACGTGTCATTGCCCATGCATGGTGCAAATAATGCATGCTATTTTGATGTGCCGTACTATGAAGCAAATAGCGTTGTATTTGTGCAGTGCCGCACGTTATGACACACGTTATTTTGCGTCATTAACATGTATTAGACCAAGCTCTATTTATTTATTTTATTTTTATGTATTAGTTCAAGCTTGCTCATATAGAAGTCGCAGCTATCAAGCTCGCCCATTGAAAGTTCATTCGTTAACTTCTTCCCCTCCAACCTATTAGGAGGCAAAACGTGTTAGATTAGCAAGTAGCATTGTACATGTATTTTGTGTAGCTAGCTTTTTTTGACTTTTCTCTATTTGACATTTTCTATAATCCTAAAAATTCTATAGGAAAAGCTTTTCGACTCTTAAACCCCAGAATTTTCTCTAATAGTAGATACTTTACTAGCCTCTGAATAGTGCTCCCTATCTCTCTCTCTTCCCCCTGTTGACCCGTAATACTGAAACAAAAAAAAAATCAAAATCCCATATCTGCTCTGACATCCACACTACTTCGCACGTCGAAGGCATGTTCGCGACGCTCCTCCCACGTCGCTCGACTTCGCATTGTTAAATACCCGAGAGAGGAGGGGGTTCGGCCCTCTCGTTACAAAATCAACTTCGTTCCTTCTGCGACTGCCCTTCCTATCGGGTTGGAAACTATGACGTTTGATCAGAGGCAACAACGGGAGCTTCGCTCGCTGTGAAGGAAACTTTCGCCTTTACGCGTGCTTCTTCGGCCCTTCGTTGCTGTTTGACTTCGCTCTCCCGACGACGACACTCCCTTCCTATAGGATCGGAAGTTACGACACTTTGGTCGGAAGCAACAACGTGAGCTCGCTAGCCGTGAGGGTAACTTTCTCCCTCCTGTGTGCTTCTTCATCGCTGGTCAACCCCACTCCTTCGACGACTTCCTTTCCTATCGGATAGGAAGTTACGATGTTTGATCGGAGGCAACGACTGGGAGTTCGCTCGTTTTGAAGGTAACTTTCTCCCTTCCGATCGCTTCTTCGGCCAAATCCAGTAAATCCACTGAGTTACAGGTTTGGTAAACCTGGGATTTACGGCTAAATGAGAGAAATGGAGGATTTATTCCGCCGTGAGATTTACAGGCAATCAAATCTCATTTGGCACGATCTAACATAAATCCTGCTCAAATCCTGCATTAATCCTATCCAAATCATTTTTTAATTAATTAGGATTAATTTTTTTATTATTATAATTAATTACTACTGATAGTAATTAACAATATTTAATTATAATTAAATATTTTAATTATTTTTAATTATTAATAATAATTAGTTTTAATTAAAATAAATCATAATTAATTTATTATTATTATGGTTAATTATTATCATTAATAATTAACTATAATTTATTAAAATTAAGTATAATTAATTATTATCAATTATAATTAACTATGATTAATTATTATAATGATAATTAATTTTTTAATTATAATTAATTATAGTTATTTAATTAATTATAAAAAAAGAAAGAAGAGAGCTTCTCTCTTGTGCCTCGTTCCACGTGCCAACTCCACCGTCGTCACATCTGATCCCGGCAAATGTATAATTTTTAACTTAAACCCTGCTCTCAACGTTAGCGACGAGCCGGCATATCTCCCTACGCGCTCACGTAGCACCAGGGGGGACCGGTGCGACGCTTTCGACGAGGCGAGTAATCCTCGGAGCGCTCACGTAACATGAGGGGGACAAAAAATAAGTACCCATACATGAGAAAATCAAACTGTTGTCTTTCAAATAGGTGCCAGAGACCCTTAAGCGCTCATGTAGCGTAGCAGAGATTGAAGAAAAAAATGCAGCCACGATGTCACCTGACATCTACTTGAAGCGCTCATGTAGCGTGGAGGGGAAGGCTGTCTCTTGGTTTTTCCGCTAAATGGGGGAGACGCTGGGAGGTTGCCAAAAATTTCAGTGAACCGTGGACATGAACTTGAACTGGACAAGACTACAAGACTTGGACTTAAAGCTGAACAAAATGCAAAATGGCACAGAACTTAAATGATTTATAAAATACTTGAACCTAAGTAAAATGAAATTGAACATGATCTTGGACTTGCAACAAATGACAACGAATTGGACTTAGACTTGAACTTGCAAGGGCCACAGGAGACATAGAACTTGAGCTTGCTAATTGAACTCAAGCAAGGACTTGAACAAATTTTGGATAGTAGGGGACTTTGTTTGAATATTGACTTGAATATCAATACTTAATTCAAACTTGAACAATTAATAGAAGAATTTGAATTGAACAAGACTACAGATGACTTGTGAATTCGAGCTTGAATCATAATTAGAGAATCAAATTTTAATTTGATGGATGTATAATTATCTCAAAACCATGAGTGCCAATCAATGAATTTGATTATGCAATTATAAATCAATGAATGGATGAGAGACATTTATTGAAATGCTAATAGAAATGAATTGTTGACTTATTCACAAGTAACAGTGCAAGCTCACAGTGAATTTATAAATGGGGTGTCTTGTTCATGATGCAAGAGAATATGTAATGAATATGATGATTTGAATACAAAAGAATAGTGTGAAGAGCTTGTAGAGCGAAAGTCTCCCACAAGCAATGTGAAGAGACTTGCAAACACAATTTAATTACAAATAGTGATAAATCACATGACTTCTTTGCCATGATCAAACACTAATCAAAGATTACATCTGAGCTAACTGCAAGCAAATGCGAGAAGGATGTGGACGAAATAAAAAGCATGTTGTTGATGCTGGTTAACTTGTGAAAGATATATAGGTTGCATACACACATGAAAAGAAGCATTTAATGAATGTGAAATGTCTACAATCATGAATCAGGAAAACTTATAATGAACAAGTCTTCGAGTATGAACCTGTAAGTCGACATGCCAAACTCTTGCAATCACAACTTGCAAACAATGAATTTGTCAAGGGGTAGGGATGAAGGAGCGCAATAACATCTCTATCATCAACAATGATTCAACTCTAAGAAAACACATCAATCCCCTACAAGCAGAAGGATTTAATCTATAATGAATACTATGACACCCCTGTATTTGATAATCGTGTAGCAATAGTCAAATACACTGGTCCTCTATAGGAAGAAGTAGATTATATTTAGCAAATGCAATTACCTGTGAGTAGTGGTAGAAGACTCACTGTACACACAACATGTCTACAATAAGGATACAATGAGCTTGCAACAAGTGCCAAGATATTTATACAGTCTGTAATAAGGCAGTGGCACATAGATTCTCCTGTCTCTTACAAGTAGAGGGATTCAACATATGATGAACTGAAAGACATGACATGTTTGAATAATTCGAGGAGAATACAGCTTTCACTCAATTAATATCATTCAACCATTGACAGACACACTAGTATTCTAACAGCAAAAGCAGGAGATCCGTTAGTGCATGATAATATACTTACAGAAAAATAACAAGTAGAGCACGACAGTCTACCTGTATGAAACGGGCAAAATACCGTAGTACGATGCCACGCCACCAGATCTATAACCTGTATACAAGCATATAGAAGGTGTGTACGAACTTCCAAATATAATGTTGCATTCAAACGAGGGTTTCTCACACAACCGAGCAACATTAAATATTATAAAAATGCCCCCGCACATGCACTGTAATATGTATGCACATAGGTACATAAAGGGACATGTGCAATCACATAACCCGCATGGGCCCCAGCGAGCATGATGTATTTACACACGTGACGTCTAGGGATGCTACGCGGATCAATAAATTTGAACCCGATCCTCCTAAGAAGGAAAGTAGAAGTCGACAAGGTACAATAAATAATTATAAAATGCTCCCCAAACACCTGCATGGCCCCAACGAGCATGTTTTGGGTACACACGTGACCTCTAGGGATGCTGTGCGGGTCAAAGGATAAATCAGAGTTTGAGTCCGATCCTTCTATGCGGGCAGATAGAAGTCGACATAGCTCAAACCATCAAACAAATATACGATCGTGGTATCAACCAGAATATTTATTTTATAGTTCATGTTAGGCCTTCAAAGCCTAATAAATGAATGGTTCATTGCCAAAGGCATAAAGCCTACGAAATTCGATCATCTATCAACAGCTCATAGAGTCGACAAGGTTCAATCCATAAATGAAATTCCTCATAAACACCACGATGATGGCCGTGTTGAATGTAGATCTCAACCGGAGGGGTTAATTTCAAATATTTCAAAACACCCTCAAACCTTCACAAATTCAAATATTTTCAAGTGACCTCAAAGTCACCCCGATGATGGCTGTGTTGAACTTAGATCTCAATCGGAGGGGTTAATTCCAATTATTTCAAATGCCTCCACACTTCCATAAAATTTAAATATTTTCAAGTGACCCCATACACCCTGATGATGGCCGTGTTGAATATAGATCTCAACCAGAGGGGTCAATTTTAAATATTTTAAAATGCTCTTAAATTCTCACAAAATCTAAAATTCCAAAAATATCAAGATTCTAAAACCCAAGATATTTAAAATAAAAAAATTCATCCATCAACCACTTAAAGCAAAATTCATTCGCCTCCCGCAATAGTTTGCCGAGGTGGACAAATTGAAAATACTTCAGCTCACAAAGAGTTAATGTCTAGTCGAGAATATCATTAGGATCCATTCTCAAATAATCTCCTGTTAGTAAGAACGTGGTACATGTCCTCTAACCGATAATTTCACCGCCAAATGACACTGCAGGATAAATAGTTATGACCCGTGGCCCTCTGAACCGAGTGGTTTTGCATCCAAATGGCACCACGAGATTACGGTTATGGCCAGAGCCAATACGTTCCTTAGTGGCATCAAATCCTTGAGATATGAATCAATAGGATATAATCGATAGGGCATAAAGCCCTCTATTAGCTAAGGTAGATTTAAATTTGTCCCCTTAGGCAAATACCTACCCCAGGTCTACGAGGTACCATTGGACGAAGCAATCCATGGCTGCCAACAAGGATCTTTCTGTCAGGTTGGGTCGACTACCTCCTCTAACTAAGTAGACCAGGGACAACGATGGCCCAGGACGACAGAACCATGGGATCTTGATCGGGTCCATCATCCATTCCCACACCATCTGCTTTAAGTGCAAGATGATGAAATTTCCAATTTCAAATATCAATTCCCATACCTTAAAACCAATGCTGCTACTATATGCCGAATATCGCGTATCTACGGGTATGACGTATTCATTGATGACTAGCCTAAATCGAAAATTCTCTCATGTGATTGGGAGGGGTAATTAATTATAGGGGCTTGCGCCTATAGGAAACTAGAACTCAGATCATAAAGTCCTCGCAAAATGAGGGCGAAATCTCTGGGTAGTGTCTTATCTACAAACTTATCTGCCTTCCCAAAAATTACCCCAGAACTTAATCGTTAAAACTCCCCCGAAAAAATAATAGGGGAGGCCGGGGCCGAATTTTCGGAGCCCACACCCCCATTCATTCTCGCACATTTTAGCTCATCAGGTTGACCTACTAGAACAATCTGATATCATTAACAACTAAATTTGAATTCAACACATTTAATTTTTGTAAGCATTTATTTGTGTTAAACTTCAATAATTTTGCACATATGAATGAAGAGCATCAAATTTGTTATGTTAATCATGCTCATTATATTTGAAAGCTTGCTGTATTTGAGGGTTCCACTTTTTCCACTCATTTAGTTCGGATTTATTTGGACGTTTTTACTAGACATGAGGATCTTTCAATCCACAAGTGGCCACAGTTTTCTATCTATCAGAGCAATAACAGGGTGATTGCAATTTGCGGTGAAGCGTCAGGCAATTAGGAGAAAGCATAACGAAGCAGGCAAGCCACCCTCGTCTCTTCCTCTTGCCATCTCGCTTTGAGCTGAGCTGCTATCTCCTACTCGATTAGCTTTATCGGCAAGCTTCGTCTGTCGGCCTCCGTCACTCACTGTATTTGACGAGCTGCTACGCCATGTATTCGCACCAGGGCTGCAATCTAGTTAGGAATCTGACTCTTCCGCTAATTTTTAGGGTTTCGAGACGGTCCGTTCGTTTTTCTGATCGATTTTGCACCAAATCGATTTGTCTATTGCAAGCTGCGAGTGTTTCCTGTGCAGTTGAGCAGAACGCGCCGAACGATCAAGTTAGCAGAGCAGGAAGTAATGGGGTTCTTCCTAGGTTAGTTTCCCGCAGAAGTAGCGGAAAAAAGAATGGTGTTGGACCCAGTTACTCTTCATGGGAGGAATCCGCCGAGACCTATTTTTCAAGGAATGGTGGAATGAAGTTGAGAGATGAGAGGGAGGATGGGGATAGAAGGATAAATTTGAGAAATGCAGAGTCTGAGAAAGGAGTCTCGATGGAGGAACGACAGGAAGAAGAGGAGTTAGTTTCTGAACCTGCTGATGCTCCAAGATGGAATAGAATCAAGACTACGTACAAGGATTTCACAGATAAAAGGTCTCGGCTTGATAAGGCAGATGTTCGCCGCTGGAATAAGCAGGAAACCTGGGGTAAAACTAGATGGAAAGAGGCTGCGGAGACTTCAGTGCCTAAAATGGTTGGTCAATGTGTTTATGGGGTTGGTCCTGTACTGGCCGCATTGACGGTGGCAAGGAGAGAATTCTATGCTCTCTATGTTCAGGAAGGACTGGATTTTACTGCAAACAACAGGAAGAAGAAAGACAAGA
The DNA here is from genome assembly GCA_019925795.1 of Dendrobium chrysotoxum. Taxonomy (NCBI): domain Eukaryota; kingdom Viridiplantae; phylum Streptophyta; class Magnoliopsida; order Asparagales; family Orchidaceae; genus Dendrobium; species Dendrobium chrysotoxum. The sequence continues at coordinate 44,996,513 of CM034308.1, forward strand.
AGGGAGTGGAGAAGATTTTGAAGGTCGCAGATAAGATAGGGCTAAAGATTATCGAAACTTCAAAGCATGATCTGAACATGGCAGTCGATAATCGGCCACATCAAGGTCTGGTGCTTGATGCTTCTCCTCTAGAGATTGTTGATATAAGAGAGCTGGAGCCTATTGCAGAGAGAGATCAAAGAGCTCCTCTTTGGGTTGCTTTGGATGAAGTTACTGATCCTCAGAATTTGGGAGCTATTATTAGATCTGCTTATTTCTTTGGTGCAGAAGGAGTTGTACTATGTGCTAAGAATTCAGCTCCTTTGAGTGGAGTAGTAGGCAAAGCTAGTGCTGGTTCCCTTGAACTGATTGAATTGAGGTCATGTAAGAATATGATGAATTTCTTGACGTCTTCAATGGAGAATGGTTGGAGGGTTCTTGGTGGATCAGTGTCTTCTAAAGCTCTTACTTTGCGTGAGGTTGAGGCTGGATTGCCAACAATACTTGTGTTGGGCAGTGAAGGACGTGGGTTGAGACCTTTAGTGGAGAGGTCTTGTACTCAATTGGTACGAATTCCTGGAAGCATGACTGTGGATAGTGGCAGTGGAGATACTGGAGCTGAAGGTGAAGATATGGCTCATAACTGTTTTGGCCAAGAGCTAAATTTCTTTCTTGCTGTGGAGAGTTTGAATGTTAGTGTGGCAGCTGGTGTGTTACTCTACCATTTGGTTGGGGATACTAAGCATTTTTCAATGGAGAAGATGAATAGGATTTCCAGCTGAGATTATATGAGTAATGTGTTGAAGTTTTGCTTTTATTAATGAAAATTTTATCTTCTTATGTTTGATTCAATGCTCACTCTTAATTAGATAGAAACTAGTCATTTAACATTAAGCTTTTTGGATAACCTTGTTGCTATTAGTTTTTGTTTTTTTTTTCTCTATGATTCTAAGATATGTTTTTGAATTCTTTGAGAGAATTAGGCTTTTAAGTGAGAGGAAGTGAAAGGACTAATCTTAAATTTAAAAGGGAAAAACTTCTATGATATACCATTGAAACATTATATGTTTCATTCTATTCACTTTTTTTTTTTTAGATCATTTAGGCCATTTAAGGATGTTGGTTGTGGCCTGAAATGGTTCACCACATGTGCCTGAGACTTTAGCTCCCATTCAACTGGCCATGCATAAATGTTTCCAGACGTATATGCTTCATATTCAATAGGCTGGAGTCATAAGTTATTGGGTATTTTCTTTATTTATTTATGCACTACTATATATTATGTGATTTATTTGTGCTTGTCAAGATAGTTGATCTGGTTCAAAAAGAATATAAATTTTTTATGTGCCACTCAAAAACGTGAACCATAGGTCTCCGTCAAATAAATGTGTAAGCAAGGTTGTGAAAATCAGACCGGATAATGAACCGGAAGGAGATGTTTATGATTTGATGTTTCAATCAGAAGATGTAGTGAATACTAAATTATTTAAATATAATGTATGATTTTGTAATTGCTAATGCCTTATTTAAGAAAAGGGAGTATCTCATCGCTTATAAGAATGTCTATAATAAGAATGATTATTTTCTTATAAAAAAAATACATAATTTAGATTGTAAATATTATACAGTTATTTTAAGTGAAAATTGATATACTTACTTATTAGTTTTGGACTTTAAGATGAATATGTGAAATATGAAAGAATAAAATAAAATATTATTATAGGATTAGATGGGAATATTTAAAGATTTTTAAAAAAATATTTTTGAGAGTAGGACTTAAGATCTTAAAATTATAATTGCGTATGAGGAAACTAATATTATAGAGGAAAAATGGCTAGTAATATTAAAAATATTGTAAAATATGTGCTTGAAGTATCAAAAGAAAAAATTCCTAATAATAATAATTGGTAGCGGAATCAAAATATGCAAGAAAGATAAAAAATAAAAAGCTTTGTTATAAAAATTGGTTTCTATATAAAAGCTCGAAAAACTGTGAAAGATATAAATGGGTTCATAAGGAGTTTAAGAAAATAATATGTGAAAAAATTTAACTTTTAATTATTTATGTGATAGATTAAATACCAAGGAGATAAAAAGATTGATATATAAGTTAGCCAAACAAAGAGTTAAGAAGGTAAGGATTTAATTCAAGTGAATTGTATTAAGGATTAAGATCAAAAAGTACTTTTCTTAGAAGATAATATTCAAAGTAGGTGGATGAAATATTTTGATAAACTTTTCAATGAAGATTATGCGAGAAATTGATTTTAGTGACCTTAGCACCTAAATTCAAATTGAGATTTTTTTTTATCATCATATTAGTAAAATTGAAGTTAGAGAGATTTTTAAAAAAATGAAGTGTGAAAAAGCTATTGGACCTGATGATATTCCAATAGAGGTGTGAAAATGTTTAGGAGATGAAGGAATTTATTGGTTTATGAAATTTTTTAATATTTTTTTGAAGATTAAGAAGATGTTAGATGAGTGGGGAAGGAGCTTGTTGGTTCCTATTTTTTAGAATAAATGTGATACACAAGAGTATGCGAATTATAGAGAAATTAAGATAACGTGACATACATTAAAAGTGAGTTATTGAGCATAGGTTTTGACGTGATACTAATGTTTCTCAAAATCAATTTGGATTCATGCCAGGTAGGTCTACTATGGAAGCTATATATTTATTGAGAAGTTTGATGGAGAAGTATAGAGAGAATAATGAGGGTCTTCATATGATGTTTATTGATTTAGTGCTTTAGAAAGCTCTTGAAAAGAAAGAAGTTAATAATATTTATATTCAAGTAATTAAGGAAATGTATGCATGTATTGCTACTTGTATTCAAACACAATTTGGTTTGACCAAATATTTTCTTATTCAATTCTATTACTTGAAGGATCATTTTTAAGCCTATGTCTTTTTTCTTTGGTCATGGATGCTCTTATGAGACATTTACAAGAGGATGTACCTTGGCGTATGCTTTTTGCTGATGATATTCTTCTTGTTGATAAGACGAGAGAGGGAGTTGAAGGAAAATTTGAATTATGGAGGTCAACCTTAGAGTCAAAAGGTTTCTTCTGAGTAGATCTAAAACTGAATACATTGAGTGTATTTTTAATAGTAAAAGATCTAGTGGGGGGATTATGACTTTAGGCATTCAAGTCATCAAAAAGAGTACACGTTTAGATATATCGGGTCTTTTGTTCAAAGTGATGGTGAAATAGATGGGGATATTATTTGTAAAATTCAAGTTGAATGGTTGAAGTGGAGGAATGCATTATGTTTGTTGAGTGATTGAAAAGTACCCCTCAAACTTAAGGGAAAGTTTTATAAGATTGTCGTGAGAAATGCAATGCTTTATGGCTGAGAATGTTGGCCATTAAAAGCAAAGCATAACAATTATGTGTTGTAGAGATGAAGATGTTTTGGTGGATGAGTGACTTTACACTTAGATACATAATACAAAATGAGTTTATTCTTGAAAATGTTGGAGTAGCTCATGTGGAAGATAAGATTAGAGGGAGTTTGCCTTAGAATATTTGGTTATATAAAACATCAACCTTTCGATGACCCGGTTTGGAGAGTATATGTTTTAGCTTTGGCCTATATTAAGAAAGGTAGAGGTATACCTAAAATTACTTGGTTAGAAAATAATATAAATGACATTTTTTTATTAGATTTGAATGAGAATTTGACTCTTGACATGACACAACAGAGAAAAAGGATTCATGTTGCCATCCCCACTTACTAGGATAAAGACTTGATATTATTATTGTTGTTGTTGTTGTTGTTGTATTTTAATCTTTTTAATGAAATAAACTGACAGGACTTTGCCTGACTTCCAATCTTGGCAAGTGGCTTTCATATAATAAAAATAGAAGGGAATTTTTGTTTATCATTATTTGCATTCATCTTTAGAGTTTGCAAGAAAATACATGACATGGATCCTAAAAATATTTAGTGGTGTTGTGTGTGGGAAATCAAACTGGCAAAGTAGGAATTAGTCTTGGTTATATTAGACTTTAATCTCACTATATATGTAGTTAAATGGAGCATAGAATGGAGACACCAAAAAATACAGTAAGTGACATATCAAATAGTAAATCAACTTCAGCCAAACTCTATTTTTAACACCAAAATAGAATATTCTATGTATTTTCTTTCTCTATCTTTTTTCTAAAAAAATACGTACGTGAATATTGTGATGCCAATATTGGCATCGTACTGTTCAAAATGTGAAAATGCCAACTGCAAATGTCGGAATGGCTTTTTCACATTTTGAACAGTGCGACGCTCGGTTGGACGCTGAATAATAGACCCATCGTATTGGCGTCGCTTGGTTGGATGCCAATTTAATCAACATTTTTTAGGTTACTCCACCGCCCCCATCATATTGGTGTCGCTCGGTTGGACGCTCACGCAAACTACAAATGTCGGAATGGCGTTCGGTTGGAGATGCCCTTAGTTAAATCCCATAATTTTTCCTCCATTTATAGTAATTGATTATGATTTATTTTATTTTGGAAAATGAGATTTCCCATCAGTGTAAATTTTTATAGGGGTGTCAATATTTGACACGACACGAAAACCCGACTCGAACCTGACCTGATTTCAAAAAGGGTCGGGTTCGGGTTGACCCATCGGGTTACCGGGTCAACCCGGAAACCCGTTTGAAATGAGTTGCCCGTGCTGCCCGACCCTGCCCGCGTGCTCGCATGAAGCTGCCCGCGGTAGCCTGCACCTTCCCGCGTGAGCCTGTGGCTCCCCACGCACGCCCTCTCTAGCCCGAGCCTGCCTGCTCGCATCCGCGCCCGCCCGCCCGCCTGCAGCCCATCGTCCGTCGTTCCATCCGCCCGTCGCCTGCTGCCCGCAGCCCGCTGTTCCGCCATCCCGCCGCCGCCAGAAGCTCAACCGTGTCGGGTCGAGTCAACTTGGAAACCCAACGGGTCGGGTTAGGGTTTGAATTTTTGACCCGTTTACATACTCGGGTCGGGTTAGGGTCGACCCATCTGAACCCGAGTCAGTTCCGGGTTCGACCCGAGCCCGACTCGAAACTCAATTTTGACACCCCTAAGTTTTTATAAATTATTATATTTAAAATGTAATATCTGAGAATACTCTCAATTAAAACATTAAGCTTTATATTCTTCACCCAATGGATAAAGAGTCATTATTGTCAAATCAATGGAATGGGAGTTGGACACCAAAAGGCTTAATGGATATTGTAAGTTTGAACCACATGTTTAAATTTTCCCACCCTCCTAGCGCAAGCTCAAGATTTGATTATAATAGTATCCTTATAGAAGGCCTAGGAAAGGCCTAAGAGAATAAGGAGAGGAAACAAACTAGGACTATCTTTAATATAAGGTCATAACATCAACATCATCATCAATATCAAACATTTATCCCACTACGTGGGGTCGGCTACATGAATCCTTTTTCTCCATTGTGTCCTGTTAAGAGTCAAATTCTCATTTAAATCTAATAAAAAAATGTTATTTCTAATATTTTCTAACTAAGTCTTTTTAGGTCTACCTCTACCTTTCTTAACCTAGGCTAAATCTAATATATCTACTCTCCGCACGTCGCCCGCTGCCCGCAGCCCGCCGTTCTGCCATCCCGCCGCCGCCAGAAGCTCAACCGTGTCGGGTCGGGTCAACTTGGAAACCCAACGGGTCGGGTTAGGGTCTGAATTTTTGACCCGTTTACATACCCGGGTCGGGTTAGAGTCGACCCGTCTGAACCCGAGTCAGATCCGGGTTCGACCCGAGCCCGACTCGAAACTCAATTTTAACACCCCTAAGTTTTTATAAATTATTATATTTAAAATGTAATATCTGAGAATACTCTCAATTAAAAAATTAAGCTTTATATTCTTCACCCAATGGATAAAGAGTCATTATTGTTAAATCAATGGAATGGGAGTTGGACACCAAAAGGCTTAATGGATATTGTAAGTTTGAACCACATGTTTAAATTTTCCCACCCTCCTAGCGCAAGCTCAAGATTTGATTATAATAGTATCCTTATAGAAGGCCTAGGAAAGGCCTAAGAGAATAAGGAGAGGAAACAAACTAGGACTATCTTTAATATAAGGTCATAACATCAACATCATCATCAATATCAAACCTTTATCCCACTACGTGGGGTACGCTACATGAATCCTTTTTCTCCATTGTATCCTGTTAAGAGTCAAATTCTCATTTAAATCTAATAAAAAAATGTTATTTCTAATATTTTCTAACTAAGTCTTTTTAGGTCTACCTCTACCTTTCTTAACCTAGGCTAAATCTAATATATCTACTCTCCGCCCGTCGCCCGCTGCCCGCCGTTCTGCCATCCCGCCGCCGCCAGAAGCTCAACCGTGTCGGGTCGGGTCAACTTGGAAACCCAACGGGTCAGGTTAGGGTCTGAATATTTGACCCGTTTACATACCCGGGTCGGGTTAGAGTCGACCCGTCTGAACCCGAGTCAGTTCCGGGTTCGACCCGAGCCCGACTCGAAACTCAATTTTGACACCCCTAAGTTTTTATAAATTATTATATTTAAAATGTAATATCTGAGAATACTCTCAATTAAAAAATTAAGCTTTATATTCTTCACCCAATGGATAAAGAGTCATTATTGTTAAATCAATGGAATGGGAGTTGGACACCAAAAGGCTTAATGGATATTGTAAGTTTGAACCACATGTTTAAATTTTCCCACCCTCCTAGCGCAAGCTCAAGATTTGATTATAATAGTATCCTTATAGAAGGCCTAGGAAAGGCCTAAGAGAATAAGGAGAGGAAACAAACTAGGACTATCTTTAATATAAGGTCATAACATCAACATCATCATCAATATCAAACCTTTATCCCACTACGTGGGGTACGCTACATGAATCCTTTTTCTCCATTGTGTCCTGTTAAGAGTCAAATTCTCATTTAAATCTAATAAAAAGGTTATTTCTAATATTTTCTAACTAAGTCTTTTTAGGTCTACCTCTACCTTTCTTAACCTAGGCTAAATCTAATATATCTACTCTCTTAACAAAGTCTTCGGAAGGCCGCTATTTTATATGACCAAACCATCTAAGGCGACTCTCTCTAATCTTATCTGTCTTTGGAGCTACTCCATCCTTTATAAGGATATGCTCATTTCGTATTCTATCTCTAAGAGTAAATCCACTCATTCACCTGAGCATCCTCATCTCAGCAACACTTAACTTAATATTATACTTCTCTTTTAATGGCCAACATTCTGCACCATAAGCCATTGCAGGTCTCACCACCATCTTATAACATTTTTTCTTAAATTTGGGTGGTACTTTTCTATCACACAACAAACCTGAAGCATTCCTCCACTTCAACCATCCAACTTGAATTCTACTAATAATATCCCCATTTATTTCACCATCACTTTGAATAATAGACTCAAGATATCTAAAATGAGTACATGATGGGGGTGGTTGAGTAACCTAAAGAATTTTAAAACATGATTGAGGGCTCTATCAATCCTTAAATAATGCTTAAATTTATTTTATATAAAAATATAAAAATTCTAATTAATATACGCAAGTATACGTGCCGAATCAAGTAATATAGTAACAGAGTAGAGTATCGTTCCCACGAGGAAGAATATTTATTTGCAAATACTAGTACTGTTTACTTCAACTATAATACTTATCCTACTCAATAAAAATAAATTTGGTGGAGATCAATCACTTAATTTAAAATTAAAAATAATTAAATAACATACTATTTGGATAAAATATTTTTGATTGATGGAATATAAATATAATATGTTTCCTAATGATTCTCTTTTCTATTGATGCTATTTATAGCATATGCATCACCGACTGCTCAGTCAAGTGTGAAGAGATAAAGAGCAGATTAAATCTTCCAACCTCAATACCACTCTAAACTCTCATAGTCTATCAGAAGAGTAAGTAAAGCATGTACTGTTAAAACTCCCTCAAGATAATTCATCTATATAAATTTGATACATAACAAGCACTATGCCTATGCTTACATCATACCAATCTAATATACTTGATTGTGCCTACTTTCTTATTCCTAGACTCCATATTTCACCTGATATTAAGTACACATATACCCACTATGTGCATTAAATGAAGACCCAATTGAAAATATCATAAAATTATTGTTGAAGAGAATTTATGAGTACTCCATATTTCATTTAGACCATCAATCCAAAACTTGAGAATTTAGCCAAACATGAAGAACAAGTAAAACAAATTAATTTTTATTAATTGCATAAAAGGAAAAAAGTATAGAAGAAAAGATATCACCGAATGAGTTCAATGATCTCCTCTACACTCCTCTTTGAACTTTCAGAATTGCTTCCACAAATATAAGCCAAGCACTTTAATGGAATGTATATAGTACTTTTCTGAATTCCCTTAGTTTTCACTCCTAAGAAAAAAATCAGAGAAACACCATAAAAATTGAAATTAAATAAATTATTGAACCCCCTACTAATATTATAAACAAACTATTTATAGAAAAACACAACAATGGATTTTGGCGCTATGGCGCTCAAGACCCTTGTGGCGTGGTGCCCATAACATGAACTAACACCTCAGCATTGAAGGCTTTCCTCCACTGTGGTGCTTGTTGATATGGATCTGCTATTTAATGAATTGACGAGTTGCTTAGCTGGTAGATTGTGGCATGAACTGTTACAACTGTAGCACTGCGGCGCTACTAATGATTGAGCGTTGTGGCGCCCAGGTGGCACTCCCCTTGACTTGGCGATACTGGAATTTAGCACTGCGGCGCTATGAAGACATAGACTAAGCTTTGGGGTGCTAACTCCTCCAATGCTGCGGCACCGTCATACAGAGACTGGGCGTCACTATGCCCATATTTGAGCGCCCCAGCGGCGTCAATGATGGCGCCGCAGTGATATAGTGTCTGATGCCGCGATGCTTACCATACTTAAAACTTTTTCCCATCCCATATTTTCCTACATAAACACAACTAAAATAATATATTTTTACAAACAAATTAACATATAAAATATAATATTATTTACGCTTATCAGTATACTTATTAATGACTTGATCATTCAAAGTCACAAATCCCCACAAGATCTATTACTACTAAAATTATACTCCATGTCTTCAATTTTAGATCTACTCAAACGAAAACCTTTAGACTCTAAGGTTGACCTCCACAATTCGAGTTTACCTTCAACTCCCTCTCTAGTCTTATCATCAAGAAGAATATCATCAGCAAAAAGCATACACCAAGGTATATCCTCTTGCAAATGTCTAGTGAGAACATCCATGACTAAAGCAAAAAAGAAAAGGGCTTAAGGTTGATCCTTGATGTAATCCAACTAAAATAAGAAAATACTTGGTCAAACCACCTTGTGTTTGAGCATAAGTAACAACTTCTACATATATATCCCTACTGACTTGAATTTAAGCATTATCAATCCCTTTCTTTTCTATAACTCTCCATAGCACTTCTCTTGAAACTTTATCATATGCTTTCTCTAAATTAATAAATATCATACTTAGATCCTCCTTATTCTCTCTAAACTTCTCCTTCAACCCTTTCAATAAATGAATAGCTTCCATAATAGACCTACTCGTCATGAATCCAAATTGATTTTAAGAAACATTAGTATCACGTCATAACCTATGCTCTATAACTCTCTCCCAAAGTTTTAAAGTATGTCACAATAACTTAATTTCTCTATAATGAGCACAATCTTGTGCATCACCTTTATTCTTAAAAATAAAAATCAACACACTCATTCTCCACTCATCTAGCATCTTTTTAGTCTTCAAAATAATATTAAAAAGTTTAGTAAGCCAAGGTCCTTCATCTCCTAAGAATTTCCACACCTCTATTAGAATATCATCAGGTCTACTAGTTTTTGTACACTTCATTTTCTTTAAAGCCTCTCTAACTTCAGTTTACTAATATGCCGATAAACATCAGAATCTCTATTTTCATTTAGAATGCTAAGGTCACTAAAGTCAATCGTATTCTCACAATCTTATTTAAAAATCTTAGAAAAATATTTCATCCACCTTTATTGAATATCCTCTTCTAAAAAAAAATATTTTTTTGATCTTCATCCTTAATACACTTTACTTGAACTAAATCCTTACTACTATCTCTTTGTTTGGCTAAATTATACATATATCTTTCACTCTCTCTAGAATCTAATATATTATATAAATCATTAAAAGCCAAAATCTTTACATCGCAAATTGCTTTCTTAGACACCTTACGAGCTTCTTTATATCTTTTCCAATTTTCGAAGTTTTTACATCTAAACCAATTATTATAGCAAAGCTTCTTATTTTTTATCTTTTTTTACACATTTTGATTCCACCACTAACTATTTTTATTATTAGGAGCTTTTTCTTTTGAAACTTTAAGCACATCCTTTGCAATATTCTTAATATTGTTAGCTACTTTTTTTCCATATAACATTCGCTTCCTCATGCACAGATAAAATCTTAAGATTGAAAGTTCGTGTAGGTTGTTAAACCTAATGTAACTGTCCTAAGGCTAACCAAGAGGGGGGTGAATTGGTTATTTATTAAAAAATTCTTGGATTTTGAAAACCTTTTAAAATCTTTTAGATAATTAAATCTCTGATCTTAAAATATGCAGTTGTTTGAATATGCTTATCACAAAAGATTTTTCAACCACAAAATATTAAAGTGCGTAAAATAAAAATGTGAAAAATAAAAAGAGAACAAAAGAACACCAAATTTTATAGTGATTCAGTCCAACTAGACCTACATCCACTCTCTGAAGAGTCCTTTTTCAGGTATTACACTAAACAATAGTGACTCTCCTTCTGCCCCCCACAGCAAGGCGGAGAAGCCCTTACAAACTCTCTCCACCAACCCGGTGTGGCAGAGCACAGTCGTCTTGTTTCACCCTCCCTAGTGAAGGCAGAGAATCGTCATCCTTTTTCACCCTCATGGTGAAGGCAGAGAACCGTCATCCTTTTTCTCCCTCCTTATGAAGGTAGAGAACCATCGCCCTTTTTCACCCTCCTGGTGAAGGCAGAGAACCGTCATCCTTTTTCACTCTCTTGGTGAAGGTAGAGAACCTTCGTCCTTTTTCACCCTCCTGGTGAAGGTAGAGGACCTTGACACAATGTTAAAAATCTTTCCTTAAGAGCCTCCAGAGGAGATGGACAGAAACTTGAAGAAGATAAAGAGATCATCGCTTCGTTAAACCTTGTGAATCCCTCACAACTCCCCCTCACTAGATATCTCACACTCTACTCTTACAATCTCTCCCAAACACTCACACTCAATGGCCACTATCAAGAGAAATTTATAATAAAGGTGTTAAGTGACAGTTTTAGGACTCATTATATAAAAAAGATATGAAAAACCATCCAGAAATTGAAACATGCAAGAAAAATATCCTACGATCGTATTGTTCGATCGCATATCATCCCGTACGATCCATCCATACGAACGCATAGTGTCTCGTACGAATAATTCAAATTTGTCTGTACGAACTGGTACAAATATAATTTAGTCATCCGTACTAACGCATTTTGTCCTGCACGAACATTTCAAATTCATCTGTGCGAATTGGTACGAACTCAATTTCGTATTATGTCAGTCATCTACACGAACTTACATTGTATAGTATGAACATTTCAAAAAATTAAGGCTTCGTTCGATACGAACTGGTACGAACCCAATTTCGTACTCTGTTAGTCGTCTGTACGAACAGACATCATACAGTACGATCTGTTGAAAATTTCAAGCCATAATTTGATTAACTGCATATTGGAGAAAAAAATCACTAAGTCCAAATCGTACAGTACGATTGAAGATCGTCCAGTATGATTAGTTTCAAAAATGCAAGTTTTATCTCTTTCTCCCATTGTGTGTGTGTGGATGATTACCCAATTACAATCACACTTGTTCAAACTCAGGAAATAAAAAATAGAGATATATAAACTTTCACTCAGAATAACTTTACAATCTTTATAATTTAAACGATCTATTTTTCTTAGAAGAAAATAACCAATCTAAATTTTACTATATCCATTTTTATAAGTGATGAGATACTTATCTCTTTTCTTAAATAAGGTATTAGTAATTTCAAAAACATAAGCTAGAATAAAATCTAATATAGTCTTACCACCTTCATTAGTCCCTACAAACCCATAACCATCATGAATACTTTTAAAATCCTCTACCTCTCTACCAACATGTCCATTTAAATCTCCTCCAATAAAAACTCTTTCTTCAAGAGGTATCATTTGAATTAATTCTTCTAAGTCATTCCAAAATTTTAATTTTAAACATATATCCAAACCTATTTGAGGAGCATAAGCACTTTTAATATTAATAATCTTAAAAGCAATAATTCTATCTCCAATTCTATCAAATTTAATAACATTATTCTTCAAACTCTTATCTATAATCACACCTACACTATTTCTAGTACGACTTCTACCAGAAAACCAAAGATTAAATACTAAAATATCAATCTCCTTAGTCTTCTATCCAGCCCATTTAGTTTCCTGAATGTATAAAATATTTATCTTTTTATAAATCAATATATCAATAATTCCATGAATTTGACTATAAGAAAACCTACATTTCAAGATCCTATATAAATTTTAATTTCATGGACTAGCTTTTTTGCCCACATCCGTCCATGATGTGGGAACTCTAGCCTATTTAACACTATACCTGGGCACCGATGCAACGATCAGTGCACACTTCTAGCTTTATTCAAGCCATATAGCGCCTCGCTTTCAAGGAACGCCCTAGCATTAACATAATATTTTAAAGGATTCATATCATGATTATTCGATGAATTTTACGCTGGCTGTCGACTACCTAACGCAACCCTCCACTTTTCTCATCTAGGACTTGGGACCTAATAATGACAGTGTTAACTAATAAGGACATAACCTAATGTGAGATTAGTGAATAAATAATGACACGATCCTAATCTAACCTAACTGCCTAACACAATAAAATCACATTGTAGGTCTAAGGGCCTAATATTTTTAATGGGGGCACAAATTAAGATTTTTTTTTTAAATACCATTAAATTTTTTATCTGAATTTGAGACTAACAACTAAAAAAAAAATTGAACATATTGTTTTATAAAGATAAAACATAACTTGATTACAAATATATAATTTATAATGTCAATTCTTTGTATTCTGAGACAGTTGAATTGTTACTTCATTATCAATACAATCATATTTATTTCTTAATATAAGTTATTAAAATATCATTGATCCATTGATCTCTAATAAAATTTTATAGATAATTTCTATAATAGTTATAGCAGGAAAAGTTTTTCAACTTATAGTTTATTAATTTCAAAATAAATTTATTTATTTTTTACTTATCATAATAGAATTTTGATTATAATATCTAAACGCAATCTATTTTATATGAAAGAAAAAATAAAGTTATTAATTATATTTCAATTTTAACAAATAATTATTAATAATAAAATCAAGCCCCCCTAAATCCGCCATTGTCTAGGGGATTCTAATCAAGATCAAACACATTAGATGGCCTCACTTAAAAATAAATTTTGTAAATGAAATGAAGCTCTTGCCAATAGTTAGGTTAACATGATGAATTTATCTCTCTTTACAAAACCAAATAACGTTGAAAAGGGGGCCAAAAATCTCCTTAGTAAAATTAGAAATAAATGACTTTTATAAAAATATATTCTACTTTAGTCACAATTGAATGTGCTGGCGATTATATGTAGCTTAAATTATGTAGCATTCTAGTCGCTTGCAGTATTCATTGAGGGTAATACATTGGTAGCAGGGCTGCAAACAAACCGAGCCGAGCTTAGGCATATTTGAGTTCGAGCTCGTTTGTCAATAATGTGTTTAAGCTCGATTCGAAGCATGTCAAGCTTTTTCAATGGCTGTTCGAGCTCGTTTAAAATTGAGCTTGTTCATTTAACTTTTCAAACGAATATAAACGAGCTCTTCTCGAGCCGAGTCACGAGTAGCTCGTTAAACGCTTGGTTCATTTGCAGCCCTAATTGGTAGGAAAATAATGCCAAAAACTAATTAGGATTTATCAGTAATTATACACTGCAAAACTTACATAATTATGTCTAAATTAATCATATAACCTTTCTAAACAACCGAGCAATTTTCCTACTCTAAACGACAAATGATTAATTTTAAAATAGTCTGTAAAGATTGTGAGACCAGTGAAAGCTTAAAGCCACATGCCATATGTCAATTATCAAACTTGCAAGGAAATTAACAAATTTAGGGGAAGGTGGATAATAATTATAAACATTAAAGAAAAAAAAGCTTTACGAATTCTAATATATATACCCTTAAGAGGGGCTAAAGTGCAAAATTTGAATTCTCATTATGCAAATATTATACAAAATCAGTCAATTTCAAATTAAAATTGTCTTCAAATATATACACATACAATACTCTTTAGCCCTGCACCAATCTATAAAGCAGCAGTAACCAAAATGATTTATCCATCACTGAAAAGACTCTGTAGGTGAATCTGCTTCTTCAAAAAGCAGATGCTTAGGTACCTTGAGACTGATCTGGTCTTTCTGCCATCCAGCTTCTTCTAACTGGTTTAAAAAGACTGTAAATCTGGCTTCTAGTTTCAGGAGGCTTTCATTGAGCCAACCCAGTATATCATCCCTCTCAAGTTCCTTATGGTGGTTATGCAACCAATACACTTGCCATAAACTCTTCAGAACTGATAGACTTGTGGCGCCAACCTAAAGATCATCAAGTTTGTTCAAATCATCAGAGAAAAAAAAAAAAAACTGGATCAGGATGAGTTTGCAGAATGTTGAATTTACAATATAAATTTTGATTATTATTCGTATATTACATTCATCTCAAAGTAAATCTAATGAATTTAAAATTTATTATTGTTAAATTTTCATCAAAATATCATGATTCAAAAAAATTTCACCATTAAAGCCTTATCTAACAGAAACATTTTATATAAGAAATTTCAAAATTGTTAGATTGGTTTTGAGGTGAGGACCATACATAAATAATCGATTTAAATTTGTGTTATATCCATTTCAAAATAAATCAAGAATTTGAAACCTCTTTGAAAAAAAATTCTTGTCTAGCTCAAATAACAATAAAAAACTGCAAATTGAAACAATAGCCAATAGACAAGAACCTTGTATGTTATGTAGTAGTTTAGCACTTTTGATCCATGCCGGTTAACAAAGAGAACATGTTTTTCTTGTACGTAAAGTTCCAGAACTGCTTTAACCTTCATTGAAAACCAGTAGAGGGTAAGAAAACATTATGATTTGCTGTAAAACTTGGGTCAGGTTCTGAAGCATTGTATGCAGAAAACATCAATTAAACATGCACATGTACATGATACAAACATAAATTCATAAAGGTATGCGGTACTGACTACCGAAGATACTTGGTCGTACCTTAACGTAGAATGATTCTCCCCCTAAATCTGCCTTTTCAGACTACAATATCCAATAACCTTCAAATGTAAAATCAAGCATTTTACTTCAATTATGTATGATGTTTAATGTGAAAACTTATATTTGATTCGCATCAGTCAAGTTAATCAAGCTTGTGCCAACTATAGCAACTTGTTGATCATGAAATTGATCAAGTCGCCTGTAACTCAGGATTTGTTAAGCTTTAAGTCACCTGAAATCTCTAATCACTAGAACTAAAACTCATCAACTCTTCTAAGGAAATGCGACAAAGTTGCCTGGCTACTTTCCTGAATATCACGACTACACCAAAATATCTCCTACAAACTAGGAGTTATCGCCAGAACTCGCTTAGGGATCTTGTTAGAGAACTCATTAAGGATACTCGGCCCTTTATCTAGAAGTTATCTGAACTTCACGCCTAGTGGATAGTTAGCAAAGAAACTTGTTACAAAAATGACTACATGAAGTCTACTTATATAATTTTCTTATTATTTTCTCATATAACACATCATGTGCCATGGACCCTAATTCTCACCTATAAATAAAGGCTCACTAAAATTTTGTACCTTTTAGGCTTCTCTATTTAAATTTCTTATTAAACTAGGTTTTACACACCCTTTCAATTGTTGACCTCTGTATAATACTCAAAGGAAACAAAAATGAAATCATTCCTACACTCTGCTGCAGATCCTGAAATCCAGCGTCGTACCTCGTATCCGCCGAAATCCCACTCAAATCCCAGCTATCCCGCTGCATTCGCATCTCTTCCCGCGATTCCTGCGGAAATCCTACGACCTGGCCTCGGTTACGCTTCTAGTCGAGTCGTTGAATACCGCGCAAAATGAAGCCTTTCGCTCTTCTTCTTCTTCATGCTCCCCCTCCTCTCCTATTCGCAAGCATCCCGACCTCAGCCTTCGCCCCAGTCTCCGATCTCCTATCCCGATCCCTACCCGAAGCCGAACAATCTCCCTCCTCCTTTGCCCTAGTCCCAACTCCAAAGCCTTCGCAACTCCCTCCACTATAGGCCAACTGAGCCCTATCTCCACGAATCACCCAGTCGAACTCTTCCCGAGCTTCCCTCGCACCTGACTCCAGTCTAACCCAGTCCCGTTGCCAACTCTCTCATCTCCCGATCTCCATATAGTCGCAAGCCCTCGATTTACAGAAAAAGAGAGAGAGAGAGAGAGGGAGAGGGAGAGATCCCCTACCTCCTTCGTTGCTGTCCGACTTCACATCCTAGACGACGTTCCTTTCCTGTCGGGTAGGAAGTTACGACATTTTGATCGAGAGCAAGGAGGGGAGCTTGCTTGCTATAAAGGTAACTTACTCCCTTTGGCGTGCTTCTTCGGTCGAGTCCAGTAAATCTTGCCGATCGAAAGAAGGAAATGGAGGATTCATTTCGTTGTGAGATTTACAGCGCGATCAAATCCTGTTTGACAGGATTCAGCATGAATCCTGCTTCAAAGCTTACTTCAAATCCTGCATAAATCTGTTAATTATTATTACTAATTATAATTAATTTTAGTTAATTATAGTTAATTTTTGTTAATTATAATTAATAGAGATTAATTATAATTAATTCTTATTAATTATACTTAATTATTACTAATTATAATTAATTTAATATTAATGATAATTAACTTTTAAATTAAGTATAATTAAGTATTATTAATTATAATTAATATAAGTTAATCATGATTAATTTTTATTAATTACGATTAATTTAACATTAATTATAATTAATTTTCATTAAGTATATTACATTATTATTAATTCTAATTAATTATAATCAATTTACATTAATCACAATTAATTTAAGTTAATTATAATTAATCTTTCAATAGTTATAATTATTTATTGTTAATTATAATTAATTCTTCGTTAATTACAATTGATTTCAATTCATTATATTTAATTTTTATTAATTATAGTTAATTATTCTTAATTGTAATTAGTTATCATTTTGTATACTCCCTTTTGCCTCGATCCACAAGCCTCCACCGCCGGTCCACCTACGCAAAGGTATAATCTCTAAACTTCGATTCCTGCTCTTGTTGTTGGCGACGAGTTAGCAAACTCCCTACGCGCTCACGTAGCGTAGTAGGGAGGGAAGCCAATGCAACGCCTACGACAAGGCGGGCAATCGCCCAAAATCCTTTACTCGACGCTTGCGACGAGCGGCAAACCCCTTACGCGCTCAAGTAGCGTAGTAGGGAGGGAAGCCGGTGTAATTATTATTACTAATTATAATTAATTTTAGTTAATTATAGTTAATTTTTGTTAATTATAATTAATAGATATTAATTATAATTAATTCTTGTTAATTATACTTAATTATTACTAATTATAATTAATTTAATATTAATGATAATTAACTTTTAAATTAAGTATAATTAAGTATTATTAATTATAATTAATATAAGTTAATCATGATTAATTTTTATTAATTAATTTAACATTAATTATAATTAATTTTCATTAAGTATATTACATTATTATTAATTCTAATTAATTATAATCAATTTGCATTAATCACAATTAATTTAAGTTAATTATAATTAATCTTTCAATAGTTATAATTATTTATTGTTAATTATAATTAATTCTTCGTTAATTACAATTGATTTCAATTAATTATAATTAATTTTTATTAATTATAGTTAATTATTCTTAATTGTAATTAGTTATCATTTTGTATACTCCCATTTGCCTCAATCCACGAGCCTCCACCGCCGGTCCACCTACGCAAAGGTATAATCTCTAAACTTCGATTCCTGCTCTTGTTGTTGGCGACGAGTTAGCAAACTCCCTACGCGCTCACGTAGCGTAGTAGGGAGGGAAGCCAATGCAACGCCTACGACAAGGCGGGCAATCGCCCAAAATCCTTTAGTCGACGCTTGCGACGAGCCGGCAAACCCCTTACGCGCTCAAGTAGCGTAGTAGGGAGGGAAGCCGGTGCGGTGCCTGCGACGAGATGGGTAATCCCCGGATCGCTCATGTAGCGTGAGGGGGATGAAAAAACTAAGTACCCATACGTGGGGAAATCTCTGTGTTCTTTGCAACAAGTGCCCGAGACCCCTAAACACTCATGTAGCGGGCGGGGATTGAAGAAAGAAATGTCGCCGCGGTGTCTATAGACATCTACTTGAAGCGCCCATGTGGCGTGGAGGGGAAGGCTGCCTCCTAGTTTTCTCCCAAATAGGAGAGGCGCCGGGAGGCTGCTGAAATTTCATTTGAAATGCAGAGGACTTAAACAAATACTTGAACAACAAGAGACTTGTGAGCTTGGACTTGGACATTGATTTGAAACTCAAATGAACTAAATTCAAATTTGAATAAATAAGGAAAATATTTAAAACAAATTTGAACATAAAGAACTTGAGTTAAGCAAGTCACAATGCAAGGAAAAGACCCAACTTGAATTCAAATGAAAAATGTACAAGTGACTTAAAATTGAGTTGGAATCTAAAAACGAATTGAATTTGAATATGAAGGACCATGCTTAGAAAGGACTAGGACTCAAATGAACCTTAAAAGACTTGAACTTGTAAGGATTCAGCGGACTCAAACAAACTGTGAAGGACATAAACTTGGTGACAATGACTTGTACTTTGAACTTGAACAACAACAATTCATATACGATGAATGTAGCATCCTACAAACCAATGCAAGAAGGATGTAAAAAAAATATATCATTCATACTCTTGATGCAAGGGACTTGGATTAAACTTGGACTGGATTATGATGAATAGTCAACAAGAACTTAATTTGAATGATGATACTAACAACTCAAATGGATCAAGGGGAGGCTTGAACTTTTAAAGACAATAAGGGACTCAACTGAACTGCAAAAAGACTTGAATGAAATGACAAGAGAACTTAGACAAATAACAGAAGACCTGAATCGAACATCAACATGAATACTTCTAGGACCATTATGCGTGTCACAGATCATTCTCAAAAATGACAAAGAACTTGTCTTTAAACATGGATTTTGATCGCAAGGACATGAATGTAACAACAAATTAATGTCTATATGCAAACAAGTAAGTGGAACCTCATAATTAATGAGGATTGAAGGGTCACTCATGAGTAACAATAACAAACATACAATAGACTTCATGGATTCATCAATGACTATATACAAGGAATACAATAACATCCCTACATCCAACCGTCACTCAGTATCAAGTAAGTACACTGGTCTTCTGCAAGCATATGCTGATGATACAAAATGAATGCAAGTTCCTACGAGCGGTGGTAGAAGTTCTGCTAAGCACACAACATGCCCTCTACAAGAAGGATACGAGGAGCCTACGACAAGTACTAAGATACTTATACAGCTTGTAATAAGGAAGCGACAAGTAAATGCACCTGTCTCCTACAAGCAGGGGGATTCAATATATAATGAACTAAAAGACATGTCATCTTTGAATAATTCAAGAAGAATGCAGCTTCTATGTAGTTAACATTATTCAGTTGTAGGCGACTACACCGATCTGCCACAGACAAAAATAGAAGATGTCCAACAAATTCGAACACCTACGAGCCATTGCAGTAGATTTGCTGCGTGAATAATAAACTGTTTACGAGCAAGGGTAGCAGACATACAGCAAATACAAGTGCCTACAGGCTCCTATGGAAGACCCATCGTATACTCAACGCACCACTACAAACAAATATAGAAGAGAACTACATTTGATATGAACTACTACGAGCTGCTATAGGAAACCCTACTATGTACTTAATGTGTCGTCCACAGGCAAAATACAAAACAATTATAGCAAATACAGATGCTTATTGCCGACGCTGGGAGACTTGCATGCAAAGCATGACCACGAATAAAAGCATCATGCGAATACAATTATCAAAAGCAGGAGATTCGTTAGTGCATTACAACCCACCTGCAGAAAGCAACCAGCAGTGCACGACAGTCTACCTGTGCAACGCAGCGAACAACTCAGTCTAGAAGCTACTACAATACGTCACCGGATCTGCAACACCCATGCGAGCAGACAGAAGGAGTACAAATCCCCAAATGAAATCCTAGCGCAAAGCCACCGGATCCACAACATCTATGCAAGCGGACAGAAGGCGTTTACAAATGTTCTAAAAATACCCCCGCACGTGCACCTTAATTTATATACACATAGGAACACAAAAGGGGTAAATACAACCATACCTGCATGGGCCTCAGCGAGCGTGTTATTGGTACACACGTGACGTCTAGGAATGCTACGCGGGTCAATAAATTTAAATCCGATCCTCCTGAGCAGATAAATAGGAGTCGACAAGGTTTAACAGATAATTATAAATTGCACCCAAATACCCGCATGGGCCCCGGTGAGTGTGTTATTGGTACACACGTGACGTCCAGGGATGCTGCGTGGGTTAATAAGTGAATTCAAGTTCGAGCCCGATCCTTCTATGTGGATAGATAGGAGTCGACACGGCTCGAACTATTAAATAAATATGCAGTTGCAAGGTCGACCAGGATATTTATTTTCATGCATTCATATTAGACCTTCAACCAAGAAAATTCACTAACGAAGTTACAAAGCCTATGAAACCCCGATCCTCTGTCGACAGCTCGACAGAATCGACAAGGTCCTAAACACAAATGTTTTTTAATGACCCCATGTACCCCGATGATGGCCGCGTTGATAGAAAATCTCAACCGGAGGGGTTAATTTCAACCATTTCAAAATACTTTCAAATGCCATCCAAATACCCATCAAAATCCAAAACTCCAAATTTTCAAAAATACCAAGATCCAAAATCCCAAATCCAGAGATGTTTAAAATTGAAAATTAATCATTAACCACTCAAAGCAAAATCCATCCACCCTCCGCAACAGTTTGTCGAGGTGGACAAATTGAAATTTACTTCAGCTCACATAGAGCTAATGCCTGATTGAGAATATCACTAGGATCAATTCTCAAACAATCTCCTGCCAGTAAGGACGTGGTACGTGTCCTTTAACTGGCAGTTTCGCCGCCAAATGACATTGCAGGATAAACGGTTATAACCCGGGGCCCTTTGAACCGAGCGGTTTTGCCGCCAAATAGCACCACATGATACTGGTTATGGCCAGAGCCAATATAGTCCTTATTGACATCAAATCTTTGAGATATGAATCAGTAGGATATGATCGATAGGGCACAAAGCCCTCTGTTAGCTAAGGTGGATTCAAATTTATCCTCTTAGATAAATACTCATCACCAAGTTTACAAGGTACCCTTGGACGAAGCAACCCATGGCTGCCGACAAGGATCCTTCTGTCAAGTTGGGTCGACTACCTCCTCTGACTAAGTAGACCAAGGACCACGATGGCCCGTGACGATGGAACCATGGGATCTTGATCGGATCCATCATCCATTCCCCCATCATCTGCTTTAAGTGCAAGATGGTGAAATTTCCTAATTTTATATATCAAAATTTTAAACCCCAAACCCATGCTGCTATTATATGCCAGATGCACGTATTCTATGTATCTGATTGATGACTAGCCTTAATCGAAAGTTCTCTCTCGTTATCGGGAGGGGTAATTAACAGGGGCTTGCGCCTATAGGAAATCAAAACTTAGATCATAAAGTCCTCGCAAAATGAGGGCGAAATCTCTGGATAGTGTCTTATCTATAAACCCATCTGCCTTCCAAAATTTACCCCTGAACTTAATTCCATTAAAACTCCCCGAAGAAAACAAAAATGGGCGGAGGCCGGGGCCGAATTTCGGAGCCCACATCAATCTTTAATTCCAATTCAAGTAAACATTAATTTCTGAACGCATAATCTCTCTCTCTCTCTCTTTCTCTCTCTCTCTCTCCCCGTAGTAAGATCTTGATGAAAGTCCACACATAAACATTGGATCCAACATAATATCTCCACAAAACAATACTCTATAGTTCTCCAAGAATCAAACCTATTAAGCATGCTCTGCAATAAAAAAAGGTTTATATATAGCTTCGATAATTTGTAAAACATTTTTCTTCAAGAATCACATATTTCATGCAATGGAATTTCCACACAAATATCACTTTTTTAATGCATGGCTAAACAATCATAATGATAAACCTCGGGTTAAATCATGCTAAATATAAAAAAGAATGTAATCTCTTGTTCGTCAAAGCCATTGTCATAGAAAATTAACAGTATATAACATTGAATTTCATCAAAGACATGAAAATTACTAATTAACTTATTAAATAAATTTTCATACTTATTTAGCAATTCATCAATCATATGAAAAAATATATATATATAAATAACCAATAATAATCCCACTTAAAAAATCATGTTTAATTCAAAAACATTGTAAATAATCTACACATTGAAAATTGCAATTTTCTTCTCATAAAATCGAAACTATCTATTGTGAGAATTTGGATGCATTTCATTAATTTTATCTTAAAAAGTTTTTTATTCACATATGCCACAAGTTTTAATGATAAAGAGAATTGACAGCTTTCATCTTGCATTTGAAGGTCATAACAACTAAATTTAAAGAGAAAAACATTCTCTTCCATGGAGGAAAGCTCAATGCTATATAAATTATGTGCATGCATATAACCATCTGTGGGCTCCGAAAATTTGGCCCTGGCCTCCGCTTGCTTTTGTTTTTCTTCGAGAGGGGAGTTTTAACGGATTTAAGTTCCAGGGTAAATTTTGGAAGGGAGATGGGTTTGTAGATAAGACACTACCCAGAGATTTCGCCCTCATTTCACGAGGACTTTATGATCTGAGTTCTGGTTTCCTATAGGCGCAAGCCCCTATAGTTAATTACCCCTCCCGATCACGAGAGAGAACTTTCAATTAAGGCTAGTCGTCAATCGGATACGTAGAAATACGTGGATCTGGCATATAGTAGCAGCAATAGGTATTTGAAACATTGAAAGTGTTGGAGAATTTGATATTTAAAATAGAAATTTCACCATCTTGCACTTAAAGCGGATGGTGGGGGAATGGATGATATAGACCCAATCAGGATCCCATGGTTCCGTCGTCCCGGGCCATCGTGGTCCCTGGTCTACTTAGTCAGAGGAGGTAGTCGACCCAACCTGACAGAAGGATCCTTGTCGGCAGCCCTGGGTTGCTTCGTCTAAGGGTACCTTGTAGACCTGGGGTGAATATTTATCTAAGGGGGCAAATTTGAATCCACCTTAGCTAACAGAGGGCTTTGTGCCCTATCGATCATATCCTATTTATTCATATATCAAAGATTTGATGCCATTGGGGAGCATACGGGCTCCGGCCATAACCATAATATAATGGTGCCATTTGGCGGCGACCACCTGGTTCAGAGGGCCCCAAGTCATAACCGTTTATCCTGCAGTGCCATTTGGCGACGAAACTGCCGGTTAGAGGACTCATACCACGTCTTTGCTGGCAGGAGATTGTTTGAGAATGGATCCTAATGATATTGTCGACCAGGCATGAGCTCTTTGTGAGCTGAAGTATTTTTTAATTTGTCCATCTCGGCAAACTGTTGCGGAGGGTGGATAGGTTTTATGCTTTAAATAGCTGATGAGTGGATTTTTTTGGGTTTTGGATTTAAGGGGAGTTTTGGATTTTGATGGGTATTTGGATGGGCATTTGAAAGTGTTTGTGAACCCCTCCGGTTGAGATATATATTCAGCACGGCCATCATCGGGGTGATGGGATCATTTCTCATTTGTGGATTAAACCCTGTCAACTCTATCGGACTGTCGATAGAGGATTGAGTTTTATAGGCTTTATGCATTTATAAGTGAATTCTCTTGATTATAGGCATTGAAAGCCTAATACAAACTATAAAATAAATATCTCGGTTGATCTCGCGATCGCATATTTACTTAATGATTTGAGTCATGTCAACTCCTATCTACCCGTATAGAATGATCAGGCTCGAAATGGAATTCACTTATTAACCCGCGTAGCATCCCTAGATGTCACGTGTGTACCAATAACACGCTCGTCGGGGCCCATGCGGGTCTACAATTGCACGTGCATTTTTGTGTACTTATGTGCAAACAAGCTACGGTGCAAATGTGGGGGCATTTTTGGAATATTTTAGTTGTACGGGCGACTGTCATTTGAATGCAGCATTTTATCTTGGAAGCTCGTAGATGCCTTCTGTCTGCTTGTACGAGTGTTGCAGATCCGGTGGCATAGCATCGTTTGGGGATTTGTATACATTAACTACTGCATACATTATCATCATAGCTTGCACAAGGGTTGATGTATTTGACTGGTATAGAGAAGTTGTCGACGTGCACGAATCTCCTTTGCTTTTAGGGATCGATACGCTTGCTTGCATGTTATTTTCAAAGAGAGATTATGATATCCCAATACGTTGTTTGTAAGTGAATTGATATATTCACCTACAGAATGTTGATGATGAATGTATATTGGCGTTAGATGCAAGATATTGTTGCATTCATTACATATGTTTATACTTTCTTTACAAGCATATGATTGCACTCATCATTGCCTCTATAAGGTAACGATTGATGCCGTCGTTAAGGGACTTTGTACATTTGTTTGCACGATTGATAAAAATGTTGCAATCAATCACCATTGTTCTTCCTTGGTTTGTAATGCCTACTTGCTTTAACTTGCCATTATAGTGCATATCATCATTAATCAACATTGAAACTTTGTTAAGCATAAGCCCCATTACTTGCATGAAGTTTGTTCGATTGTGATCGCTTTAAGAAGATTATGCTGGAGTCCACAAGTTCTTGCGCTCATTTTGAGTTGTTTTCTTGTATGGAGTTTGTTTTTGGAGCGATGTTCACCACCAATGATGTTCGACATTTCACTTGTTTACTGATGTTACTTTTAAATCTATACTTGTATTTTGACATTCCTCTATCCAATGTCAAGTTCACATTTATTTGATTCTTGCTCATTTCAAGTTCCATGTCGTTATGAGTTTGGTTTCTTAAAGTTCATTCAAGCTCAAGTTCTATGTTCAGGTCCCCTGTAGTCCAACTCAAATTTGCTACTTGAGTTCAAGTGTCCAAATCAAGTTCGTGTAGTCTTGTCAAATTTAAGTCCAAGCATAGTCCTTTGACCCAAGTCAAGTTTTGGCTTAAGTTCAAATGTCCAAGGCCTTGTTTAGTTCAAGCTCCAAATTATAGTTCAAGTTTCAACTCTTTTCAATCTCATTTGATTAAGCTTGATTTAGGTTTGATTGAAGTTTGATTTTATTTTCAAATTATGTTCAAATTAAGTTCCAAAATTCTTGTCCAAGTCCCCCTTCTTTTGAGTTCAATCGAATCCAAGTACTGTCTCAATTTCACCCGAAATTTCGACAGCCTCCCGACGTCTCCCCCGTTTAGAGGAAATTTTGGGAAACTGGGCCATCCCACCACGCGAGCAAAAGCGTGTATGGGGTCTTCGACGGTACTTGTTTAAAAGACAGTTGGCTTTCCCCTCGCTTGAGGGTACGTATAAGTAACCAACATTTCGCCGTAGGTATCGTACCGGATTCCCATCCCACCACGCGAGCAAACGCGTGTATAGGCGGGTTTTCAGTACGCCACGAACGCTGAAATGAGGCTTTAAGTGATTACCTGCCTCGTTGTAGGCGCCACACCGGGGTCCCATCCCACCACGCGAGCAAACGCGTGTATATGCGGTTTTCCGGTGCGCCACGAATGACGAGAACAGGAATCTAAGTTTGAGAATATTTATACCTTCGAGGTCGGATATGACGGCGATGTGGCGAGATGCCCAAAATACAAGTTACAAAAATCCACAAAATGATTTTTACCCTCCTCTTTCCTTTGCACCTTTTTTTATTCTCCTCTTTCTATTCTCTTTTTTTTTTTAATTTTGTTTCTATCTCTTTTTTTTTTAAACATGTATCTTCCTTTTATTTTTTACAAATCTCTCTTTTTCCCCTTTTTTTATCACATCTCTCTCTCTCCCTCTCCCTTTTTTTTATATTCTCTTCCTCCCCTTTTATTTCTTCTTTCTTCTTAACATAAATATATATACACATACATTTTTGAACATATGTATGTGCATACATATCAATCATGATGATAACAAAAGGAAGTTATCAACAATAATAACATAGCTAATGATGGTAATAATATGAACAAGGTATAACACTGAAAAATGAAGTAACAGAGATGATAATAATAGCTACTGATAGTGTAGGCAGTTGAGTGTACTGTTTGGGCCTTTTGGGATTGAAGGGAAGATTTGAATAGATTGGTTTAGTGGGCTACCTTATTGAGCTATGGAATATATACTTATATGGACTATTGAAATAAGATAGTGGGCTCTTGCTGTTATTTGATAATAAAGGAGAAATGGGCTTTTATCTATAGTGAGATTGTTCGGAAAGGACGGCTGGGCTGATTTGAGAATGCAGTGGAGCTATTTTGGACGGCTGCTCACGGGCTTTGGGATGCAGGAAAGTCTTGGCTGATCTCTGGAGCTAATAACGGGCTTGAGGTGAATGTAATAGTGGACTGCAGCTAGCCAAGGTTTGGGTTTGTTGGTTTGGATCCTTTGTGGGCTATTGGGGATGAGTAAAGGATGGTTGTATTAACGGTAATGGGCTATAGTGGAGTGGAGTAGTGTGGGAGAGCTGGTGGGCCTTTACAAATGCTGTATGGATAGAGTAAAGAGGGATGTCTGGGATTTTGTAGGTGGGCTTTTAGGAGTTTAAAATGGGCTGAATCAATAACTTCAACAGGCTCTCCATCCTTGGCTCAAATACACTACCAATGGCATTCTATATAATTGCTTCAACTAATAGAGAATACAAAAAAAAATTCTCTGGATGAAGAAGCCTTCTTCCACCAACATGTTATATAGGGATAATGCTTGGTCCCTTCCTCCCAGCACCTATTTGAACGCACACCAATTGCTGTTGGGAATGCAGAAAATAGAAGAAATACTATGGCCTCCCCACATGAGACAACAGGGTAATGGATCTTCACGTGAAAACGTAAGATGGAAAAAGCAAAAGCTGCTGACGTGTCTTCCCCCCCCTTTTTTTTATCAAACTCCTCTCCTCTTCTTCTCTTTTTTTTTGTTCTTTTTTTTTATACATACATATATACATAATAATAATTATAACAATAATAATGACTAACTTTAAAAGAAAAGAATATACAATATAATAAATAACTAGCCAAGCAAAATAAGATTTTACCTGTAATGGATTGCTCTGATTGGATTGAGTTGGCTATTTGGATTCGTGTAGGGTGGAGATTTGGGCTTTACTTATGGTGGGGTGGGCTAGAAAATTTGCTGTAGGGTTTAGGAGAATGGTAAGGCTTAAGTGTAATAGATGGCAACAGGAATTAGTAGAATTTGATTGGTGTAAGGAGCTGTTTGGATGTGGGGATAAAGACAATGGATATTACTATAGCTCGAGACTGACAAAGACCTGCTTCTGTTCACGTGAAGCTGCTATTGCCTTAGCTTCCACTGATTTTTTTTATATATAATGGGCTGGAGGCGTAGCAGGAATTCAGTTTCTAATAAGTTGATAGTCGACGTACAAGGGGGAGCTAGGCGGAAGGTGATTTCGTGTAAGGGAGCTTGCGAGAAACTTCCAGTTCAGGGAAGGTGACGAGATCTTTCAGGGAGGCTGGATTGATTCGGAGGGAGGTTGAGTTGGATAAGAGGTCACGGTTCTGGCTTCACTTGGCTCTTGGCTTCAGGATTATATTCAAATGACCAGCAACCAGTAAGGGCTGGAAAGAGGGCTTGAAATCGGGAGAGAGACGAACAGGGAAGCCCGAAACTCTGTGCGTGGGAACTGGAGAAAAAAAAAAACTAGAACTAACGTCCATTTTGCCTATATTTAACAAGGGGATTTTTGTGTTTGGACAAGGCAAGCCAGCTGCGACGAGGAGACCTGTCGGCGAAAAGACTTCGACACGACGAGGTACATTAAAGAGCATTAATAGATTTAACTTCTTTCCTCCATTTGGCACCTGCTCTTATTAAGACTTTTTGTAAGTTAAATGCCGTATGCATGAAATATCATCTACTGCATTAATTTAGAATGACTGGACCACATTAGCAGAGTCAAAATTGCTCCAATTTGCGTGTCATCTCAATTTACGTGCATATTGCCTCATTTAATGTGTCAATTTCGTCGAATATCGGAATTAAACAAATTGATAGTGGATTTAGGGTATTGCTGATGTTTTGATCGCAATGATGCAGTCCATTTCGCGATCGAATGTCGTTTGGGCACAAATTTCTATATTTTTACATGGGGATTACCTCGATTTGCATGCACCACTTTAATTGAACAAATTAGTAGTGCATTTAGGGTATTGTCGACGTTCCGAACACGACGCAGTCTGTTTCACGATCGAACTTTGTTTGGGTACAAATTTATATACTTTTAAATGAGGATTACCTCGATTTGCGTGCACCACTTTAATTGAACAAATTGGTAGTGCATTTAGGGTATTAACGATGTTCCGAACACTGACGAAGTCCGTTTGTCGATCCGACGTCATTTGGGTGGCGCCGAACAACATTTTCCTTAAAATTTGTGTTTTGTCTCGAAATTCATGCCACCAATCTGGATAACCCAAAATGTAGTTCCTGAGTATTTGTAATATTCTGAATGCAATGACGAGGTCCGTTTTGCAATCAGACTTCGTTTGGGCAATGCCGAGGACTCATTTTCTCGATAAGCGTGTTGCCTCGGGATTCTTGCCACCAATTCGGATGACCCAAATTGAACATAGAAAATGTAACTTTTGAGTATTTATGATATTTCGATCGCAATGGCGAAATCCATTTCACGACCGGACATCATTTGTACAGCGTCGAAGTTGATTTTTCTTGAAATCTGTGCCACCAACCCAGATGATCCAATTTGAATATAGAAAATATAGCTTTTAAGTATTTGCGATATTCCAGTCGCAATGGCGAAATCCATTTCGCGAACGGACATCATTTGGATTGCGACGATACTAATTTTTTTCAAAATTCGTGCTGTTGCGTCTGGATCCGTGCCACCATTCTGGATGTTCAAAATTGAATAAACAAGACTTTATTTTTATAGGTTGACAACATTCCAGACCTAATGACAAAGTCTGTTTGTCGATCTGACATCATTTGATCAACCTAACGTTTTAATTTCGGGTGTCGGTCGTCCCTTTTGACCGATCTCATCTGATTTGACTGCGAGGGGTCTCGACCTAGCAAAATTTGATGTTTTGATCGCAACGGCGCCGTCCGTTGGGCAATCAGAGGTCATTTAACACTTCAAGTGATGTGTCGGACCAACCCGCGTACTACTTGATTCATCATTTTTATCCTTTTATGCGTGGTTTGAGTTGTGAGGGTCAACAAATGCCCCCCAACAAATGTGGTTCGCGTCTAGAGCATATCACGTTTGTTGTAAGCTAATTGACAACTCTTAGTAGCTTTCCCTCTTTTTTGTAGCGCATATGATTACCACCACTGCCTTTTGACGTATTTTCATTCTCTCCTCGTGCAGGAGATGTTTTGTTGGCGGAGGCCCGACGACTTGCCTCCAGGCAAGCCCAGTGAGGATGCCATTGACCGATGTGACCCTCAGGGAGATGTTGATGTTCGAGACAGACTGGAGCAGCACCAGGATATGCTTTAAGGGCGTGACATTTTCCATGACTTCTTTGCTCGCCTCCCTCTACTTCCGGAGCTTCCTGAGAATTCTGTTCCTTTTGAGAACCCGGACAGGTGGGTCACCAGCCTCAGACTACATTGCGGGGAGTACCACCTGCTAGAGAGTTCTATTGTGCAGCTTAGTTCTGGTACCTGCGACGTTTTGGAGCCTGCAGCAGATACAGCTGAGCCAGTTAGGCAGTCGAGGCTTCTCAGTCATAGGCAGTTGCAGCCGACTCCACTGGAGTGGCCGAGGGATTCTACAGTTGGACAGATTCAGAGCCCGATCAGCTGGTATGTTCACTGGGCCCGCTACGTACTTCAGGCACACAGGGAGGCTCTTCGAGCGGTAGGGATCTACGAGGCAGTGTACGCCTCACTGTTTGACTATGGACGACTCCTTGCTTCTTGGGCCCGTGGTTTGGTTGAGTTCTGGGATGTTGGGCGTAGTACTTGTTGGGTCGGAGCGGAGGAGCTTACAGTTACACTTTCAGACTTGCAGACGGTCTTTGGGCTACCAGTCTTTGGACACAGTTTTGAGGAGTGTGTGCCTCCGGACGAGCAGCTGTTTCACCGGGTTCCTTCAGCGGATGGTGACAGGAGAGGTAGGTTAGCACTACCGTCTATCTACCCCACGCTTCTCGGCCACTACAGACAGACGTACAGAGGGTCAGGTTTGTCGGGGCGTTTCCGAGCTGCCATGCCTGCAGACCTTTGGATCCGTAGTTTCCTCAGGAGGGGTGCTTGTCTCCAACTGCAGCATCACTACACGACCCATTTGGCTTCGGTTTACAGCGAGGCGTTCCGTTGGCAGTGGAGACCGCTGAGCCTTTTTCTTCCACTAGTGGTGCTTCTCCAGCGTTACCAGGTGTTGACGAAGACCTTCTACTAACGGGATTTTTGGCACTGGCTCAGCACCTTCGTACTTCCACTTAGGACTGGATCTTTGAGATGAAGCATTCTACTAGCAGTCAGTCAGTTGTCTGAGGGGTAGAGGCTTGCTCTAGCTCCTGCCGTCTTTGCTAGAGTGTACAGAGTTTTACGGACAGTTTCTGAGGCCCGTTCTCTAGAGACCCAGGATTCAGTTTTACCGTGGCAGTACTTGCTTGCTTGGGTTCACTTGCATGTCCAGGGAGCCTTTTCCTGTTTAGAGACCCCAGCCTACTTCTTACAGAGAGGGTTTGCCACAGTTCTTCCAGGCGTCTTCTACCTTCGAGTCAGAGAGGATCCGTCTGTTTTTGTTTGCCCCGCAGCTAGTCTCAGACAGATTTGCCCTGGTCTACCAGCCAGACATTGTTAGTTTGCCACCCCACCAAAGGGGTATAGTTGTAGTTGATGGGGTTGACCGCAGAGGTAGGCGCACTCTATTGCTTCGTAGTCAGAGTTTGGCGGTTGCTGAGTACTTTATCAGCATACGGCCAGGATGGTTGTGCCACCGTCAGGGTGGTTTTGTTACGTTGGAGGGCTACCAGCCCAACAGGGTAGCCAGGCAGTTCGGTTTCTCACAGGCTACAGCCTACGATGGACGGATACCACTTCCAGGGGTTACGGATGCACGACGCATAAGGGCTGTTCCACAAGAGAGTCGTTTTTACGTTGCAGCTCTGACTTGGTTACACCTGCTGAGGCTTGGGGCAGGTTCCAGTTTTCTTCTTGCCCTGCCGTCCAGTTCTACTGTGGTTAGCTACACAAGACTATCTTGGATGCGGCTGTCTTTCGGACCTGCCCTAGAGTACGGCGCCAGGAGGTACGAACGTCGAGTGCGAGAGCTTGGATTGTCGAGGGGATAGAGGACTCGTCGGGTTCTTCCAAAGATTGCAGGTGGCAGAGGTACTTTCATACCCCTTCTCTTCTTTCCTTCTTGTCAGTTTTGATATAAATTTGGTAATTTAATATATATTATTTGGTGCAGGGACACGTTGAGGCCCATACTGCTGTTGGGGCCGTTGTTCCTTCTCCTTCTGGAGTTCCAGATGTGGCACCCGCGCCACATCACGCAGAGGTTTCCCAGCCGTCTCGTCGGCGGACTAGTTCTCAGCGCGTGACTCCTTCCAGATGGTCTGTAGACGCTCGTCCTCCTCCCACAGACCTCGGGGAGAGCACACAGGAGCCGAGGAGGTCAGACTTTACCGGGTACAGTACACCAGGACCTTCCGGCTAATTCTCCTTTCCGGTGGACCCCTACGGGTCGTTCTTTCCAGGTGAGTCTTCGGGGACTGGCGCTGCTTTGCTTACAAAGTTCTTTGGGGGGGCGTCGTACACGCAGCCGTCGTCAGACCTTGTTCCGTCAGAGTTCTTCTTTGCGGGCTATTCAGCTGACTTTGCAGGTCCCTCCTCCATCCCAGCCAGTCACCCAGCCGACTCAGCAGGCCCTTCCACAGGTACGCGTTAATTGTAAGTTAATTTATTTTCAATGCATTATTATGATATCTGTGATTATATTAATTGTTTATAATCTTTCGTGTAGTGGCTGAGGGAGTTGACTACACGTCGGAGATTTTTTGCTACGCTCCCCGACCACCGGACTCCACGACTACTAACAGGTGTAGCCACCTAGCGAAGGTTCTAAGGAGCTTGATTTTCAGCGTCGACCCGAGCACTCCAGAGTCTTGGGTCGATTTTACTTCTTCTGCTGACCGGATCCTAGTCCTGCTTGTCGAGTTTGGGGTGGACACCACCGAGTTACGTTTTTGGGAGGCGGTGTGTCGTGAGACAGAGTTTCGTATCCAGCGGCTGAGGCCCCTTTCTATTACCCGGGCCAGAGTTACACTTCCGCAGCTAGAGGAGATGGTTGCTAGCCGCAGGGCACTGGCCGACGGCGCCCACGACAGAGTAGACAGTAGTGCAGAGGCTCTGAGGAGACACCACCAAAGTTCTTCTGGCATGACTCAGGAGATGGACAGATTGACGACGCGTATGCAGGCTCTTTGGGGGGACATCAGGCAGATGTTGTCCAGGACGCGTCACCTACAGGGGGAGCGTGGCCGACGGGACCGCCTCACTATGAGGGAGGAGCAGCGCCACAGAGCCTTACAGCAGGAGATGATGGAGGCCGACTCCTTACTAGCACAGGCCGTCGAGCAGTTTCAGAGAGTTCAGACAGAGTTCCAGACCTTGGACGAGGTTACCGGACTTGTCCAAGGTCTGGAACTCTGTCTGAACTCTTTGAAACTGCTCGACGGCCTGTGCTAGTAAGGAGTCGGCCTCCTTCATCTCCTGCTGTAAGGCTCTGTGGCGCTGCTCCTCCCTCCTAGTGAGGCGGTCCCGTCGGCCACGCTCCCCCTGTAGGTGACGCGTCCTGGACAACATCTGCCTAATGTCCCCCCAAAGACCCTGCATGCGCGTCGTCAATCTGTCCATCTCCTGATTCATGCCAGAAGAACTCTGGTGGTGTCTCCTCAGAGCCTCTGCACTACGGTCTACTCTGTCGTGGGCGCCGTCGGCCAATGCCCTGTGGCTAGCAACCATCTCCTCTAGCTGCGGGAGTGTAACTCTGGCCCGGGTAACAGAAAGGGACCTCAGCCCCTGGATACGAAACTCTGGCTCACGACACACCGCCTCCCAAAAATGTAACTCGGTGGTGTCCACCCAAACTCGGCAAGCAGGCCTAGGATCCGGTCAGCAGAAGAAGTAAAATCGACCCAAGACTCTGGAGTGCTTGGGTCGATGCTGAAAATCAAGCTCCTCCGAACCTCCGCTAGGTGGCTGCACCTGTCAGTAGTCGTGGAGTCCGGTGGTCGGGGAGCGTAGCAAAAAATCTCCGACGTGTAGTCAACTTTCTCAGGCACTACACGAAATATTATAAACAATTAATATAATCACAGATATCATAATAATGCATTGAAAATAAATTAACTTACAATTAACGCGTACTTGTGAAAGGGCCTGCTGAGTCGACTGGGTGACTGACTGGGATGGAGGAGGGGCCTGCAAAGTCAGCTAAGTAGCCCGCAGGGAAGAAGAACTCTGACGAAACAAGATTTGACGGCGGCTGCGTGTACGACGCCCCCCCAAAGAACTCTGTAAGCAAAGCAGCGCCGGTCCCCGAAGACTCCCCTGAAAAGAACGACCCGTAGGGGTCCACCGGAAAGGAGAAGTTGCCGGAAGGTCCTGGCGTACTGTACTCGGTAAAGTCTGACCTCCTCGGCTCCTGTGTGCTCTCCCCGAGGTCTATGGGAGGAGGACGAGCGTCTACAGAACGTCTGGAAGGAGTCACGCGCTGAGAACTAGTCCGCCGATGAGAGGGCTCGGAAACCTCTGCGTGATGTGGCGCAGGTGTCACATCCGGAACTCTAGAAGGAGAAGGAACAACGGCCCCAACAGCAGTATGAGCCTCAACGTGTGTCCCTGCACCAAATAATATATATCAAGTTACCAAATTTATATCAAAACTGACAAGGAAAAAAGAGAAGGGGTAGGGAAGTACCTCTGCCACCTGCAGTCTCTGGAAGAAGCCGGCGGGATCTTTGTCCCCTCGACAACCCAAGCTCTCGCACCCGACGCTCGTACCTCCTGGCACCGTGCTCTTAGGGCAGGTCCGAAAGAAAGCAGCACCCAAGACAGTCGTGTGTAGCTAACCCCAGTAGAACTGGATGGCAGGGCAAGAAGAAAACTAGAACCTATCCCAAGCCTCAGCAGGTGTAACCAAGTCAGAGCTGCAACGTAAAAATGACTCTCTTGTGGAACAGCCCCCATACGTCGTGCATCCGTAACCCCTGGAAGTGGTATCCATCCATCGTAGGCTGTAGCCTGTGAGAAACCGAACTGCCTGGCCACCCTGTTGTGCTGGTAGCCCTCCAACGTAACAAAACCACCCTGACGGTGGCACAACCATCCTGGCCACATGCTGATAAAGTACTTAACAACCGCCAAATTCTGACTATGAAGCAGTAGAGTGCGCCTACCTCTGCGGTCAACCCCATCAACTACAACTGTACCCCTATGGTGGAGTGACAAACTAACAATGTCTAGCTGGTGGACCAGGGCAAATCTGTCTAAGACTAGCTGCGGGGCAAAGAAAAACAGATGGATCCTCTCTAACTCGAAGGTAGAAGACGCCTGAAAGAACTGTGGCAAACCCTCTCTATAGGAAGTAGGCTGGGGTCTCTAAACAGAAAAATGCTACCTGGACATGCAAGTGAACCCAATCAAGCAAGTACTGCCACGGTAAAATTGAATCCTGTGTCTCTAAAGAACTGGCCTCAGAAACTGTCCGTAAAACTCTGTACACTCTAGCAAGGATGGCAGGAGCTAGAGCAAGCCTTTGCCCCTCAGACAACTGACTGGCTGCTAGTAGAATGTTGTATCTCAAAGATCCAGTCCTAAGTGGAAGTAAGAAGGTGCTGAGCCAGAGTGCCAAAAATCCCGCTAGTAGAAGGTCCTCGTTAATACCTGGTAAAGCTGGAGAAGCACCACTAGTGGAAGAAAAAGGCTCAGCGGTCTCCTCTGCCAACGGAACGCCTCGCTGTAAACCGAAGCCAAATGGGTCGTGTAGTGATGCTGCAGCTGGAGAGAAGCACCCCTCCTGAAGGAAACTACGGATCCAAAGGTCTGCAGGCATGGCAGCTCGGAAACGCCCCGACAAACCTGACCCTCTGTACGTCTGTCTGTAGTGGTCGAGAAGCGTGGGGTAAATAGACGGTAGTGCTAACCTGCCTCTCCTGTCACCATCCGCTGAAGGAACCCGGTGAAGCAGCTGCTCGTCCAGAGGCACACACTCCTCAAAAATGTGTCCAAAGACTGGTAGCGCAGAGACCATCTGCAAGTCTGAAAGAGTAACTGAAAGCTCCTCCGCTCCGACCCAACAAGTACTACGCCCAACATCCCAGAACTCAACCAAATCACAGGCCCAAGAAGCAGGGAGGCGTCTATAGTCAAACAGTGAGGCGTACACTGCCTCGTAGATCCCTGCCGCTCGAAGAGTCTCCTTGTGTGCCTAAAGTACATAACGGGCCCAGTGAACATACCCGATGATCGGGCTCTGAATCTGTCCAACTGTAAAATCTCTCGGCCACACCAGTGGAGTCGGCTGCAACTGCCTATGACTGAGAAGCCTCGACTGCCCAACTGACTCAACTGTATCTGCTGCAGGCTCCAAAACGTCGCAGGTACCAGAACTAAGCTGCACAATAGAACTCTCTAGCAGGTGGTACTCCCCGCAATGTAGTCTGAGGCTGGTGACCCACCTGTCCGGGTCCTCAAAAGGAACAGAATTCTCAGGAAGCTCCGGAAGTAGAGGGAGGCGAGCAAAGAAGTCATGGAAAATGTCACGCCCTTGCAGCATATCCCGGTGCTGCTCCAGTCTGTCTCGAACATCAACATCGCCCTGAGGGTCACATCGGTCAATGGGCTCCCAAATGGCATCCTCACTGGGCTCGCCTGGAGGCAAGTCGTCGGGACTCCGCCAACAAAACATCTCCTGCACGAGAAGAGAATGAAAATACGTCAAAATGCAGTGGTGGTAATCATATGCGCTACAAAAAAGAGGGAAAACTACTAAGAGTTGTCAACTAGCTTACAACAAACGTGATATGCTCTAGACGCTAACCATATTTGTTGGGCGGCATTTATTGACCCTCACAACTCAAACCACGCATAAAAGGACAAAAATGATGAATCAAGTAGTACGCGGGTTGGTCTGACACATCACTTGAAGTGTTAAATGACCTCTGATTGCCAAACGGAAGGCGCCGTTGCGATCAGAACATCAAATTCTGCTAGGTCGAAACCCCTCGCAGTCGAATCAGATGAGATCGGTCAAAAGGGACGACCGACACCCGAAATTAAAATGTTAGGTTGATCAAATGATGTCAGATCGACAAACAAACTTTGTCATTAGGTCTGGAATGTTGTCAACCTATAAAAATAAAGTCTTGTTTATTCAATTTTGAACATCCAGAATGGTGGCACGAATCCAGACGCAACAGCATGGATTTTGAGAAAAATTAGTATCGTCGCTATCCAAATGATGTCCGTTCGCGAAATGGATTTCGCCATTGCGACCGGAATATCGCAAATACTTGAAAGCTACATTTTCTATTTTCAAATTGGATCATCTGGGTTGGTGGCACGGATTTCAAAAAAAATCAACCTCGCCGCTGTACAAATGATGTCCGGTCGTGAAACGGATTTCGCCATTGCGATCGAAATATCATAAATACTCAAAAATTACATTTTCTATGTTCATTTTGGGTCATCTGAATTGGTGGCACGAATCCCGAGGAAACACGCTTATCGAGAAAAAGAGTCCTCGGCATTGCCCAAACGAAATCTGATTGCAAAACAGAACTCGTCATTGCATTCAAAACATTACAAATACTCAGGAACTACATTTTGGGTTATCCAGATTGGTGGCATAAATTTCGAGACAAAACACAAATTTTAAGGAAAATGTCGTTCGGCGCCACCCAAATGACGTCAGATCGACAAACGGACTTCGTCATTGTGTTCGGAACATCATTAATACCCTAAATGCACTACCAATTTGTTCAATTAAAGTGGTGCACACAAATCGAGGTAATCCCCATGTAAAAGTATATAAATTTGTACCCAAACAAAGTTCGATCGTGAAACAGACTGCGTCGTTGTGTCCGGAACGTCGACAATACCCTAAATGCACTACTAATTTGTTCAATTAAAGTGGTGCATGCAAATCGAGGAAATCCCCATGTAAAAATATAGAAATTTGTGCCCAAACGACATTCGATCGCGAAATGGACTGCATCGTTGCGATCAGAACATCAGCAATACCCTAAATCCACTATCAATTTGTCTAATTTCGATATTCGATAAAATTGACACATTAAACGAGGCAATATGCACGTAAATCGAGATGGCACGCAAATTGGAACAATTTTGACTCTGCTAATGTGGTCCAGTCATTCTAAATTAATACAGTAGATGATATTTCATGCATACGGCATTTAACTTACAAAAAGTCTTAATAAGAACAGATGCCAAATGGAGGAAAGAAGTTAAATCTATTAATGCTCTTTAATGTACCTCGTCGTGTCGAAGTCTGTTCGCGGACAGGTCTCCTCGTCGCAGCTGGCTTGCCTTGTCCAAACACAAAAATCCCCTTGTTAAATATAGGCAAAATGGACGTTAGTTCTAGTTTTTTTTTTTCTCCAGTTCCCACGCACAGAGTTTCGGGCTTCCCTGTTCGTCTCTCCCGATTTCAAGCCCTCTTTCCAGCCCTTACTGGTTGCTGGTCATTCGAATATAATCCTGAAGCCAAGAGCCAAGTGAAGCCAGAACCGTGACCTCTTATCCAACTCAACCTCCCTCCGAATCAATCCAGCCTCCCTGAAAGATCTCGTCACCTTCCCTGAACTGGAAGTTTCTCGCAAGCTCCCTTACACGAAATCACCTTCCGCCTAGCTCTCCCTTGTCCGTCGACTATCAACTTATTAGAAACTGAATTCCTGCTACGCCTCCAGCCCAATATATTAAAAAAAAAATCAATGGAGGCTAAGGCAATAGCAACTTCACGTGAACAAAAGCAGGTCTTCGTCAGTCTCGAGCTACAGTAATATCCATTGTCTTTATCCCCACATCCAAACAGCTCCTTACACCAATCAAATTCTACTAATTCCTGTTGCCATCTATTACACTTAAGCCTTACCATTCTCCTAAACCCTACAGCAAATTTTCTAGCCCACCCCACCATAAGTAAAGCCCAAATCTCCACCCTACACGAATCCAAATAGCCAACTCAATCCAATCAGAGCAATCCATTACAGGTAAAATCTTATTTTGCTTGGCTAGTTATTTATTATATTGTATATTCTTTTCTTTTAAAGTTAGTCATTATTATTGTTATAATTATTATTATGTATATATGTATGTATAAAAAAAAAAGAACAAAAAAAAAGAGAAGAAGAGGAGGAGAATGATACACAACAAATACAAATATCCATAAATTTTTGTAAAAAGATCTGCAATATATATGAATCCCCTACAAAAACAGATGTACGCACCACATATCATTTATGGGTAGATGCAGAAAGACTTCAGTAAATACAGTATCCTGAAGTCAATTCCAATCCATGAATGAAAACATCTGCCTGCCTACAAACAGCAGTGGGGGAGATCGTATAACGCTACGCCACCGGATCTGCAACATCCGTACAAGCAGATAGAAGGCGTATAAATCCCCAAATGACGCTACGCCAGCGGATCTGCAACACTCGTACAAGCAGACAGAAAGCGTCTACGAGCTTCCAAGACAAAATGCTGCATTCAAATGAAAGTCGCCCGTACAACTAAAATATTCCAAAAATGTCCCCACATTTGCACCGTAGCTTGTATGCACATAGGTACACAAAAATGCACGTGCAATTGTAGACCCGCATGAGCCCCGACGAGCGTGTTATTGGTACACACGTGACATTTAGGGATGCTACGCGGGTTAATAAGTGAATTCCATTTCGAGCCTAATCTTTCTATACGGGTAGATAGGAGTTGACACGGCTTAAATCATTAAGTAAATATGCGGTCGCGAGATCAACCGAGATATTTATTTTATAGTTCATATTAGGCCTTCAAGGTCTATAATCAAGAGAATTCACTTATAAAGCCATAAAGCCTATAAAACTCAATCCTCTATTGACAGTCCGATAGAGTTGACAGGGTTTAATCCACAAATGAGAAATGACCCCATCACCCCGATGATGGCCGTGTTGAATATATATCTCAACCGGAGGGGTTCACAAACACTTTCAAATGCCATTCAAATACCCATCAAAATCCAAAACTCCCCTCAAATCCAAAACCCAAAAAAAATCCCATTTCCAAGATATTCAAAATTGAAATCCAATCATCAACCATTTAAAGCATAAAACCCATCCACCCTCCGCAACAGTTTACCAAGGTGGACAAATTAAAAAATACTTCAGCTCACAAAGAGCTCATGCTTGGTCGACAATATCACTAGGATCCATTTTCAAACAATCTCCTGCCAGCATGGACGTGGTACGAGTCCTCTAACCGGCAGTTTCGCCGCCAAATGGCACTGCAGGATAAACGGTTATGACTCGGGGCCCTCTGAACCAGGTGGTTGCCGCCAAATGGCACCATTATATTATGATTATGGCCAGAGCCCGTATGCTCCCCAATGGCATCAAATCCTTGAAATATGAATCAATAGGATATGATCGATAGGGCACAAAGCCCTTTGTTAGCTAAGATGGATTCAAATTTGTCCCCTTAGACAAATATTCACCCCAGGTCTACAAGGTACCCTTGGACGAAGCAACCCATGGCTGCCGACAAGGATCTTTCTGTCGGGTTGGGTCGACTACCTCGTCTGACTAAGTAGACCAGGGACCACGATGGCCCGGGACGACGGAACCATGGGATCTTGATTGGGTCTATCATCCATTCCCCCACCATCCGCTTTAAATGCAAGATGGTGAAATTTCTATTTTAAATATCAAATTCTCCAACACTTTCAATATTTCAAATACCTATTACTGCTACTATATGCCAGATCCACGTATTTCTACATATCTGATTGACGACTAGCCTTAATCGAAAGTTCTCTCTCGTGATCAGGAGGGGCAATTAACTATAGGGGCTTGCGCCTATAGGAAACCAGAACTCAGATCATAAAGTCCTCGTGGAATGAGGGAGAAATCTCTGGAGCTCACAGATTTCTGGCAACCTCGGAGCCCACAGATTTCTAGCGACTCCGCTGGGGATTGATTTCTCTCTCCATCTTTGGTTAGTCAGCTCAGTACTATCATAGTAGTCAAATCAACACAGATTCAAAATTTTGAATTTTTTTTAAGATAATCATTTAAGGAATAAAATTTTGAATATTCTAAAAATGATTGTTCAACAAATTTATTAAGATAATTTATTTAGCAGTATTTTAATTTTGTATTATTTTAATTGCTTGCTAATGTTATCTACTTTATTTTATATTCTGTGCAAGTCTCTACATTTTTGAAAGTGTGGGGTGATGTATCAGGTTTGATTACTAATCCTTACCTTTCATTTATGCAGATGGAGCTACAGAACACACCGATGACTGTCCAGCTGAGACAAGGAGCTAGGATCCAACTGGCAAATGCCATTATCGAGACTGGAAACGCCGGAGCTACCATCCAGTTTGGTAGTGTTGACTTCCCGGCAATTACTGCAAGGACTACTGCCGTTCCTGTGAACGAGGTGAATTTTGAAAGGCCTGTCAGGAGACTCCAACCTACCGGAGCCCCTACTCGTCGTGCACGTCTGTCAGTACAGCGACCAACCATTGAAGCTTCTACCCGACGTGTGCATCTGTCGGCACAACGACCAGTTGCTGAAAATCCTCGGAAGAGGGTTTCGGTGTTTGAGCGGCTTTCACAGCCAGAGCCCCGGCCACCAAAAGAGTTGTCACCGGTGGAAGAGTTTCTGTGATGACTACAAACACCACATCTCTGCCAAATGGGTTACCTGCACCCGGAAGACACGATGCTGAGGCCTCCTCATCTGGAGGGAGACTCACAAGGAGGCAGAGAAGGAAGACGAATGCTGAGCTGCGTGCTCAGCAGCAACAGCTGCCAGTCCACCCTTCAAGCCTGCCTGCTCAGGAACCCGAAGTTAATGTTCCCACTCGGAACAAGTTTTCTGATTTAAGGTGGGTGAGAAGAAACAGCTCTACTGGGGAGCTGAAGAAGTCCTTTTGGGACCGACAACCTGAAGTCCCAGCCCCTCTAAGGAGAAATGAGCCTGAAACCCTGTCATCCCGAGTGTATAGGGTACTGAAGACAGTAAAAGAAAAGGGATTGAAGAAGAAGAAATTACAGCGGCCATTGACGGTTGAGGCCAGAAGGTCCCCACCACAGGAATCATTGCCTGTGGAGAATCGAAGAAAATCCAGGCCAGCCCCGCGCGGTGAGCATCGGGGCGTGACACCTGAACCTTGGGTTCAGGGATCCGCTGCCGAAAGGTCCCACTAGAAAGGAAAGCAAGTCTGGAGGCCAAGACCTCACAGAGAAGAAAATAAAGAAGGAAGAAAAAGAGAACTAAATCTGGGCGTGACATCCGGTACTGCTTCCCGGAGATCTGCCCCTGCCCACAAGCAACATCAGAGTTGGATCCAAAAGAAGACCCACGATGATGTCAATCCTGACGGTCGACACCTTGGAGAATCCTCCGGGGGATCTCGTCACCTATCATCCCCTCCAAGAGAAGAATCTAATTTCAACTGTAGCCCGCGGATCGAAGAAATCCCCTTACCAAATCAAGAGCCGGAGATCCAATGGCGCCGTCGCTCAGAAATTCGAGTATTAGAAGAAAAAGTGGAAGAAGGCATAGAAGGGGAGGAAAATAAAGAAGAAGAAGAAAACATAGAAGATGATGAATACATGGAAGGGGATGAAAATTTTGAATTTATGGAAGAAGAAATGGAAGAAATGAATGACTCCATAAATATAGAAGTCATCTATATGGCAAGACAGACTCGTGCCATCGAGGAAGTCTACCATGAAGAGGGCGAAGGTGATCACAGTTGGTAGCCCCAACCCAGGCGAACACAACGGCGTCAACGTGAGGTTGAGCCTACTTTCGACAGAGGTGATCCCCTTGATGAGGAAAGAGTTGAAAAAGATGAAGAGGAAGAAAATCCTTTTGCGACTGATGATGTCGTGCTTGCCGATATACTACAGCAAATGGGGGAACAAATGAAAGCTAAAGATAAGGAGATCTCTCAGTTGAACGAGAAAATGACAGGAATGATGGTAGTGATGATGCAAATGATGCAGAAAACTGCAGCCGTCGGTCCCATACCTGATCCCCCTGCCGATCCTCCAAATCTCCAAATACCACAAGGCTCAGGAATACGAGGTGTCCCAAAAAATGGCAATGAAGCTCGCAATGCCGACCGCCAGTCCACTCCACAGAATGTTGCTAGCACCTCCGAGCCCGTGACGGCTGCACAGCTCGAAGGATTAATCACAGAAAAGATAAAGGCCATTATAGCTGTTGACCAGGCTGAAAAGCTGGTGGGCAAAGGTCGTCCATATCCGGCAGAATACGACCAAGTGTCATACCCAAAGGGGTACTCAGTCTCAAAGTTCCATATCTTTAATGGTACTAACAATCCCAGGCAGCACTTGGCGTAATTTAAGGCCACCTGCGGCAACACGGGGGGAAATGACGCCTTACTCTTCAAATAATTCGTCAGTAGTTTAACAGCAACTGCCTTCGAATGGTACGTCGAATTGCCAAACAACTTTGTAAAGACATTTGCGGAGTTAGAGGCTATGTTCGTGAAGAGGTTTGCTAGTGCAATTGAGAAAATTACGATCGCTGACCTCGCCTTAGATAAGTGAAAGAAAGAGGAGTCAGTGTCAAAATATATCACTCGTTGGCACAACCTGAGCATGAAATGTGAACAGCAACTTGAAGAAGAACACGTCGTGTAATTACTGATGGGGAACATCGATGATAAGATGCAACCATTTTTGTGCATGACTATAATTACCACATTTCAGGACCTGCTGGACAGGGTGGCCAAGTTTGAGAAGTTAAATTTGTCGAGATCAGAAGGCCACTTCGATAAGCTTAAAAAGGCTAAAGCCCCAGATGCTAAGAAGAGTGAAATCTACTCTACATCCTCCCTCAGGCCAAATAGGGGGAAGCAGGTGGTTTACAATGTAGACAAAGGCAAGCAGCCGATGCAGTACGAAGAAAAGCCGAAATAAGTTCACAACCCTAACCCTCAGCCGAAGCTGGTACTTGGAGGGAATGATAGGCCACAAACTTTTTAGGGCGGAGGGGATCGCCCAAGGCAAGCAATGGGAACTGGTGATAGAACATTCCCATCTCTCAAGGATAAGATGAATAAAGAATATTCATTTAAAAGGGAGAGTGTCGCCAAGTTAATTCGACAAGCGCTAAAAACAGGTCTAGAATTGCCAGAGTGCAAAAGGCCAGAAGAGTCGAAAGAAACTAGTGACCCAAGTTACTGCCCTTATCACTGAGTGCTTGGCCATCCCATCGAGGATTGCTATATCTTTAAGGATTGGCTCGAAAGAAAATATCAGAGGGGAGAGCTCACATTGTCAGACAATTTGTTATCCCATCCCAAAAATGAATCAACTCGTGTAGTTATGAC
Source organism: Dendrobium chrysotoxum (assembly GCA_019925795.1). Lineage (NCBI taxonomy): Eukaryota > Viridiplantae > Streptophyta > Magnoliopsida > Asparagales > Orchidaceae > Dendrobium > Dendrobium chrysotoxum. The sequence continues at coordinate 45,040,669 of CM034308.1, forward strand.
TTCTCCCGTACCCCCAGTTTAAGAAAGGAAAAATGAGAAGAAGCCAGCTCGAGAAGAACGGTGGAAGACCGCGGTCTCTAAGAAGACTGTAAAAATGTTGAAACAACTGGAGAGGGTTCCAGGTGTAAAGTGGAAATCTCCTACAGAGCCGGTGATAGATCCCAAGGCACTGCCTGCGGTGCGAGCTTCCACTTCTAAACAATTTCTCAACCAAGCTGGCACTTCAAAGTCTGGGAGAGTGAAATCCTCTAAGAAGAAGACCAAGCTGAAGAAGCCCAAGGAGAAAAAGACAGCAACCCAGAGGGTTATCGATAGTTTGGACGAATACTACCAGACTGCAAGGCGCCCTATTAGGCTTGTTAATTTTATGGCAGAACTCGAGGTTGAGGAGGCAAAAGAGGCTGACGAAGAGCCACTCCCCGTGGAAACTTGTCGGGTCATTTCGATGACACCAGTGGCTGCAATCAGTAGGGAAAAAGAAACACCCTCTGAATCATGCATGATGGTATCGCTAATGGATCACAGTTCGGAAGAAGATTTGTATTTTCCAGAAGAAGATGGATCAGAACCTAATATCGCTTCGCAGATGGAGCAAGTGAACTTGGGCAGTGATTCTGAATCAATGGATAAATCTCCAGACACTATAATGGCTGACTCTGAAGGAAATATACTATCAAATGAGTCGGAGCAAGAAGAGATCGCCCAGGTGCAGCTGAGAAGTGGTAAAATTCTGCCATCACCGCCTAAGAAAGGAATCCCTAATAATGACAAAGGGAAGGAGATAATTATAAAAGAAGATATTATCCCCAAGGATACAAAGAAGAAAGATGCCTCAACCAAAGGGATAGATTATAATATCCTATCCCATCTGAGAAAAATCCCAGCACAGCTCAGTATATACGATGCTCTTGTGATGTCTAAAGACCTGCAGGAGACCTTGATTCAGGCTCTCAAGGACCCCGAAAGATATGAGGCGTATTTTACTGAACGTAATTTGACAGAAGTTTTACAGGCCCGAAATGAGCCAATCATTACTTTTGCTTTGTTGACATAATGCTTGGAACGACAGATCACAATCGACTTATGTATGTCACTGCAGAGAGTGACAGAATGATAATCAGCCAGATTGATCATGAGTCTTCTATTAACCTTATGAGCTTGAAAGCGCTAAGATTGTTATGTCTCGATGTGCAGCATCTCGGGCCAGATAAATTGATGGTGCATGGTTTTAATGAGAAGGGACAAAAGACCCTAGGATCATTCATGCTCTCCCTAACATTCGGGGAACTTCATACCGAGGAGAAGTTTAATATGATTGACGCGGACACCTCATTTAGGGCACTTCTAGGTCGCCCGTGGTTGCATAATTACGGCATGGTCCCGTCAACACTACATCAATGTATGAAATATATTAGGGACGGAGAGGAGTTCAGAATCTCTGGTGATATTCAGCCCTTTGCAGTCCACGAAGTGAAAATCTATGAAGATGTCAGATACTTCATCCCTAAGGAGCCAAAGCCGTCGAGTTCTCTCGAGACTAAGGCAGCAAACCTGAAGAATGCAAGGCAGCCTGAAAAGAAAACAAAACGTGGGCGGAGGCCGAGGCTGAATTTTTGGAGCCCACACCATCATCATCCTCCTTAGCCTTATCCCAACAATTTAGGTCTACTTTATGACTAATCTATCATTCTTCATACATTCTAATTGAGTGCTACTTATGTTATTAAATATAATTTACAAAAAGAAGAAAAAATACACATGCTACCATTTTTTACCCATCTTCCTTCCTAATTCTTCAATGTGCACAAATCACCAGTTTAATCCTTCCATCCTAAGTTTCAATAAGTGTAACATTCACGGTCATCATATAAATCACACTCAATATTTCTTTTTAATGTTTCACATTCATCTTGATATTCACGTATTCGCCACACTCGATTATCAAATTGTCCATCTCCCAACAATAAAATCTATATAACCATCAAAATTTATGTGTAAGTTATGCAAGATAAAAATCCGATTTAGGATTTATTTCAGTTTATTATGATGTTTCAATTTATTTTAGTTTTAAATTAGAATAAACCATCAATTTGGATAATATTTGATTTGCATTTAATAAGTGTGCATCTTCTTCCTCATTAAATGTGTAAAAACCACCAGTTTAATCTCTTTTTCCTAAGCTTCAATAAATGTTGATTCATTGTCATCATATAAACCGTTCTCAATATTTCTTTTCATGTTTCGCTGCATATTCATCATAGCATTGGCATATTCACGAGACTTGATTATTTGATAGTTTATCACCCAATAGTAAAATATATATCAAATTTCAAATTTTTTTATAAAATTTACTTATAAGTGATGCAACATAAAAATTAGGTTTAGGATTTATTTCAGTTTTTTTATGATGTCCAAATTTATTTTAATTTTTAATTAGAATAAACTATCCAATTTGGTTTGAACTTAGAACTTATGATTAGAAAAAAATTGAATTCAATTTAGTTTGAACTTATAACAATCATTATTTGGCATCTAAAACAATTTACTTTATCAATTCATAAACTATGGAGTTGATCGTTCTAGACTTCTTCATATGATGTCATGATATCAGTACAGCTAAGGATTTGTTCAAGATGCAAAGCTTATCGGTGGAGACTCCTTTTGAATATGATTTATTAATGGATCAAGAAGATTGGAAAAAAATAAATAAATTTCTAGATGATTACTTTCATATGAATTAATCATGCAATATCTCAAACCCTAATGGTTCAAGTTAATCTATGAAGATTATTATTCAAGTTTAAATATTGTAATGATCAAGATTATGTAGATGAATTGTCATGCAAGTGAGAGACTTTCTTAGCTTGAGCTAGAGTTTCCTTCAATAATGAATGATGTACCTAAGAATAAGCCTAAATTTGCACCACTTACAGAGATCATTACTACTATTGAGGTAGCTCAGATGACAGTAGAGGATAATCCATAGTTGACAATTCAATTTCATTCTTTAATATTGATTATTGCTATTGAGTTTGTGTTTTCACTGCCCATAAATATGCAATGTGAAGAACTCAAATTATGCATCCCAAATCAAGAGAGATTATTACATGCGGAGACCGGACACATTGAACCATCCAATTTTGTCTCTGTGAACAGTAAAAACACAGTTACTATTTATCACAACGCTTTTAATATTCACTACAGCGCTTTTACTATTCATAGAGACAAAACCGGACGGTTCTCTGTCCGGTCTCCGCACGTAATAATCTCTCCCAAATCAAAGATAACTTTTAGCAATTTGCGAATCTATTAATATTTTACTTACAAATTAGTGTTTATCTTCATTGTCTCCAAAGATGACTTAAGGAATGTATATGCAATAGTTCCACCCGTTACTGCTTTGTAGCCATCAAAATTCTCAACCAAGGTTTTTTACGCAACTATTCATCGAAGGGAATCTTTGCAATAGAAGAAATTAGGTTTATGATTTAATTCAGTCTATCATGAATTTAGACTTATTTTAGTTAAAAATTAGAATAAATGGATAATACAATTTTAACTTTAAATTATTTAGGATTAATAGGATTTGATTTCAATCTGATTTGATCTAATCTTATAAATAATATTTTAATGGGAAAGGGACTAAAATACTCCCCCAACAATCAATGAAATACTAAAATGATCTCAGACTATATAACAGTTTCAATTTAATTCTCAGCATCTTTAAATAGAGACCAAAATAGTCTCACCCCAAACTAATAAAAATTGGAATTAATGGTATTAAATATGAGGATATTCTTACCAGAATCAACAAACACATGCATTTTTAATTAAATTTCAGTAATCATACAAACTCAACTGAACGTACCACGTGGCTGAAATCACCCTTAGGAATCATGCTCTTCAATGGAACACCAAAAGTAATTCTTGGTTGCTGCAGAAAATGCTCCCAAGCTAGAATTTTCTCCTCTCTATTGACGTAAATATACCCTATAATGAGTTCAATAACTTAGTCAAGAAACACAAAAACAAGAGATCCCAAATCACAATATGGTCAAATATGCACCTGGAACCGTGTTATATAAAACATGTGAATTCACAAGAATGCGAGCACGCTTGAGATTTATCTGCCAAAAAATAGTAAAATATAGTTAAGAGATGAGAATTTGGGAGAAGGACATGCAAACAATGGAGAAATTGCACATATAAATAAAATTGCAAGTTATACTTTGAAATCATGATTTTTTTTTTCATGTTTCTGAACTTACTGAGCGAAACTTCAGTACTGATAGTGACTGATAACGCAACCAGAGGTGCAGAAGGCGCATGCTCAACCATGTGAAAGCATGCATAGAATATGATTCTCTTAATCCAGGTGCATCCTGCGTGATTTTCTAATATTAAGAAAATAAAAAATAGCGCATCTATGTACTGAGGCAGTTGTCTAATTAACATTAGCCAGATGAATTAAATTAAGGTCCCTGAAGAAACATGTTTACCATGATGAGTATGCCAAGAGCAAGTCCCACCAGTTGAGCGGCTACTTCCCATACTTCCTCCTAAAATAGTATTTGCATAAAATAAGAAAAGAAAACACTGCGCTAAAATCATACTAAAACAAAAAAGATGCTGATGCATATTAACCTTTATATACTTACTAGGGATTTACTTCAACATTTAAAAGTTAAATAGCAAATTAAAACACACTTATTAATATTTTAGAAACTGTCAATAGAAATCTCAAAATGCCTTTAACTATTCAAAAAATGTTTTTACAAGTCATAAGTACAATTTCATTCCCTATTTGAATGAAATTTTGCAAATTATATGTCACACTCCAGGATCTATATTGGAAGAATTACATTTATCTTCCATTTTAACCATTTAACTAGAGTTTACCAATGAACAGCAGAAAAAAAAAATGATATATTTTGTATTGTCCGAAGCCTCATATCATAGGATCATTAACCTTTCTTGAAAACATATAAAACCGCGTAATGAGCACATAGCCCAGCAAGTAACTAAAATCTTATAATTGAAAGCATTATAAGATAAAAGAGAATAATATACTATAAATCATATAAAGAAATATATGCATCAATGTCTATACTGATTATCAGTATCAATTTATCCTTCTATAATTCATCACATCTCAATCCATTACATCATTAATCACAGTAACTGTTAACAGTACTAATACCAGAAATAATATTAGTATCATGATCAATAACATTAAATAGTATTAATGACAAAAAATAGTATTAGTGTCAGTCATAATATCAGCACAGTGTTCGTAGCAGTATCGGTATCAGTATTCAGATATTCAATGAGTGTATCTTAAGAGGATCTTATTCCTGCACTTATGACTCCTAATTAGTCGCCCCTTATAACTCTCAATCAATGTTCTCCTTATAACTCCCCTTGAATCATGTGAATCAGTCACCCCGACTCCTTATAATTCTCAATCAATCTCCAGCTCCTTATGACTCCCAATAAGTGAATCACATGGATCAGTAGGGTATCACGTGGAGTTATTATGTCATGTATCTGATATTATTTAGTACTTCATTTAAAATGCAATAAAATCATATCAAATCATTCAGAATAATCAAATCTATAACATATCTAAACTTGCATGGTGAAAGCCTATGAAATCAGGAGATAATATATTTTTGACAGATTTCGGAGAGATAAAATTCGTAGAAATAAAAAATCATTGAAAACAAAAGTAAGAGATTAGTCACTTACAATGAATAAAATAAAATCTGTAACATGAATGACTGACAAATATGATACAAAGACCTTTCTCTCTCCTCTCTTTTCTTCCTCTCTTTCAATTTCTTCCTGGCCAAGCAACCAAAAAAGGGAGTCGATGGGGTGAGTTAAGTGTTGCAGAGATGAGAATGCTCAGGTGGATAGTGGCTTTACCCTTAGAGATAGGACACGAAATGAGCATATACATGAAAAGGTTGGAGTAGCTCAAGTGGAAGATAAGATTAGAGAGAGTCGACTTAGATGGTTTGGTCACTTTAAAAGGCGGCCTTTCGATGACCCGATTAGGAAAGTAGATATATTAGATTTGACTTATGTTAAAAAAGGTAGAGGTAGACCTAAAAAGACTTGGTTATAAAATATTAGAAATGATCTTTCTTTTATTAGATTTAAACGAGAATTTGACTTTTAACATGACACAATGGAGAAAACGGATTCATGTAGCCGACCCCACGTAGTGGGACAAAGGCTTGATGTTGTTGTTGTATCATTTGACGCTTCTAGAAGGGTGAGAATTGGAAAAACCATATATTTACTGAATTGTTTTGCTAGTACCAAGTATATATTATATATGCCTATTTATTTGCAAGTGAAGAGAATAATCAAAGAAGGTACAATGAAAGAGAATATCCTAATGAGACAATATTAAAATAATAAATAGCACATACTCCTATAAATAGATTAGCACATGTGACCATTTAAACATGGCAATAGCAGGATATGTCAAATTGAGTTTGGAAATAATAGACGAGATCAAGTGGTCAAAGATTTTACTGCCAAAGTTTGAGAGCGTTTCAAGAGAAGTGTCACTGATTTGTGAAAAAGGGAGACCTGTGAATTGGATATAAAGAGTTGTCAACAAGATCCTCGACAGAGGAGACAAGGATAAAATCCTTAAAAGAAATATCAATACAAAGAGTTGATGGAGATATCAATAGAGTGCATCGACATAGAAGATAAAAGCCATTTAGAAAAGAAGATTGTTTTGGGTGTACTTTTACAGAGTTTAGAGGTCACAATGTTCTTCAGCAACCATGCACAATTCATGAGTGGATAGCGCTATGATGCCAGTAACAACTTAGAAGGCGGGTGAGTGATTGGAGGTGTAATAGTGGTCCTGATGAGGTTATCAAGTAGTAGAGAAATAAACATGAGCATGGCATGGCCTGGGCTTACTATGATGATTATGATAAAATGAGTGTCTGTAATAAGGAGGTTTGACGAGGTTGGTGATTTCACCAAGAGGAACCCATAAGGTTACTCATAAGTTTAGTGACGGAGGAGATCACAGTTAAAGAAAAGCAAATGCTTGGCTTGGCCCAAGCAATAAAGAACAGATATTTGTTGTGTGGGAGAGAACCAAAAAAATAACAAAAAAACAAAAAACAAGGGGGATCATCAATCGAGGGTTTGCAAACAAAATAGAGGCTATGGAGTAACAATCTAGAAATTCATATGGGCAAGACTCAAAGATTCATGAACAAAAAAGGGCAAGCATGAATGATAGAGGCGACATTGAGATGTGTAGAGGAATTGTTCATGGAATTTTCACAAGCAAGATATGTTTGTGAGATAGATTAGAAACAAACTAACTCGGATATCACCGTGGTGTCTACAAAGCTATTAACAAAGGTATCGAAAGAGATATTGACAAAGACCATCAATGGAGGTACCGGTGAAGGTATCACTAAAGTGTCAATCGTTGGGCGATGATGTTATAGAAGATGAACATAACATAGAAGCATCCTTGGAGTTGCGGACAAAATGGCAGTGTCGATGGTGAGGTGAGACAATCAACAAGCAAATGTTGTGAAGCATATGGTGTATGATTGGAGTTTATTTGATAAAATACTCTTTGAGTAGAAGCCGACATCGAGAGATCCAAAGACTGAAAACGTCCAAGAAGGTCTGCATGGAGGCCTACTTTAAGACTAACAATATTGGCCGATGGGAAGGCAAACATGCACTTAGAGTTAAAAGAACTCCATATAATCAAGAAGAGTTCTCTACAGATGATCAAGCTAGTGTGTCCAACTAGGATGAGGTATTTTGAGGGTCAGGATGAGACAAGGGTGGATTCCATGCTGGTCATAGAGGAAGGAGCAGAAGAGGATAGCAATCAAGTAGACATTGACACAAGATATGCAAACTTTGAGGATGAACACGTTAATGGGCATGCTTTCTTGGTCGAAGTGGAAATTGGATCCATTATCATTGGTAAATATGTGAGTGTCCGAGGAATCAATGGCACCGATTTAGATTATGAGTGGTGGCAAGAGCTAGTTCAATACATAGTGCTTGTAGGAAGAGGCGTTAGTGATGGTTAAAGGCATGACTAACTCATGCAATTCAGTTCCATTAGTGATTTCTAGTGGTGCCACAATGGAGAGCCACACTGTAAGTGCTAACAATGTGGAATGGCATTTGCAATTCGACAAGGAGATGTAAGATAAATAAGAAGACATAGTGAAGAAAGATGAGAGCGGTTGTCACTTGGTGGATGGAAGAAAAAGATGATAACATGATAGAGATGCATGTAATGGAGGGATATTATAAGTAGTGCATGTATCACGAAACAATGTGGTTCACAACATTTTTTGCTATATTTAATAATGTTCTTTTGCTTGACAGAGAGATGGAGTTGATGATCATAATCTCAAATAGGCAAGGATGAATTAGTTGATGATGACAAGGAATTGAAGTCAACGATGCATGCAGTCGTCAATGGTAGCATGGTGATCAAGGACGTGAAGTCTAGAGAAATGATCGTGACCAAGGAGGTCAAAGGGTAAGTAATGGTGGTGGGAGGCCTCTTAGTGGGATTGGTTGCTAGAAATCTTTATGGATACTTATTTTAATATGTGAGGATGTGATTTTAAGCCTTTGGTAGGAAAGTGAGGTCCTTAGAGGGGTATGGTAGATGGAATACCAAAACTAGTTCATATTGGGCTAGTTTGGATTGATTTAGAATATCTCTTTAAGAAATGAGTTTGGAGTTGTTTAAATGGAAGGGAAATGATAGTGGAGGGGTTAGTTTATGGTGTAAACTTACGATTTGAAGTTTGTGAGGTTTAAGACATCATCTTGGTGTGGAGAACAAGACAAGGTAGGTGTTCATTTAGACTAAGTCGAGAGCTACGCAAGCGGTTTTAGGGTGGTTTTGAGGGATGGAATGGTTATAATTGCTGACTGCTTCTAGATGTTGCTTAAGGTGTGGAGGAGGCGAGAGAGATCTAGAAACGGTGTTGAGGAAACTAGCAAAAAATTATGAGATAGATAACCAATACCACCAAGGAGAGCTCAAGCTAGATAATGAAACACTAACTCACAAAAGTACTGCTTCATAATGTTTTTAACAATCAAAAACAAAAACATTCCACTCCACAACAACCCATATATATAGGCATTGCATGACTCTTGGACTAACCTCATTTCAAACAAGTAAAAAAAAACAGAGAGAGAGCAAAGGTGGGGGTTGGCCATTAATAGTTCCACTAAATGCAATAAATATAATTTTTTTATTCCAACACCATTCCTTCTGTAAATGGTCGGCCAAGCATGTCCCAAGTTGAAATAAAATGATGCAAAATAAATGAAAATTAAAGTTACATTTTAAATATTTCATAAATGGGATTTTCTTTCAGTTCTTGCTAGAGATTTTATTATTGGGCCATTCTTTGGGGTCTTGCTTGGACTCTTGTTATGAAGCCTATTTTTAGATATGGCTTGAGCTTTAGGCTTGTCCCTTGTCTTGAGCTTTAGGCTTGTCTCTTGTATTTGGACATTTAGATTGATTTTTTTGATCTAAATGATGTGCTAAATCACTAAGCAGGTTTGCGGAGTAAGGATCATGGGCAAAGATATAGAGAGGCAGTGATGTAACCAAATTGGCAGTGAAGGAGATAGCTTGCGTGCAATGTTGCTAAAAGAGGGAAATGAGGCTAGGATCGTTGATGGAGTTGAATGAGACAACGGTTTGAAAATTTCAAAATTCAGGAGATTAAATCATGATATTAATGATGTCGGGCAAATATGGAGGTTAACTAGAATGAGGTTGGGTATGTAGCTCATGGCAAGCTCAAAAATGTAAGGTGTCCATGAGCAAGAAATGATCATAACTTGGGTTTGACACCATGTTAAAAGGGACGGAATGGAAAAGGACAATTTTTGTTGAATTGTCAAACTAGTACAAACATATATGTACCATATACAGGCAAGAGAAAAAATAATCAAATAAAATATAATAAAGAAAAAAAAAACTTCAATAATGAAGAAATATTATAAAAATAAATAGTGTCAATTTGAACTATTAATAAGTTGCATATGTGATAATTTAAATATGATAATAAAAGTTATTCTTTATTTTTTTTGTCAAATGTCACCCAAAGAATGTCCATAGTGTAATCTGGCCCAAATGCAATTAATGTTGTATCGATTGGTATGATAATATAGCAAATCCTTAGATTACTGCTACTAGAAATTTCAAAGTTAGAGGTGCTCATCCACTATTGACTACTTTTAAAAACACCAACTAATAGCAAATGCAAACTTCTATTCATATCACACAATAACATTCATAGGTATTCTTGCATCATTTCAAGGACTATAAACTTTCTAGTATCATGATGACTTATAACTACTCTTACCTCCTGTCTTTTGTTACACTTCTTTGGAATAAGAGGTGACCTACCTGCCATCCAGGTAGAAGACACAGGGAGAGGGAGAGGGAGAGAGGGGCAGACAAAAAGCTATTAAGTAATAATACTTTTGGAGAGTCATCATGTCATGTTGGACATTTGTAGTCTTTAGACATTCTAGGATACGAAGTTGGACATGTCATTTGGCATGCCTAATTTTTTCCCTTAAAAAAAATCTAGCATTCATTGACAACTCTTGACTTACCCGAACTCGTGTAGGACAAATATTCCACATTGATTATGCCACTATTAACTATGAGAGCTATGATTTGTCACATTTAATTTAGAATGCCTATGACATACTAAGAAATATGATTTAAATCGAACTGATCATAATTGATTAAGAAGTTTAGTACTGTTTGAAGGGAATTTTCTTTCTGATAATTATATACATAATAGAAACTATTCAAAAAAAAAACACACATAATAAGTTTAACATCACTCAACACTAAGGAATGTAAAATAAGAATTTACAAAGTCAACCCTAAATAGCTGAGAAAAAATTAATGGCAATAATAATCAAATCAAAGCCCTTACCATTGGCCCTTCAACCCCAGTAAAACAAGCATTTTCAAACAAATCTTTATAAGGTCCCCATCTAACAAATTCCCCTCGCCCACTCAACACAAAAAAAATCTACAAATGCAATGCCCCTTGGATAAGGTTAATGATGATGATGATTGTGGGCTTCAAAAATTCAGACCTCAATCTCTCAGCGGCTCTTTTATTGACGGGGAGCATTTTAACGGATTTAGGTTTCGGGGTAAACTTTCATAAGACATATTGGATTTTAGATAAGACACTATCCAGAGATTTTGCCCTCATTTTGTGAGGACTTTATGATCTAAGTTCTGGTTTGCCATAGGGACCCCTCCTGAAAATGAGAGAGAGCTTTCGATTAAGGCTAGTCGTTAAATATGTCGCAATGATTACCTAACGTATAATGGCAACGATTTTAGGGTTCGAATTTCGTTTTGAATTTTGGAATTTATGACTTGAAATCTATCACCATATACATAAAACGAGTGATGGGGGAATGATGACGGGCCCGATAAAGATCCTATGGCTTCGTCATCCCGGACTGTCGTTGTCCCTGATCTACTTAGTTAGAGGTAGTCGACCAACATGACATAATGAACCTTGTCAGCAGCCATTGGTTGTTTCATCCAAGAATACCATGTAGACCTGTAGTAGATGTTTGTCTAAGGTATTGAATTTAAGTCAATCTTAGCTAAAATAGGGCTTTATATCTTATCGAGCGCATCCTATAATTCATTACTCAATGGGCAATTAACTATTAGGGAACATACGGGCTTTGGCTGTGATTGTACTATAGTTGTTCCATTTTGCAGCTAAACCATCCGATCAGAGGGCACGTACCACATCTCTACTGGCGATAAATTAATTGAGAATGAATTATAGTAATACATTCCACAAGACATCTGCTCTTTGTGAGCTGAAGTTATTCTTTAATTCATCATTCTCGCCAAACTGTTGCGAAGTGTGGATGGATTTTAGTTTTAAGTTTTTTGTGACGGATTTTATTTTAAGGATTTAGGCTTTTAATAGGATTTGAGTTTAGGTTTTGAATGAATGATTTAAAGTTTTAAGGGCATTTTAAAAATTAAATAGCTCTTTCTGGTTAAAATTTTCTATCAATGTGGCTATCATCGAAGTATTTGAGCATTTTTAGCAAATCCACAAAGCATTTTCAGATCTCGCATTTAGGAGCATGATATAAAGACGAAGCACATGCGGAACATATTTTAACGTATAGATCGAAGCTATTTTAGGGGTGTTTGAACACTTTTAGCTAATCCACGAAGCATTCTCAGATTTTGCATTTAGGAGCTTGACATTAAGATCGGGGCAAATACAAAATCCTGTTGCTTCATATATTATTTGTTAGTGATATCAGTTATAGGTACAACCAGTCAAGTTGATGTCATGTGCATCTTGCCATTGATTACCAGGAATACGATCCTCCTGTACGATGTGTGCCATCTCTTTTGTTCTACTCCTTGTATCTTCCCAGGCAAGTAACCATAGTGATCTCATAACACTTGAGTACCAAGATACTAGGGGTATCAATATTTGACCCGACCCGAACCCGACCTGAAAATTTCGGGTTAAGGTCGACCCATTTGTCAGACGGGTTGGGTTCGGGTTCAACAAATCGACTCGTTTCAAAACCCGAGACAGGTTTGGTTTGACCCGGAAACCCGAAAATGACCCATGACCCTAACTCCCACTATAAATAGTAAATGAAATATTGTGAACCAAAGTCCCAAACTCCTGCAGTCGCGATTCAACCCGGCCTCATCTACCGCCTCTCCCGCTGCCCCGTCATCTATCGCTGGCGCTCGGTTCGAAGTCCGAACCCTAGCCTTATCTTCCTCGCCTCCTCCTCGCCAAAACGCGACGTCCGTTGCATCTACCGTCGTTTGAAGTCTCTGTCACTCATCTCCCGCAGCATCTCCGTCGCTGGTCCCGACTTCCACTGCGAAGCACTTGCTGCCACCGGCGAAGATGGATGACGCCGCTTCCTCAACCTTTCCAGCTTATCTTCCTCGCCTCCCTCGGCAGCTTGCCGTTTTTGGTTGGATCGGAAGTAAAGAAGACGATAGGTTGGCGGGTCATGTTGGGTTGACCAGGGTCTGAAGCGGGTTGGGTTCGGATCCGAGAAAATGACCTGTTTTTAAAAACGGGTCGGGTTCGGGACAGGTCAACTAGTGCCGGGTCAGTTCCAGGTTGGACCCGAACCCGACCCGTGACCCAATTTTGACAGCCCTACAAGATACCACATGTCTTCGTGTCTTCAAATCGAGCAGCTTCAGCACTACCTGTGGCCAGTCAGTTTGGATTCTAGATAAGTGTAGCTTGTACTAATCTCCTACTACCTTGAATGGATCCACTTCTGGATATATTCTAGCCTTATACAACCCCAATAAGTCTACTTCCCAGTCAGTAGGAATGCTCTTGAGAAGCGTCATTAGTCCCTCTTGTGTAGGAAGTTTCCTAATGCCTTTACCATTGACCTTTGATGTCATTATCTATGAGTGATCATAGAAAGTATCTCCACTTTTCCATGCTAAATATTGCCATTGTAGGACGTCAAAGTATACTCCAATTTTGTCACAAGCTTCAAAATGAGATCCATCATATTACGTCACCTTCATATATGTAGACCAGATACTACGTTGTACATTTGACAGTTTAGCTAATACTTACCTTTCACATCGTCATTCCGTCTGCAATGATATACACGGATCGTGTTGCAAGCTTGAAGTAGGAAGGGAATTATTTTATTTTTTATATTATTATTATTTATTCTTTATTAAAAAATTAAAATAGAAGTAAAGTTAATCATTTTTATCCTTTCATATTTCCTAGTAGCTTTGATTTTTATATGGAAATAAATTGCAATATTATAATATAATCAAAATTTTATCATAATAATTAATAGAAGCTTAGCTAATAAAAAAGTCAATTTATGCCTCTATTAAAAAAATATTCCTAGCTCTACCTCTGTTTGTATATGGTGTTTTCTAACAAATAATTGGGCATTTACAAGTTCATAACAATTTGAACTATAGAATTTGATCACTAACTTTTCCCATTCTTCGTGATGATGTAAACCCAAAAGGTCGAATAGCTATACTAGTTCAAAATTACTATGAATAGGGCTAATCAGTATGCCACAATTATTTTGCCATCAAAACTTTCAACAACTAGTCAAACATCTCTCTGCGTTACTGTCCCTATTTAAAAAAAAATGGACTCAACCAAATTTGGACTGGTTTATTTGAATTTAATCTGCCATTTATTTCGACCCTAATACAGTTCCGGGTAATATCACAGTTCATGGCGTGGTAATATACCAGGATGTGGAACTATAAGCACACCATTAACTGATATAGTAGCATACTACAATAAATTGGGATTGATAATATCTTGTTAGGGGAAAGAAATGACGCATCTTCCTAGATCAATGCTGAGCTTGTGCAGCAGCCTGTAAATAAACTAAATCTTATAACAATGTTTCAATGGTGACCCATAAGACACGAGGTAGAAGCCAAAAGGGATTACATCATGAGAATCTCTCTCCATAGTTGTGTCCGAAGATTCACAAAGTGAAAGTTTATTCTCCATATTTTACTCACAAAGTTTCTCTGATTGACCAAATAGGGGCAACAAAATGAGAGAACTTAGACGATGAACAAACTAAGGGTTTATTTGAGGTAGTTTTTCTATGCATTACTTTTTACACTATTATCATACTTCTGTTTGACTATAACCTTTTTGTTGTTTTTTGTGGGCTCCAAAAATTCGGCCCCAGCCTCCACCCGCATTGTTTATTTTTTTTTCAGGGGAGTTTTAATAAATTAAGTTCCAGGGTAATTTTGGAAGGCAAATGGGTTTGTAGATAAGACACAACCCAGAGATTTCGCCCTCATTTTCGAGGACTTTATGATTTGAGTTCTGGTTTCCTATAGGCGCAAGCCTCTATAGTTAATTACCCCTCCCGATAACGAGAGAGAACTTTCGATTAAGGCTAGTCGTTGATCAGATACGTAGGGATACGTGTTATCTGACATATAGTAGCAGCATAGGTTTGGGATGTGGAGATTTGAAGATTTGATATCTAAAATTGGAAATTTCACCATCTTGCACTTAAAGCGGATGGTGGGGGAATGGATGATGGACCCGATCAAGATCCCATGGTTCCGTCGTCCCGGGTCATCGTGGTCCCTGGTCTACTTAGTCAGAGGAGGTAGTCGACCCAACCTGACAGAAGGATCCTTGTCAGCAGCCATAGGTTGTGTCGTCCAAGGGGACCTTGTAGACCTGGGGTGTGTATTTGTCTAAGGGGACAAATTTGAATCCATCTTAGCTAATAGAGGGCTTTGTGCTCTATCAATCACATTCTATTGATTCATATCTCAAGGATTTGATGTCAACAAGAAACGTATTGGCTCTGGCCATAACCGCTATCTCGTGGTGCCATTTGGCGGCAAAACCACTCGGTTCAGAGGGCCTCGGGTCATAACCGTTTATCCTGCAGTGTCATTTAGCGGCGAAACTGTCGGTTAGAGGACATGTATCACGTCCTTACTAGCAGGAGATTGTTTGAGAATGGATCCTAGTGATATTTTCGACTAGGCATTAGCTCTATGTGAGCTGAAGTAAATTCCAATTTGTCCACCCCGGCAAACTGTTGCGGAGGGTAGATGGATTTTTGTGCTTTAAGTATTTAATGGTTGGGTTTCAGTTTTAAATATTTTTGAATTTGGGATGATTTTTCTGGAGTTTTAGATTTTGATGGGTATTTGGATGGCATTTGAAAGTATTTGTGAACCCCTCCGGTTGAGATCTATATTCAACACGGCCATCATCAGAGTATTTATGGGGTTATTTCTATTTGGGGATTAAATCTTGTCGACTCTATCGAGCTGTCGACAGAGGATCAGGTTTCATAGGCTTTATGATTTTATTAGTGAATTCTCTTGATTATAGGCCTTGAAGGCTTAATATGAATGTATAAAATAAATATCCCGGTCGATCTCGCGACCACATATTTATTTAATGGTTCGAGCCGTGTCGACTTCTACCTACCCGCATAGGAGGATCGGGCTCAAACTTGAATTCACTTATTAACCCGCGCAACATCCCTAGACGTCACGTGTGTACCAATAATACGCTCGTCGGGGCCCATGCGGGTATTTGGGGGTATTTTATAATTATTTGTCAAACTTTATCGACTCTTATTTACCTGCTTAGGAGGATCGGGTTCAAATTTATTGACCCGCATAGCATCCCTAGACGTCACATGTGTACTAATAACACGCTCGCCGGGGCCCATACGGGTTGTATGATTGCACTTACCCATTTTGTGTACCTATGTGTATACAAACTACGGTGCATGTGCGGGGCATTGTGGACATTTGGTGCTGATCAGTTGTTCGGGTAATTGTCATTTGAATGCAGCATTCTACTTGGGTGTTCGTACACGCCTTCTGTCCGCTTGTAAGGATGTTGCGGATCCTGTGGCGTTTTGCAGCAGCTTGGGGATTGAGTTGTTTGCTTCCTTGTACAGGTAGACTGTTGTGCACTACTTGTATGATTTACGCAGGTAGATTGTAGTACACTATGAATCTCCTATTTTTATCTATAGAAGCTCGGTGTATTTGCTTGATGTTGGGTAATGGTTGACTACAAGGGCGTTGTAATATTCATCGCCTTTTGCTGCATTCTTTATGCATTTTGCCATGGTCTTTGGCCCACGGAGTACACCCGCCACTGCTGCAGGTAGATGTATTCATTCGCAAACTGAAGTTAACTATAGGATACCGTATTTACTGAAGTCTTTCTGCATCTACCTAAAGGTGGGTGTCGTGCATACATCTATATTTGTAGAGAGATTATATGTACTGCAGATCTTTTATCCTTACTTGTAGAAGGCTGATATATTTGACTAATGCTAAGTGGTTATCGATTGTATGGATGATTTATCATCCCCTGCACATTAATCATCATCACCCACAAGTGGGCTACTATATGAATGAGGACTCTTCTGTATTTGCTTGTGGTTGGCATGGTGGACTTGTATCATTGATCTTTACTTGCAATCAACTATACATACCCTTCCAATTTTCATTTCTTTGATTTCCATTTGTTTGTTTACCTACAAATGTTGATTGTGAAGGTGCTATTGCGTTCATCACATGTAAAATCCTTCTAGTAGCATTTGATTGCATGATAGATATAGATATCACCCTCATGCTAATTTGCAAGCTAGCTGATGAATCATTATATTCGCTGAATGTTCACTGCTATTAATTCCAACGATTTAGTGCATTACATGCAGCTCGTTGCATTCACTATGGATTTCCTTGCATTATAACTAGATCCTCATATTGCAAATCATGTGTCTACGAGACATTTCATTGTTCACCAGTGAGCTAGTGTATTTACCCACATGATACTGGCCATTGCATTCATGATAGATCATCCACTATTGTTTTTCCATTTTAGCCTACAAATGGATGGTTGTATGCATAAGGAATTTTCATTCATTGCCCACTTCACGATCTCTTAGTTTTGTTTGTTGATGCATTATGTTCGTTGTAACTTCTTTAACTACTATCGTTAACTTTGTAGATCTATTACTTGTAAACAAAGTGGCGCGCCCATTGCTAGTTTCCTCCCTTCTTTAATGAGTAAGTCAGCAAGTGTATTGTGAATGACTCATTCTTGTTCGTCCTTGTTGAAGGATTTTGTTATATCTATCATATATGCATTGCCCTTCATTCACATATATATTAATGTACTGATCATAGGTCTTCATTTTTGCCCACAAACAACGTGTTATCATCATGATAGATTTGCCTCTTACGTTGAATTCTTCATTAAGGGGTCTTTTATGCAAGAGTGTCTCATCTTGATCGCATTTATTTTACCCATTTAGAGAAATTTAACTCTGTCGGGTAGGAAGTTACGACATTTTGATCGGGAGCAAGGAGGGGAGCTCGCTTGCTGTAAAGGTAACTTTCTCCCTCACGCAAGCTTCTTCGGCCATATCCCGTTAATCCACTGAAGCAAGAAGAGGGAAACTGAGACTTTAACTTTCCGTGAGATTTAATATAAATCCTGCTCAAATACTGTCTAAATCCCGATCAATTCCTGTATAAATCCTGCACGAATCATGCATTAACCCTATTCTAATTCTACATCCCGACAACATTCGACTCAAATCCTTCCTAATTAGCTTAATTATAATTAATTTACTTAATTATATTTAATTACTAGTAATAGTAATTAATTGTAATTAATTATAATTAATTATAATTAGTTAATTACTTTAATTTATAATTAATCTTAAATTGAATATAATTAATTATAGATCAAATATAATTAATTATGATTAATTTTTAATTAATTATGAATTAAACTTATTTTATTTATAATTAATTTTAAATTAAATATAATTAATCATGTATTAAACATAGTTAATTATAATTAATTTCTAATTAATTATAAATCAAAATTAATTAATTTTAAATTATAATTAGTTTCTAATTAACTATAAACTAAATTTAATTAATTTATAATTTAATTTTAAATTAAATATAATTAATTATATTTTGTAATTAATTTCTAATTAATTATATTTTTAAAAAATTTCTATTGTGAAAAGCATCTTTTTGCAAGTAGATCTAGTAGAGTGCCCTAGAAATAAGAGCTGCTGTTAAACATTTAAAAAATTATAATAATCAGAAAAGCTTTAAAAAATCTTCTTTTATCACAAAAATTTAACAACTATTTCTACAAACTGCTGCAACTATTTAAATGGACCATGAATCAAAACAACAACACTTTACCTAATTCTATTCCCCATCAAAAGAAGAAAACAATTTTCATACCTTCCAAGTTATTGTTCTTACAACATGAATGCCTTAATCAAGAGAATAGAGGATCACAAGGACCAGAAGACAACAATAAATGAGATACTGAACGTCTATATTATTGTCTATACATCCATGCCACCCTAACTGGAAAGTGAAGCCATTTTTATTTAGAATACAATTCGAAGAGAATATCCCGTTTCTCCTAACAGTACGAGTTGCTTGATGACATTTAAGTGATCTAGTAGGTAATTTTGTAATATACTACCTTCGCAGCAACTTCTCCCAGATTTGCAGAGATAGCAAAATGATTCTGAATTACACGAAATGAAGGATCCTTCAGCCCTCTTGCTATGGCCTGTGTACACAGCTTTGTTTTAGAAATCCAAAGAGCTGTTGAGGAAAAGTAAAATGCACATCTCATTTAGTTTGGTTGACATTTATGCCACCCTAGACCAGAGCATGGAAATATTTCAACCAACTGTACAACTTAAAAGCATGATAATTGTATAGATCATCAAACATCATGTTAACCTGATAGTTTTGTCAACATTGTAAGCAAATGTTGAAAAGGTAAAATGGAATGTAAAATAAGTGCAGGGAACATAAAGTAACATTTGGCTATCCATTTGGTATACAGGACAAAAATATTGGTGCTCAAAAATACAATAATAATAATTGAAAAAATCTGGAATAAATCATACTATAATTGGTGGCATAAAAATATTGGCTAAATAAATACTATATATAGTTGGTATAATACCGGATTCTATTTCTAAAATAACATTTGGCTATCCATTCATTATGATACATGACAAAAATATATTGGTGACCCAAAAAAAAAAACTAATTAACTAAATCAGAAATAAATCATAGTATCCAAAACAACAGCAAGTTAATATTTGATTACCTTCAATAAGTTCCCTAATGAAGCAAGTGGAAGAAAATATGCAGGATAGAGTTGCGTGGTAAGCTCAAAGACACTGCAAAAGGGGCCAATCAGTCCAAAGCATCTTTATTTAAATGAAAACAATATTGGTCAAGGTAAAATATAAACCTCCCAGCACTTCCAATGATATCCGCATACATCCTCCATTGTCTTGGATCATCATCAAAAAGGTAACCATAGCGTCCACCTATGACATCAATCATTACCATTGAGAGAAATACTTGTGGTTTTACTTTTTTCAGTCCAGCTCGTACCAATGAAAAGACGTCCAATCGCTCCTAGGCCATCTTTTGATACCCATCTGAAAAATAAATAATTGTAACGCAAACAAATGTGTTTGAGAATCATAAAGTGACAAAAACCAAAATCCAAACAGGCATGGCCAGATTTCAGGATTTTGGCTTAACAATTGATCAAGTATGTAAACATTCTTCAATAATATGATGAAGTATTTAAATATTCCTCAGTAATATACCAGATTACGATAAAAAGATAGCATGAGTTTCATGAAAGTAACCTAAATATGCCTTCGCACTCTGTCAACTTCCCAATTGCTTTTATATGGATTGCTATTTCCCGGAAATGAAGCTAATGCTAATGTTATCACAATGATATCAAGCATGGTTTTTACTGGGGAAACTACCAATTATAGATAATGAAAAAGATATTAGACAAGTTAAACACAATATAGACAAAAGATGCACTGTATTTGTGTTAAGAGAAAAAGGACCAAAATGATCATCAACTATATTAAAGAATCATTTTGGCTTCTCGTGTCTTTAAAAAGGAATCAAAATAGTCCCATGATGGGACTATTTCGGTCCCTCAATTTTGGTTCCTCTTTAAAGATTTGAGGGATCAAAATGGTCATTTAATATAGTTGGAGATCATTTTGATATTTCATAAAGACTCAAAAGGACAATTTTGAACATTTTCTCCTAGTGTTAATATTGGCCAAGGAAGATAGTTCTTATGCACTTGCAAGCAATTTGTAAAAAGGCGCACAGAAAATTGGAACCAACATTCAAAACAGTTTAGATTGGGATCTCTTTAGGTAAATGATAGGAAATACTTGAGTTCGCAAGTAACCCGAAGGGAATACTTGAGTTCGCAAGCAAACCTAGTCCAAATCGGAGTTCCAACAGCAACACTAGGGCTGTCTACAGCAGGAAAACAGCCAAAACAGTAGGAAAAACAGTAGAAATATGAGAGAAAACTTGTAGGAAAATCAAGCAAACGTGGTATTCCACTAGACGATGGATAAAAACAACAAACGATACAATAATCTTCAATTCGAGAGGAAGATTAACTCTCCAAAATCTCTAGACAAAGTTGTCTAGAGCCCAAGCCTCCAAAGAACCCTAATTCTCCACAAAACAAAACATAACCTCCTCCTAATCCTCTCCCCCCTTCTAATACAAAAGCTTTCCTAATTAATTTCCCTCCCAAAGCCCTAGCCGCCCCCTCCTTTGAATTTTGAATTTACTTAAGTGGGTGGGACCCCACTTGTTTGGGCGGAACAAGGAGAGGAGGCGGAACCAGTCCGCCTCCTGTAGGTAAACCGGACCGGCCCCCTTTGGGCCGGTGGAGCTTGGGCCGGTTCATTGGGAACCGGCGTAACAATACCGCCCTCCCAAAGAATCACCTTGTCCTCAAGGTGGAAGTCTGGAAACTGATGTTTCACCCTCTCGTATGGCTCCCACGTGGCCTCATAGTCCGGAAGATTTTTCCACTTGATCAACACTTCCTTCGTCCCCTCCTCTCTATGGCGAACCCCCATCAGTTCTAAGGGTTCCAGAACCACCTCCAAATCCTCAGTAAGTGTCGGCGGTAACTCAGGGTTGGCCCAGTACTCCCCAATGGCCTTTCTCAACTGTGATACATGAAAAACTGGATGTATAGTCGCTGTGGGTGGTAGTTTCAACCGATATGCTACTGCTCCGATCTTCTCCAGCACTTCGTAAGGTCCAAAGTACCTTGGGGCCAGCTTCTCATTCCTCCTGTTAGCGACTGTCTTCTGTCGATAGGGTCGGAGCTTCAAGAACACCCTCTCCCCCACTTTAAACTGGATGTCCTTCCTATGCCCATCAGCCTGTTTCTTCATAATTTGCTGAGCTCTCAGTAGATGCCTCTTCAACTCTTCTAGCACCCTATCTCTCTCCTCTAAATACTCCTCAACTGAAGAAACTGGGGTACTGCCACTCCCAAAGTGCACCAGGTGAGGGGGATCCCGTCCATACAATACCTTGAATGGGGTCATCTGTGAAGCAGAATGAAATGATGTGTTGTACCAATACTCTGCCCATGATAACCACTTGGCCCATAGCTTAGGTGTCTCTGACACAAAGCACCTCAGGTAAGTCTCCAGACTCCTGTTGACTACTTCCGTTTGGCCATCTGTCTGTGGATGATAAGCTGTGCTCCTCTTCAGAACTGTTCCTTGTAACCTGAACAACTCCCTCCAAAAATGGCTGAGGAACACCTTGTCTCTATCTGATACTATCGCTTCTGGCACTCCATGCAGCCTGACCACTTCTCTGATGAAAACTGAAGCCACTGTCACCGCT
Source organism: Dendrobium chrysotoxum (assembly GCA_019925795.1). Lineage (NCBI taxonomy): Eukaryota > Viridiplantae > Streptophyta > Magnoliopsida > Asparagales > Orchidaceae > Dendrobium > Dendrobium chrysotoxum. The sequence continues at coordinate 45,063,059 of CM034308.1, forward strand.
GTGTAAGGGTGTCGGAGGGGGATGAAATGAGCATACTTGCTCAATCTGTCCACCACCACTAAAATCACCGTGAACCCTTCTGAACGGGGCAGCCCATCTATGAAGTCCATGGATATCTCCTCCCATACCCGTCCCGGTAGAGCCAACGGCTGTAGTAGTCCTCCCGGCGACATAGCCATGTATTTGTTTCTTTGACAGATATCACATCTGGCTACCATCTCTTCTACATCTTTACGCATCCCCTTCCAATACAGCTCCGCAGCTAGCCTTCTGTATGTCTTCTGCACGCCTGAATGGCCCCCCACCGAGCTTCCATGAAACTCCTGGAGCAAATTCGGGATGTGGATTGAGGTCCGGGGCATCACAAACCTCCCCTGATACAGCAGTTTGTTTCCCTCCAATGAGTACCCTGGGTGGCTACCCTCTTCCTTCAGCAATCCTGTCCTGATCTTCCCCAGTGCCTCATCCCTAGCACTTTCTTCTCTGATGGCCTCCCAATCAAGCATCAAAGGGACAGATAGCGTCACTGTCTGCAGCTCCCCCATACACCTGGACAAGGCATCAGCTGCCTTATTCTCCACCCCTGGTCTATACTGAATCTCAAAATCATACCCTAGCAACTTGGACAGCCACCTCTGATGCTCCTCCGTAACCATTCGCTGCTCCAGTAGGTATTTCAAACTCCGCTGATCTGTCCTGACGATGAAATGTCTCCCGAGTAGGTAAGGTCGCCACTTCTGGATGGCCAGAACGATGGCCATTAATTCTCTCTCATAGACTGACTTCAACCTTGCTCGAGCAGTCAACACCTGGCTGAAATAGGCAATGGGCCTACGACTCTGCATAAGTACGGCCCCCAATCCGTATCCGGACGCATCCGTCTCCACTATGAAAGTCTGGGTGAAATCTGGCAAGGCTAGAACCGGCACCGTAGTCATAGCTTTCTTCAAACTCTCAAATGCTGCGGTGGCTGCCTCCCCCCATAAGAATCCATCCTTCTTTAGCTGCTCCGTGAGTGGCCATGCTATGGTGCTGTATCCCTTGACAAACCTCCTGTAGTAACCTGTCAGTCCTAGAAATCCCCTCAACTCCTTTAGATTTCTTGGCACTGGCCACTTTAACATGGCCTCAATTTTAGACTGATCTGCTGCGACTCCTTCCTTCGATACCACGTGGCCCAAATACTCTACACTGGCCTGTGCAAAGCAGCACTTCTTCAAGTTGGCCCTCAACTGGTGCGCCTGCAGCACTTCTAATACCTTTTTTAGATGCTCCCAATGTTCTTCCTCTGTCCTGCTGTAGACAAGAATGTCGTCGAAGAATACCAGTACAAATCGTCGTAGATAAGGTTTGAAAACCTTATTCATCAGTGCCTGAAAGGTGGCTGGAGCATTGGTGAGGCCAAAGGGCATCACCAGGAACTCATAGTGTCCCTCATGAGTTCGAAAGGCAGTTTTAGGCACATCCTCCTTCTTCATCCGGATCTGATGGTATCCTGATTTTAAGTCTATCTTGCTGAAGATCACTGTCCCACTCAATTCATCCAACAGCTCATCAATCACAGGAATAGGAAACTTATCCGGTACAGTTTCCTTGTTGAGTGCTCTATAGTCCACACAGAAACGCCAACTGCCATCTTTTTTCTTCACCAATAGTACCGGACTAGAGAAAGGACTGACGCTCGGTCTGATGATGCTGGCCTCCAACATCTCTCTGATCAGCTTTTCGATCTCATCTTTCTGAAACTGGGGGTAGCGATAAGGTCGTACGCTGATGGGTGAAACTCCCTCCCTCAGAATGATGGCGTGCTCCTGCTCCCTCTGCGGTGGCAATCCCTGAGGCGACTGAAATACCTCATGGAACTGCTGAATCAAAGGCTGTACGGAGAGAGGTATGTCCCCTCCTTCTTCCAATCTAGCTCCCTCCAAACTGTGTAGCTCCACCAAGTATCCTCCACCTGCCGACTGTATGTCCCTCACCATAGTTTTAAGAGAAACCATGGATTTGGATAGCCCCGCATCTCCCTTAATCACCACCTTTTTCCCATCAACCGTCAACTCCATCGTGAGTGCCCCCCAATTCACTTTGGTGTCTCCCAAAGTCTGTAACCACTTCATCCCAAGTATGATATCTGTACTCCCAAGTTCCAGTGGAAGAAAATCTTCCCTCACCTGGATCCCCTGAATGGTCAGTAGCACTCCTCTGCAAATCCCCTGGCCTTTCTCCACCTTCCCCGTACCCATCATCACCCCGTAACTACCGGTATCCACCAATCTCACGCCCAATTTGTCAACGACCTGAGTGGAAATAAAATTGTGGGTGGCCCCACTATCAATCAACACCACTACTGCTCTGTCCTCTATCTCCCCTTTCACCTTCATGGTATGATTCGTAGTGAATCCGAACACTGAGTTCAGGGAAACCTCAGCCAGGTCCAAATGCAGCTTCTCTTCATCCTCATCCACTATCCCGCTCTCTCCTCCCTCTTCAGTTTCCTCGTCATCACAGACGGTGAGAACCTGAAGAGTTCGGTCCTTACACCTATGCCCTGGCATGTACTTCTCATCACATCGAAAACACAACCCCTTGGCCCTCTTCTCCTGTACCTCTTTTTCAGTCAGTTTCTTAAAATTTCCCCCAGGCCCTCCTCCTCCAGACTTCTCCCTCGGTACATCTCGTGAACCCCCCGGTGCGGCTCCTTTGGGAGCTAGAAAGGTAGTCGTCATCCTGTAGGACCCCCCGGAGCTGCTGCCTCGAGCCCCCCTCTCCAGATGCTTTTGGTCCTCGACCAGCTGCGCCAACTCCATGGCCTCCCCCAAGTCGTGTGGTCTCATCACTCTAACAGCTGCTCTGATCTCGGGCTTGAGCCCCTTCATGAAATTCCCCTCGAGCACAGTCTCGGAAAGGCGATCCAGTCTGCTAGCTAGGTACTCAAATCGGTCACGGAACTCTGCCACTGTCCCCTCCTGCGTCAAAGCAAAGAACTGCTCGTAGAAGTCTCCTCCCCGACTGGTTCGGAATCGCTCTAACAAACAGTCTTTGAACTCCCTCCAGCTCCGAATGGGTCGCCTCATGTCCCGCCACTGGTACCACGCCAATGCCTTCCCTTCCAAGCACAGTCCCGCTGCTGTCAGTTTCTCCTCCTCCGTCAATCCGTTGACGGCAAAATATCGCTCCACCTTGTAGATCCAGCCATGGCCATCCTCGCCCTCAAAGATGGGCATCTTCAGTTTCCTCACCTTCGGATCTCCTCCGTATCCCCGGTATCCTCCGTATCCTCCCGCTCCTCGAATAGGGGGAGCTCCCCAAGTGTCCCGATCGTCCCTCCGACGATTGTACCCAAACCCTTCCTCGTATTCCCCTCTTCTCCCTTCAAAATCAGCACCCCTGCGATGTATTTCTTCCCTTCTCCCCACAAAATCAGCACCCCTTCGTTCGTACCCCTGGCTCATCTCCTCCCTAGAGAGCGGTTCTAGAGGCGGCATGTCGTCTTCCCCCTCAAGGATCTCCACCTCCGGATTTTTCCTTCCCCTAGATGGGTTCGGATTTCCTCCTATGCCATGGCCGTCGATGGTCTCTCTTACTTCTGATGTTGCCGGGTTTGTCTTCATCTCCATTAGTTTCTTCAACATCTCCTCAACCACGGTGAACTTTCCTTCCAACCTTTCATTGTTGGATGTGATTTGATTTTGAAAGTCAAAAAATTTTCCTTCCAAATCTGATTTCAGTTGTCCGATTTCGCCTTCCAAGACTTCCACTTTCTTCCCGGCCATTTTTCCTTCACAAATCACAAGGAGTTCTCTTCCGGATGCCCAAAGGTTTGCTGAAATTTCTGGATTTCAGCCGCCGATGGTCCCAAAAACGATGCTCTGATACCAATTTGATAGGAAATACTTGAGTTCGCAAGTAACCCGAAGGGAATACTTGAGTTCGCAAGCAAACCTAGTCCAAATCGGAGTTCCAACAGCAACACTAGGGCTGTCTACAGCAGGAAAACAGCCAAAACAGTAGGAAAAACAGTAGAAATATGAGAGAAAACTTGTAGGAAAATCAAGCAAACGTGGTATTCCACTAGACGATGGATAAAAACAACAAACGATACAATAATCTTCAATTCGAGAGGAAGATTAACTCTCCAAAATCTCTAGACAAAGTTGTCTAGAGCCCAAGCCTCCAAAGAACCCTAATTCTCCACAAAACAAAACATAACCTCCTCCTAATCCTCTCCCCCCTTCTAATACAAAAGCTTTCCTAATTAATTTCCCTCCCAAAGCCCTAGCCGCCCCCTCCTTTGAATTTTGAATTTACTTAAGTGGGTGGGACCCCACTTGTTTGGGCGGAACAAGGAGAGGAGGCGGAACCAGTCCGCCTCCTGTAGGTAAACCGGACCGGCCCCCTTTGGGCCGGTGGAGCTTGGGCCGATTCATTGGGAACCGGCGTAACAGTAAATCAGCAGGATGAATTTGGCATCTCAAAGAACATTTTAAATAAGGACAATAAAAAGCAAAAATTACCATAAAATGACTACAATGCAATAAAGAAAACATTAATTCGGGTAAATTTAATGCAAAGACAACACTCTAAAAGTACTTAAGAAATATTATCAGAATAGTAACACAAGATACACTAAAAGATCCATTAAATGTGAAAACAAGGGCTAAAGCCTTTTTAGACTGAGGATCTATAATAGTGACCTAGATGCAAATGAAAAAGTGTGGCTGTTAGGCCTTAAAGTGGTGCATAATCTTCATTGAAATTCCTAATATCAAAATGTGCAACTAGAACTCTTGGATAGAGTTTTATTTTACTTAAGAACAAAGACATTTTAAAAATTGGAATTGTTTTTGGCTCGCACCGAGCTCAATGAGCTAGATTTGCTTGAATCAAACTTAAAGTGAGTTGAATATAGATTGAATTAAGCTTAGCTCAAGATCATATTGAAATTTAGATGCATCTATCGTGTATATTTGTTTGGCTACTAATTTATCTCAAAATGAAGTTGGTCGAAATCAAATTGACTTTTGGCTGAATTGAGCTCGAATCAAACTTAACAAGCCATGTTTAGCTTGAATTGAGATCAGATGGAGCTAGAAATTGCTAGGCTTGAGATTTGAACAAATTACTTTGCACGGATCTTGATCTAGATTCAGGTTGGCTTCAGATTGGACAGTTAATAATCCTGTTCAAATACATGCATAACATACAAAAAATTAACTTCGAAACCTACTTTGTCACAATAACTTTGTAGGAGTAAAGTGGAAATAAAATTCTATAAATCACAAAACTCATGAGTTGATGATATGCAGAAGCAAACTAGAAACTCCATGCTAAGTCCTTAAAAATATGATTTAATTAGGCATGTAAACTCACATTACAATGCACCAGACTGAATATATATATATATATATATAGCAACATATTTTAGGCTCGGCTGATCAAAATTGTATATATCAACATATTTTAGGCTCGGCTGATCAAAATTCCAGATTCATCTTGGAGGCTAGTTGTAATATCAGCACGAGGTTAAATTCATTTCTACTAGTAATATCACATGCCTTATCTTCATCTTGAAGATAATATATTCATTACATAAACAAAAAAAAACATGAATAAGCAAGATATTTAAGATAATACACTTAAAATGAAATTGCAAGAGAGTCCCTATGGCATGCCTATTGCCACTCAAACAAAGGTTAAACAAACGAGGGCTCACAAATAATCATAAGCAAGTTGCCCTTATCTGGAGGGCATCATGTATGAACAAGTGATCCATTTGTTTTGCCTTATGTTGCTCTTGCCAGTCCAAGTCACTTCAATCTCATCTCACTTTGAGAATGTGTATATATGTATAGAATCTATCGCATGCGTGGAAAACAATACTTTGAACAAGAATAAGACCTTTGAGTTTTAGGTTTCATTTGAGATAGTTTTCTTACTGCTTTTTAAAGCAGTTTTGTAGTACAAAAATTTCTTGAAAGCAGTAAAAAATCAGTGGTAAAAAACTGTCCCAAATGAAACTTTAATTTTGATTTCTTTATAATCTACTTGAAATAAATAACATATAAATATAAAAATATAAGTTTGGTAAAAATGCTTATTAAGTTGAGGAAAGTTCAAATGCTCGTGATAAGGATAAAGAAACGGACAGAAAATGTAGATGAGATTACTGGATGGCAGCAGTAGAAGCAGCAACACCGGTTTGTGAAAAGGAGCCAACACCTACAGCCTGGGGACACATTATATGCAGCATATTGATGTTCACGCCAACAAAGAAATCCATAAAGTGATCAGAAAAGTTTTTCATGACAAAAAAACATACATCACACAGTAATATATGTTATAAACCTCTTTTAGCAAATATTCCGCGCTGATACGTTACATCTTTATGTAACAGAGCAGCAGACGATAAGAACGTAGCAAGAAAAAAAACAAAGAAATTCAGAACTATTTACCTTAAGAAGACTAGAAGTAACTAATGTATGGCAAATCCATCCTGTTACATTTGTCGGAAATTGCAAAAGCATGTAATCCAAGTAATCATCTGATACAGAAGCTGCAAATTTTTAAAAAAATAACAATAAATAACAACGTCATGAAGAAAGGAATAACTATATACAGCCACTGATGATATTTAGATTATGAAATATACTAACTTCAGCTAAAATCATTAGAATGTCATACTTCGTTTATCAATACTATTCAAAGTTGCCAAAATGGAGTAATCTATATGTGGAAGTGTTATACTTATGAACAATGTGATGAATCCAAATAAAGGCCATTTTTTAGGAACGTATTTTAAAATTAATTAGGTTAAAAGAGCCTAATCAACAAGTATTCAGGAAAAGGAGTAAATACGAAAAATAAACTTCTGTATACTAAATGCGGAAATTTATTTTCCATATATAGTATAGGAAAATAAATTTTCGTATTCAATATATGGAAATTTATTTTTTATATTCTTATACTACCATAATTTAGGTAAAAATTAATAAATATATGATTTAATTGAAGAAGATATATATCATATTTAAATTTTTAAAAATATGTATTATAATTTTTAATAACTCAAGTTTCAAAAAAATATAATTATACATATATTTAATTTTAATTTAAAACTATTAAAAATATATATAATTATTATTATGTTTAAATTAAAAAATTATATATATCTTGGTTAATTCTTGAAAAACATGTATTATAATTTTTAATAACTCAAGGATTTTTAAAATATAATTATACATATAAAGTTTAAATTAAGAACTATTAAATAATTAATTTAAAAATTATTATATTTAAAAGAAGAAATAGTTAATATTAAAATAAATTAAAATTATATACATAAAAAATTGTTTTATAATTTTTAATAACTGAAAAGGTTTTTAAAAAATATTATATATATATATATATATATATATATTAATTGTACTAAATAAATAACTTAAACATTATCATGTTTAAATTTAACATTTATTAATGTTTGCTTAAATTTCTAAAAATAATATTTAATTAATGAAATAAAAATATAGATAATTGATTAATCTAGAACTTGTAAACTTTAATTTATATTTTGTATACAATATCAAATAAAATGAATTTAATTGAAATGACAAATCATTAGTGATTGCAGACCCACTTTTATATACTTAGGCAACCTTTGTTGATGCCATGTTTGACAGACATTATGACCCTAAAAGAAGAATTCAATGCAATTGGTGATTGTAGATATCTAAATTTCTCAGGACAAATTAGTTTGTATGTGACTTTAAATTATTATATTTTTATTATTACAGTATCATTGGATTCCTCTTTGAGCATTGCAAAATTAATGCATTAGGCTCTCTTTAAGAATATGTCATTACTATGCTTAAATTTGAACTAACATTAGGTCTATTTAAGTGCAATTACTATGAAATATATACTCACCACAGTTACCTCTCACTCTTAGTTCTATTTTGTTACAATTTATCTTAGTTGTTCTTTGCTTTATCATATCTACTAGCCATAAATAGTCATATTTTTAAGAAAGTTAGTGAAGGGTTATCCAACCCATTATTGGCAAAGATAACAATTTGCTAGAGGGCAATAAGTGATAAATTGTTGAATGCTAGATTGAAAATGTTGATTTGTTCCAACCATGTATTTTATTATTGTATGCATATTTGGATGTCAGAACATAATCAGTTAGTTGATTTTGACACTACATATAGAGGTGATGAGAACACACAATGACCTAGCAGGAGTCTTTCTAACTGGATGTGATTGGAAAATCGTATAAGAAAGATTTACATAGTTAGTTCGGTATGTTGTTGGGTTAAATTTTCTACGAAGAAGATACCTTGAGCTAACATGCCCTGATAGTAAACTGCAATATCGTGAAGTTGACGATATTAACTCTAGCATTACAATGTATCAAGAGTGGAGCAGTCATGATGATGTTTCCAATCATAGCCTCTATAGAAAATTTAACCCAACGGTATGCCGCTCCGTCTTTGTAAATCTTTTTTATACATATTTCCAATCACAGCTAGTTAGAAAGGCTCTTGGGTCACAGTGTGTTCTCATCACCTCCGCATGTAATGTCAAAACAAACTGATTATGTTTTGATGTCCAAAATGTATACAACAATGAAATGCATTGTTGGAACCAACCAACATTTTCAATCTAGGATTTGACGATGTATCCCTTATTGCCCTTTGGCAAGCTGTTGTTTCTGCCAATAATAGTTGGATGACCTTCACTGGATTTTTTAAAAATATGACTCATTCTTATGACTAGTAGATATGATGAAGTAAATAACAACTGATGCAAGCAAAAAAATTAGGAAGACCCTAATTTTTGCAAGCATACAAAAATAAAAAAAATTTAGGTCTCCACAATACTTTGGAGACCTAAAAGAAAAAGAAACTACATCCACATAAATAGAAAAACATAACATAACTTTTGAGAACTTGAAATGACACTTAAAACACCTAAACCAGCATTATACTATCGAGAATAAAGATACATTTGGGGTGGACACTTGCGGATAGAAGAAAAAGGTTAAAAGACAAGAAGAAATATAGCTCGCAAGCTATAGAGAGAGGAGAAGAAGAGAAGATAGCTCGCAAGCTATCACAAAAAACCCTCCGGTTTTTCTTCCAAAAATTCTATCCATAACACCTCCTTTCTATTACAAAACATTTCCTATTTATAAGAAAAAGGGGGCAGCCAAACAGCCACAGCACCTCCAACCAAACCAATCAGGTAAGGGGAAATGGAAGGCCAATCAGCACCTAATCAGCACAATAAAAGCCACGGTACAGCCAGCAAAATAGGCGAAACCGAAGGGGCCAGAATAGAGAATCGGGACAGCAGCCAGGGAGGATTGGATGGACAGCACAGGGAACTGGAACAGACAGAAAAAAGGGGAGAAGAACCAGCGACGGGGAGCAGCACCAGGAGGAAACCAAGAGGACACAAAGAAAGGAAAAGGCAAGCTCCACTCCACAATATGAGCTTTTTATATTAATGAGCTGAAAAGGCAGCAAGAACCGAAACAGCAAGGCCCCAAACCATCAACTTAAATCAGTTCAAATGCTAAGCACCCAAAGAAATTAGCATTTTGTTTTGACCCCGCCCCCCCCTTGCCTACATTAATTCGCCCCTTAAAAATTTTCATCTCCTGATGAAATCGATTCAGACCTTTTCTGACGAGTCGAAGGCGCTTTGCATTGGTACCCCTTTGCTTGTTGATTCTTCTTCTTTTTTTTTTTTCATTTTTCCAAGCACTTAAAAAAAACACAACATAACATAAACAAATAGACAACTCACATGACTCACATAACAACCAAAACTCTCTTGACAACCCTAGGACATACTAAACTTGCTCTGATACCAAATTGATGCAAGCAAAAAAATTAGGAAGACCCTAATTTTTGCAAGCATATAAAAATTAAAAAAAAATTAGGTCTCCACAACACTTTGGAGACCTAAAAAAAAGAAACTACAATCACATAAATAGAAAGACATAACATAACTTTTGAGAACTTGAAATGACACTTAAAACACCTAAACCAACTTTATGCTATCGAGAAGAAAGATACATTTGGGGTGGACACTTGCGGATAGAAGAAAGAGGTTAGAAGACAAGAAGAAATATAGCTCACAAGCTATAGAGAGAGGAGAAGAAGAGAAGATAGCTCGCAAGCTATCACAAAAAACCCTCAGGTTTTTCTTCCAAAAATTCTATCCATAACACCTCCTTTTCTATTACAAAACATTTCCTATTTATAAGAGAAAAGAGGGCAGCCAAATAGTCACAGCACCTCCAACCAAACCAATCAGGTAAGGGGAAATAGAAGGCCAATCGGCACCCAATCAACACAATAAAAGCCACGGTACAGCCAGCACAATAGGGGAAACCGAAGGGGCAAGAACAGAGAACCGGGACAGCAGCCAGGGAGGATTGGACGGACAGCATAGGGAACCGGAACAAACAGGAAAAAAGGGGAGAAGAACCAGCCATGGAGAGCAGCACCAGGAGGAAATCGAGAGGACACAAAGAAAGGAAAAGGCAAGCTCCACTCCACAATATGAGCTTTTTATATTAATGAGCTGAAAAGGCAGCAAGAACCGAAACAGCCAGGCCCCAAACCATCAACCTAAATCAGCTCAAATGCTAAGCACTCAAAGAAATTAGCATTTATAAATGTTAAATTTAAACATGATAATATTTAAATAATTTATTTAATACAATTAAATTTTATATATATATATATATATATATATAAATATATATAATATTTTAGCTTTCTTAGTTATTAAGAATTATAAAACAAATTTTCTTAAAAGAATTAACAACATTTATATAATTTTAAATTTATTTTAATATTAACTATTTTATTTTCAAACATACTAATACTTAAAATAATTATTTAATAGTTCTTAATTTAAACTATAAATAAATAATTATATTTTTAAAAATCCTTGAGTTATTAAAAATTATGATACATAATTTTTAAAAATTAACCATGATATGTATATATTTTATATTTTGATATTACTTATTTTTAAATTTAAATATAATAATATGTATTATTTTTAATAGTTTTAAATTATATATATATATATATATATATATATATATATATATTAACTTTAATTTTTTAAAATTTAAATATGATATATATCTTCTTTAATTAAATTATATATTAATTAATTTTTAACTCAAATTAAGGTAGTATGAGAATACGGAAAATAAATTTATGCATATTGAATGCAAAAATTTATTTTTCGTATTCTATATGAGAAAAATAAATTTCCATATATAAATTTTTGTATTAAGTATATGGAAATTTATTTTCCGTATTTGCTCATTTTCCTAAATAGTTGTTGTTTATGTTCTTTTAGCTTAATTAATTTTAAAATATGCTCCTAAGAAAATGGCCTGTAGGCAATTTGATTGGATAGGTCCCTTATGGACAAAATTCTAAAGAAGAGGCACACAAGCAATTAGAAGCCAGGATTAGGATGTAAATGAAGAAATTTGGGAATAAGTACTGAATAGAGAAGGAATAGGAATGGAACTATAGTGAAATGAGTAAAATTTACTAGAAGGGGTTTAAAAAATCCCAATTTACACTAGTGAATGACTTAAATAAGTATAAATAACATATTAAAACTCTTATACAGTTGGTGTAAGGCCTGACTAAGATAATTATTTATGAATTATTTTCCAATACCCATTAGAAAGCCATAACACGAAATATGGAACAATTTGTCTAAGAAATAAATAATTTTTATTGTGGGGAGTTCCCTATGTGTAAAGTATGCAGTGGTAGTGGTGGATAGCAGGGTGTAAGTGAAGGGGGTAAAGCAATGGCTAAAATAACTTGTCATGTTGGTACTCCTTGACCAAATAAAGGCTGGATATACTTACATAATATTTCAAAATAAAAGAGTCATCGCTTTTTCTTTGATTGGCAAGTAGCGGCCAAAAAGCTGTGGCTGTGGTGAGAAAAAAAAAACAAATTTAACCTAAATTTTGATCAAGGATCAAATTGAATTCATACATTCAAACAAACTAGCACAATGTAGGTGCCTCCATATCATGCAACATGTCGCCATACTTTAATCTTATATGCTTAGTCAAAACTTTTTAACAAAAGTTTGTTCAATTCATTTTTTTAGCTTTGCTCATTCAATCAAAGGGTATGTGCAACATTAGAGTTCATGATCAGCATTATTAGCCATATCAAAATTATACAAACTAAAATATGCATCCTATTTGCCATTTATTATTATTTTGAGGCTCCATGCAGTACAAGTTATTTTCCTAACTTCTAATCATAATATCTTTTCTAGCCTTTATTTCTTCATAGTTCTTTCACATCACTTCTCTCCACCACACCTTATTATTGCATCTTTTGATCTCCATTGGACATGCCCAAACCATCCAAGTCTATTTTCTTTTCCTCCACAATCAATTTCTTATTCATGATTTCTTTATTTCCCCGCACTACATTGATAGGAAATACTTGAGTTCGCAAGTAACCCTAAGGGAATACTTGAGTTCGCAAGCAAACCTAACTCAAAAGGAAGAGCAAACAGCAGATTTTATGCTGTTGACAGCAGGAAAACAGCCCAAAACCAGAGAAAACAGAGGAAAAACTGAAATAAAACCAAGCAAACACTTGTATTCCACTAGTAGACGAATAAAAACAGGAAACAATACAAGGATCTTCAATTCGAGAGGAAGATTAACTCTCCAAAATCTCTAGACAAGGTTGTCTAGAGCCCAAACCTCCAAGAAGCCTAATTCCTCTCTAAACATAACATAACCTCCCCCAATCCTCTCCCCCCTTCTAATACAAAAGCTTTCCTAATTAATTTCCCTCCCAAAGCCCTAGCCGCCCCCTCCTATGTGATTTTGTAATTGATTAAGTGGGTGGGACCCACCCATTTGGGCTGAACATAGGGGAGGAGGCGGACTGGTTCCACCTTCTGTAGGTGAGCTGGACCGGCCCCCTTTGGGCCGGTTGAGCCGGTTCTAATTGAACCGGCGTGACATACATCATATAACAGTATAACAAGTTGTATTATCATTTTACAGCATTGTTCAAACAACCAGTGATGCATTTTGTCACATCAGAACTCATTTTAAACACCAAGTTTTAACTTAATAGGTTATATCCTCTCCATTTATTATTTTTAAAGAATATATCATTATCTTTATCCCCATTCGCATATATAATGAACCAATACCTAAATAACATTTGATTTTTCGGTTTATGAATTTTACTGTGACTCTCCATAATTCTATATTATAACATAATACGCCTCATGCATTTATCCATTTTAACAACCAAGCTTTAACTCCACAAATCCTATCATTTTTATTTTTTTTCAAGAACAAATTAGGGATTTTATCATCCTCCTTCGTGATAGAGACAAAATAACTAACATAACATACCTAAACATCATTTGGTTTGCAAAAAATAATTAAATAATCATATTACAAATTTTGTATCTACTAAAATTGCATACAGTTTCACCAGTATTTGTTTTCCCAGTAAATACAAAATTAAATTGCAAAGAACAAATAGTTGGCTGAACATCAAACAAACTAGTCAAAATATTTAGCACTGAACAATGCAACAAATAATTTAGCAAGCAGCATTTGGGAAACTACCAGGAAAAGATGCAGGTAGAACAAAATCTCCGAATTTTTTCAAAAGAAAAGATAGATTTGAGAAGTCATCATCTTGCACTTTGTTCATTAATCTTTCTTCTGCTTCCCAGAAGCTTTGCAGATGCCGATTGGTGTCCAATACGTATCTAGCATACAAAAATATCACTGTAGATTGGGAAGTCTAAAAACCTAAACGACAAAAAGATTTCATTTTTTCCTTTACTTTTTGAATAATTTGTATCTTTGAACAACCCCAAACCCTAACACTCGAGAAAGCCCGAATAGTAAAATGGAAGAAGAGGAAAGAGAGGAAAGCAAGTACCTCTTTGACTTTCCATCTTCATATCGTTCCACCAAGATCGATCGTGAGACTCTAAGATAACATGAGAAGGAACATTGGGGCTTACTTATTAAACAAAAAATGAATAAGAGCGGGTGAAAATTTACTTCTGCTCGAGCTCTCCTGGTTGCTTGGATGCATCGAGGGAGGAACGGCAAACGAGAGCGCGGCTGTTTGGGTTAGAAAGAACAAATTGGGTAGATGACAAGAAGCTCAACTGAGCTCGGGCGGACGTTAACGTTGGTGGTGTGGAGGAAGGGACGAGGCCAACTGCGACGGACATGTTTGTAGTGGTGGAAGGATACGAAGCGCTTTGTTTGGTCGGGGACTAGGGTTTTATTATTATTATTATTATTATTATTATTATATTTTGGAGATTTACACACAGCATTAACTCTTATATTTAAACTTTATTATTATTATTATTATTATTATTATTATTATTATTATTTTAGAACATTTAGGTCAATTAAGTCAAATTCAAATATACATTATATATATAAGATTCGAACCCAAGATTTTTTAATTGGTGGTCAAAATCCTCAACCAACATGCCAAAATGAGTTGTATTATTTATTTATCACTAAATCATTTAACCCCATTAATAATATCACTCTAATCTCATCCCATAAAACTCCTATACTTGTGATTCAACTTACATGCTTCCTACTCTCCAGCATGGCATGCTCCCCTCTCTACTACATGCGACAAGGTGTCAATGTCCGACCCGAAATTGAGGTAAAATTTTAATGTAGACCTAATTAAAAATAGAATGAAGAGTTTAATTATGTTTAAAAGAAAATTTAAAAGTAGACAAAGTCGCCTTTTTGACGGGTGAGTTATGTCTGAGGCAGTCAGTCAAACCTGTCATACCTAATAGCTTGGCTTTATGACTTAGTAGAGCCACGACGCTCATTAAATGGGCGACTTTGATCTCGGTAGAAAGCCTAGCTCCGCTTCTTCGAGTTCTTCTCCGCTAATTCAACTTCCTCATTCGCCTGTTCATGCCCTTCGTCTTCCGTCGAGCTCCAGATTTTTGCTATTTCAAGGGAGTGGGTGAGTAAGCAATGTTTTAATGAGATGTTTAGCTTTATTTATTTGTTGTAAATTTAGTATTTTGCTTAAAACATTTGAAGGTGGAGAGAAATTGAAGAAGAAGACAGATGATTAGGGCTTTTTGGCGATTTTGCTTTTTTGGATTTTTGGCCCAACAAATGGAAGATTGGCTTCATTTGGCAAAAGGAAATATGGGAACTTAGCAAATTTAGCATATACTTTCTTAGATTTGAAAATTTTGTTGAGTGTAGTTTGCTATCCTAGAAATTTAGTATTTGTTTTTTTTTAGAGAGCTTGGAAAATGTTAAATTATATTTTTGCAACAGCTTCTCCATATATAAGAAACTGTTAAATTGGTACAATTGTATTTGATCTTGTTTTTGTATTTATTTTACAGTATTATGGAAAGAGAGTTCTTACTGCCATTAAAATTACTCTCTAAATGATTTTTTATACATAAAAATTTTTATGTACTTATTCAATTTTAATGATTCTTCTCTAACCTATCTTTATTTTTAAATTATATTATATGTTAAAGGCTTAATTGATAAATACATAACTATATTGTTCACTACATAACTTATATAATAACTTAAGTAAATAACTCTATGGCATTTTTTAATAATGTAAAAGATGGTTTTTCTAGTAATAATTGCTTTGCTAATTATAAGTTTCTTAAAACTAATCTAAACTTAATTGTGTAAATCAATAATTATTTTTAGATTAACGGTAGGCATCTTCAATATTAGTCCTCTTCCAAATTTGAGTAAAGAATAACATGCTCGAATAAATTGTATGTCAACTAGTATGTGATCAAACTAAGGTTGGACAAGAGATGGATGTTAAAGAATCTTATGGGCCGTGGATTCATGTCAGAAATAGAAGGAACAAGAGAGTTATCAATCAGGTGAATGCAACGAGAATTGTAATGAAAAGACAAGTTGCTCAAGCTGTTCTTGGTGTGAAGAAGACTGTGAACACTAAAGAAGAAGTGGTTATGATGATACATTGCAGGTTGAAGAAGGGGAGATTTCTATGGCTGGAAAAAGTTGTTTGGAAACGGCAGCAGAATGTTCTGATAAGGTATTAGATTCTACTACAGTTCCTGCTAATATTTTCTTGAACAATAAGTTTCAAACTTTATGTGGAAATGGTGAGGAGAATTTGTGTCTTCAGTCAACCAGTAATAATTCTGGGAAGGAAACCAAACATGATGGAAAAAATGATTCTAAAGTGCAAAGGTCTGTGGTAGTGGAAAAGGAAGTTGGCTGTGATGTGGAAATTCAGAAGGGAGGAACTGTCTTGGTTAATCCGCCTAAATCGATTAAGGCAGGCCTCGTTCTTTAGGTAATGGATAAGGTGTGCCAGGAAGAATCTGTATTGAATTCACCTCTGAATCCACGGTTTGAAGCTGGAGATGCTGAAAACATCAAAGTCCTTGATAATGGTGATGAACCTGTTCTAAGCTCTCATAATTTGGAACTTATTAAGGAAGGTTTGCCTTCTTATTTAAATGACAAAGAGGGGAAGGGTTGCTTGCGAACTCAAGTAAGTCCTTCTGGATTACTTGCAAACTCAAGTATTTCCTATCATAAATTGGATTTTAAACTTCAAAAGGAATTGCGATCCTTGGGGAAGGATAATATTATTAGTCATGGCAGAAAGGTTGGTGGAATGGCTAAGGATAGGAAAGGGAGCAATCCCAATTCTTATCAATAAATGTTATCCATAGTTTTTTGGAATTGTAGGGGGGGTAGGAAGAGTGAAGCCTCTCACTACTTGAAGGAATTTGTGAAGGAGCATGAGGTGATGCTTGTTGGACTTTTAGAGACTAAGATCTCTTCTTTTGATAGACTTGAGTGTGATAGGTTTATTGGTATCAATTGGGACTTTTTCATGAAACCTGCTGAAGGATTGTCAGGTGTTATTATGGTATGCTAGAGAAAGGACTTGGCTTCGTTTACGGTATTAAACTCTTCTTCCCAGGTGGTAATTAGAGAATTCAGCATTGCCAATAAAGAAAAGTGGATCATTGCTTCTGTTTATGGTAGTAATGACTCTTATAAGAGAAGAAGCTTGTGGAGTGTTCTTGAAGGGATGTCATTCTTCAAGCTTCCAACTGTTATAGGTGGAGACTTCAATTGTGCATTGTCCCAAGAGGAAAAAAAAGGAGGGAAGAAGTTTGTTTTATCTCAGGGTGCTCAAGATATGAGGTGTTTCATGAGCAACCATGATCTTCATGATATGAGAGTCATTGGTCCAAAGTTTACATGGTGCAACAATAAAAAAGGTGGAGCTTGGATACTTGAAAGATTGGATAGGTGTATTTTGAACACAATTGCTTTGGATGCTATCCAGATGCCGGCAGTTAGACATATTCCTCGTATAGCCTCTGATCATTGTTCTGTTCTCATCAAGCTGCTGCCTTCTGGTTTTCGGAGAAAACATCTTCTAAAGTTTGAAGAGGTATGGTCTTCATACCCTGCTTCAGCTGGAATTGTGTCTAAAGCTTGGGATAAGAAGGTGAATGGTGATGGTGCACTGGCTCTTAACGTGAGGTTCAGAAGAGCTTTGAAGGCGCTTTATTTCTAGAGTAGAGCTAAGCACCAGAATCTGGTGGTATTGAAGGAGGAGTTGAAGAAGGATATTTTGGATCTTCAATGTGAAGAAGCGGAGGTTGGATGGCTCACGGAAGATAGATTGCTACTGCTAAAATTTAAAGTTCATGAGCTGAATATTACTCTTGCCCGTCTCAACACGTGGTGGAGGTAAAGAGCGAAAGCCAAGTGGTTAACTGATGGGGACTCAAACTCCAAGTTTTTTCATGCATTTGCGTCTAGGAGGAGGAATTCCAATTGGATTCATCAGGCGAAAGATAGTAATGGAGAATTGGTGGAAGATCAAGATCAAATTGAGGGTGTCTTTTATGAATACTTTAAGAATAAATAGAAGTTAAGAAGTTGCAAGTTGAGGGGGTGGCCGATTCCTGTTCATAGGTTGGATGACATAGACAGAAATCATCTTCTAGCCGAGTTCAAGATGGAGGAGCTGGATATGGTTGTTGCTCAGCTGGAATCAAATATATCTCCAGGTATTGATGGCATCTCATACTCTTTCATTAAAACTTATTGGATAATTATTAGAGAAGATGTTTGGAAGGCCCTTGATTACTTTTTTAGGACTTGTACTATGAGTCCTAGTTGGAAAGAGACTTTGGTGGTCCTTATCCCTAAAGTTGAGAATCCTATGACCCCTTCTAATTACAGACCTATCAGTCTCTGTTTGTCTATCTATAAGATAATTGCCAAGTTGTTATTAAATAGAATGATTGGAGTTATTCCTAAGTTGGTTTCTGATGAACAAGTGGCTTTTGTTAAAGGCCGTTCTATCTCAGATCATATTCTTTTAGCCCAAGAGGTGTGCAACAAGTTTAGATATTCTAAATCTAAGAAAGTCTTAATGGCTATAAAGATTGATATGGAGCAAGCCTACGATAGTATGGGGTGGTCTACTCTTATGCAAGTTTTGGAAAATTTTGGTTTTCCAAACTTCTTTTGTTAATCTCCTTCTTCAGTGTGTTTCTGACCCTAAACTTTCCATTTTGATTAATGGTAATGGTTCAACTTGGATTGAAGCCAGGAGTGGATTTAGGCAAGGCTGTCCATTGTCACCCTACCTATTTATCCTCTGCTCTCAACTTCTATCGGATACTATTGCTCAGAGAGGGAAAGGTTTTGGTATTAAGGTGGCTCCCAATGCTGAGATTGTTTCTCATCTGTTATATGCAGATGATATTATTTTGTTTTTGGAAGCTAATGGAAAAAAAGGTGAAGAAAGCTAGGAAAATCTTGACTGAATACTGTAGGTGGATGGGTCAGAAGGTCAATTTTCAGAAGTCCTCCATTCTATTTGGAAGGTCAGTCAGGAAATTATAGAAGAAGGTCTTTGGCTAAGATCTTGGGCTTCAAAGTGGTAAAAGAGTTTATGTACCTTGGGATCAAGATGCCTTTGAGAAGGTTGACAGCTGCTGATTTTAGCAATCTTTTGGAGAAAGCTTCTAAAGTGTTAAATGTTTGGGGAAATCGTTTTATTTCTCTTGCAGGGAAGCTGCTTCTTGTTGAAACTGTTTACTCTTCCCTCTCTATTTTTCTTTCTACACATTCTTTGGTTCCAATGGGTGTTCTTTATGTTTTGGATAGAATGTGTAGGGACTTTTTGTGGAATAAGCAAGATGGGAGTAAGGGTCTTCACTATGTTTATTGGGATATTCTTTGCCAGTCGAGGAGTTTGGGTGGCTAAGGAGTTCAATCCATTGCTTCTAAATTGGGTCCTCTCCAGGCTAAGTTTGCTTGGAATCTCATCTCCGAATCATCTACATTCCTGTACAGGTTGATACGAGCAAAGTATGGGAATGATATCTATAAATTTCATGATCCCTGCTTTCTCATCTTTTGAAGATTATTTGTTGGGTTTGAGATGCTTGACTGATTATGGTCCTTTCCTTGGAAATGTATATTGCTCGGCTATCTTCTTTAGTTGGAAGAGTAGGAATAAAATTTCGCATGGTGAAAAGGAGGATAGCTTCACAACTGTTGACTAATGCAGTTTGCATCACTGCGGCATCCTTCAAAGGAAGTTCGGATTACTGGGATTCGAACCAGCTCATTGAGCTGTCTTCTTTTTGGCATCCTCCTCCACCCGAATGGATTAAACTTAATGTTGATGCTTCTCTAGGGACTAATTACAATGCTGGCGTTGGAGGTGTTTTCAGGGATCATCATAGAAGATTTTAATGTGCCTTTGGAGTCAAATGTATGCATTGGGATTCTTCTCAGTTAGAGATTTTTAAAATCTTCAGCTAAGAGGTTCGTCTAAGAATGGATGTATGATTTCAATGGAATCATTATTGAAGGGGACAATCAGAATGTTATGGATTTGGTTCAGAAGATTTTTAATAAAATGCCTGTCAAAGAGGGGCATTCTCAGATGCAGGATTTTTCTTTTCTTAATGGGTTCAATCAAGTTTTATTTCATTGTGTGTATAGGAAGAGTAATAAGTTAGCTGATTTTTGTGCTAACTTTGCCTGATCTTTTGATTTCTTTTGGGAAGATTTGAGTAGTAATAATGTTCCTCCTTCCTTTGTTTCTTTACTAAAGGAGGATAGTGATTGTGGATCAATCACTTAGTTTTTTGTATTTAGTTTATTAATAAAGTTACTTCAAGCATTTCTTCAAAAAAAAAAAAAGAATAAATGGTATGTGTAACTTTAATGCACAACTAACGAACTGGCAAACCTAACATGATTTTGAAGAAAAAGATAGTTTGGAATGTTTGAGAGAGCTTTAAGTTTTTCTTTGCGATTTCTTTATTTTTTTAGTAAAACGTACTAGTTCAATAATGACTGGATGAGGAGAGAACTTTATGCTAATGTATGGAGGTGAATTACAATTGGTTGAAAATTTTGCACCAACGTATATGGGGGTAGGAATCGTCCCTTCTAAGTGCCAAGAAACATCAACTTATACCAGCTTAAGTTAAGGATCCTTATAGCACTCAAGTACGATGCATTTAAGTTTTCAGTGAACTTAGTTTGTCGAGTACCTATCGGGAATGAGTATGGTGAAACTTGTAGGACTACATAATAGTGGGATCAAAAAGTTGACTTTGAGGATACCTCTAGTGGAATTGTAGTAGAAGATGAATTTTCAATTCCTATTGAATTGATCAAAGAGATGTGTTTCATATGAAAATCATACTTACAATTTGCTATACAAGGATGTCAATCAAAAATATTGTTCAGTGTCTTATTATCGTATCAAATAGATATAAATTTATGGTTGCATGCGTAAAGCTTGATTACTCGGTGGCTCCTTGCCTATGGCGTCTACATTTTAGTCTAATTAAACGTTTAGGCAACATATGGAAAATCTCATATGTCAAGCATCAACATATGTGTGTTAGTCCAATTCTTGATGTTGGGCACTGTCAGTGCAATTCGTAGTTCATAAGTTTCTATATACTGCCCACCATTAGAAAATAGATGGACATGAAGCCCAGGGAAATAATTGGTCAAATGGAAGCTATGTTCAATGTCAAAGTTTCCTGCATGAGGGATTGGGATGCTCGCCAGAATATTATTAAGGCAATTTTAGGTAGTTGGGAAGAGTCCTACCGGACTCTAAATTTGGTCATGGAAGTTGTTATTTCTACTATGCCATAAACATTGTACAAGATTCAGACCAATGACACAAATAGATTCCAAAGACTTTTCTAGTCATTCAGTCCTTCCATTAGTGGGTGGAACTTCTGCCGGCCTATTATTAGCATTGATGGCACATTCCTGCTTGGTAAATATCGATAAACATTACTAAGTGCAGTAGGCTTGGATGTAAATAATGGCCAGTTTCCACTTGCTTTCATAATAGTGGAGTCAGAGTCTACTAAATCTCGGATTTGGTTTCTTAGGTAGATGCATGAGCTTCTTCCTATAGTAACCAATAGGGAAAACCTCTATATCATCTTTGATAGACATGCTGGTTTAGTTTGTGGCTATAGAGAAATATTTCTTTTTGCCGCTCATTGGCACTGCTTATGCCATCTGTGTGAAAATTTCAAAAAAAGCAATATGACAAATGGGAGTATGTGATGTTGAATTTTTGTGTCAAAAGTTGTATACAGTCGGAAATACTGACCAACCTAACATATTTAATAAAAGCTTGATGGGCATTAAGAAGGTAAAACTTGATATTCTTTAATGGCTACTAGACTGAGATGTTATAAACACACAATGGTGGTTTTATATATGGAGTTATGATAACAAATGTGTCAGACTCATTCAATGGGGTATTGAAAAGAGCTCGAGGTTTGCCAATTCAAGCCTTGATCATTACCACATACTATAATGTTGTAGCAATGCTTATGTGAATATTGGAGTTTATTAAAGTTGAGGAGCTAAAAAATAATAGTTTGTTTGCCCCACGTGTTTTAGTTATAGTTAGAAGGGCAGAATAAGAGGCTAGGAGATTACAGAACCAATACGCTTGAATATACATGAATTTCAAGTTGTTGACATGTCATTATGATCATATCATGTTGATTTGATTGATGATAGAACATGCATATGTAGCTATGGTAGGACTCTATTATACCATATACCATGTGCACATGTTGTAAGTTGTTTGGGAATGTTAAGAGGAAGCCTATTATGGCGAACATAGCTGGGTGCATTCACTTGCTGCAGATTTGGGCTTGGGAGCACCTACATGTTGGCCACCCAACACTTTATGTTTCGTTTCTAGTATAGCTTGAGAGATTAAGTGTCAATTTCATGTTCTAAATAAACTTGACCTTAATCTTTCATAAATTTTTCAAAGTAAAATATTTTAAAGTATATGATTTTGTCTTGATCTAGGTGGAATGAGGATCAGCTCCGATAATTGCCTATAGGAAACATTATCAACTATAGAGATGAGCTTGACAACTTACTTGACAATTAGGTGATTTAAAAATATTCATTCTCCCTACTATGTTGCGTATAACTTATGAAGGTTATTATCTTCTCGCAGGTCATTTGGGAGCCCTACACACTTGAAATTTATGCTCAAGTTGCATAGATTTGTCTGGCTGATCAAGAAATATGGATGACCTGAGTCCCTTTAATTAGTTGGAAGAGGGTGGAGTGGCACTTGCCAGATCGAGTGCTTCATCAGTTCAACTTCTCCCCCTATTACTTGACGTCCTGCCTATGGACCCCAACTTCAAAAGAGTAGATGTTTGTGGAAGAGCAGGAGAGCTTACGTGATTATTGGAGTGCATCTTGGTGTTGACAACGATAGTGATGTGCATCAGTATTTGTAGTGGTATAAGTCCTGAGTTACAATATACATGTTAAAGGCACCTGTTGAGCCTCCCACCACTTCATACCCTAGAGCACTCTCAGAGTGCCATTTGATACATAATTCTAAAATTGTAGGTCATCTTGTAAGCCCTATAAGTCTTTTTTAACTGAATTATTCATGTATTAACTGTAGCGGGACTTCTTCCTTGAGATGTGCGGACAAATTAAATGTATGAATGTTGTTATGTGCCACACGATTTGATTTAATATTTCTTTAGACAAATCTATATAATTAGTGTTAATTATCCTAAAGAATAAACTAATACTGGTATTATCAATTTGAGAAAAGAAATGATTTATTCTTGTACCCAAACTTGGCGTAGGGAATATAACAATTATCCCAAAGGATAATAATCACGTTCAACTATCATTTTAAATATGAAATTGACTCAGGATAAGCTTGATGGACATCCAGAAAATTTTTTCCTTTCTTAGGGAACTAAGAGATGATTTATTTTATACTGGGATCTTGGGTTCCTATAGATACAGGCCTCTATAGTCAATTATATCTCATAAGAGAAAACTTTTGATTAAAGTGGATATTAGACTCTAAACTTATAATACAATTATATATAAGCAAGTTGCCTTAGATGTTCAAAAATACTAATCATCCCTTCCAAAATACTATTAAATTTTATAGAAAATATATTTATTATTTAACATATATATGTATTTATTATTTATTAGTATAAGAGGTGTGCAAATACAACTAGGCTTATGCCTACTTGGAATGAGCAGCCAGCTAATAACTTATTTTACAAGCAATCATCCTAGATGAAATATAGGATAAAGGTAGCCCTATCCTAAGAGTTAAAAGGAGCAAATCAGCTCCAAATTAATAACTCAAGATGAATTTTCACTTTAAGTTCAAGTGACACTATCAAAAAGACTGCTAACTTTTATCTTATTTAATTAACCTAACTAAATTTTTTAATCATTAAAATTTTGAAGAAATTTTGACAGCACAACAGCTCTATACCAACAAGAATAGCGTAGCATTTTCTGGGCGCAAGAGGACCCCACTACCTTGCCGTAGGCTTGTGTGCTGGGTTAATGTATGTTGTAGAAAATAAAATACATGTATGTATGCATGTCAGGGTAAAGGTGTTCATGTATACAATACCATGTACTGTATCATCATAGAACTAGTATATGTGTTCCTACAAAGTCTGTAACATAAAACTTAAGAAAATTCTACATGCTAATGTAATCTACCACCCATATGATGCAGTGCATGAATGTAATATAAATAAATGAGTGTTATACATAAATAAAAATTAATTTTATTACTTTATTGATTTGGATATATACAATAAACTTTGGCTTTACAGGAAAGAAAGGTGGCAAGGATCCATCACAACAAACTTGGGTTCTAAGCCTACCATATATAGAAGGCTTTGCAAATGAAATGCATTCATCCCCCATGTAGGATAGATGACCACATAAAGCCTTGAGAAATTTATTTATTAATATGTTAAGGGATGGAGAGAGGGACTATTAAATGCAATACACATGCCCTTAAAGTGGAAGTAAGTATGATGTATAGGGTCAATGTGTTGCTTTTGCTGAATTAAGGGTTATGAAAATGCATACACACATGCCTTCCGTGAGTGGAGGCTAGCATGGTGCATATAACCCTTAATTTATTCTTTAAAATTTATTGAATCCCTTAATTAGATGTGTGTATCCTCCTAAAAGAAATCAAGCACCACATAAAGAGATGGGTAATTTAGGTATATTAGAGGCTTTGAAATGTAATGCTTAATGTTCGCCAAATGGAAACAAACATCAAGCATAAAGCCTAATTATTTAATTTGAGATTAATTATTAAAAAATAAATTGTACTCAAATAAGTTATTAAATTATCTTTGTTTTTATGTATAATATTTTTGTTTAATTTTTTATTGAAGTATTTGGAAATTTTAATTAAGTTTTGAATTTTTAATTAATTTTAATTATTTCTTTTTGAATTATTATTAAAATTTATTCAAAAATTTTATTTAAATTTGAATAATTCATCTTTGAATTTTATTTATTTTTTTTATATATTTTTGGATTTTATTTATTATACTTAATTAATTATAAATGAGAAATTAATTAAATAATGAATTAAAATTAAAATTTAATTGGAATATTTTATTTAAATTAAATTAATTATCTCTGATTTTATTTAAATTTGTTTTATATTTTTTTAATTAGATTTTTATTTTTTAATGAATTTATTTAATTGATATTTAATTAGGGGTAATTAAAATATTTTTTAAAATTTAATGAAATTTGAATGTGAATTTTAAATTTTAATGATTGTAGTATTGATTTAGAGTTGATTGAAAGTGGTTTGGTATTTTTTATGATTTTTTATTTGATTTATTATTACTTATGGAAATCAACCCTTAATGAAGGGTTAATGTGAATTTTGTTGTTATATGAGCACTTAATGGCAAATGAGGGTATATTAATCCAAAGGGTGTATAATGACTCTAAATTTTCTAAGTTCAATGTATCATCCCTATAGGATGTGTATGTGTCCCTAGATTTTGCCAAGTTTGCTAAGACACACCTTAATAGTTGTCCTTAAGTGTTACTATTATTGTGTAGGATTGAATAATCAATGTATCTAACCCATGTAAAAAATATATAAATAAACTATAGCAATCATTTGATCTAAGACTATAGGGATTGAATATATTATGGCCTCGTTTGTTTTGGCATTTTTCTTCCTTTTTAGTTTAGAAACGGAGAAATTTTTTTTTTGTCCTTGTTTGGATGGGACACTTCTATAGAAATGCTTTTTAGGAAACTTCGTTTTTCTACTGTTTTGAGAAGCTTTTTGATATTTGCTTCTCCGTTAAAAAACTCCATTCCCTTAACCATTGTTTCTAAAATTACCTTTTACAAAAGGAGAGGAAGAACCAAACGAAGCCTAAAACTCCAAACAGTTGGACCAAAGTATGACCTAAATGTTTAGCATTTTAATCATAAAATATTATTCAATGATTTGACTTTAAAATATTATGACAAATTAAAAATCTATCATATTATTATGTTGTCAAATTTGAATTTAATACATTGATAACATAGAGTACAAATTAAGAAATTTAAAAAGAACACCATTATGTATAATTACACTCTATATAATCAATGGAACCCCACTGAATTTATTTTCATTGTATCAAGCCCTGTTTAATACTTCCATAGAAGGGTTTGAATGCATGAAAGATAATCAAGGTTTATTTATGATGAAATTTTAAAATATGAATTAAATAATGGCACTCTATATGCTTATAAAATTAATAACCATCAAAATAATGCTTAAATAAATCCATAAAAATTACTCGATATTATAAACATGTCCTAATCTAGCTTAGAAAAATTTGGGCTCAAATAGATAAGTAATTAGAGAGTAATGAAGGAGTTTAGGAAAATAAAATAAATGAAATTGCTCTATTAAAACTTAGAAATTAAATTTTGTTTTATTTTTAAATGAAAGGGGATAAAATTCTAAAGAAAATGATATATTATATGCAATTTTTGGTTAAATATTTGATTTAATATGAATTTTTAAAAATCTATGATAAAAAATAAATTTTAATGGATTTTATTAAATTAAATCGACAGCGGCGGGCCACTCATCGGTATCCAATATGTTGCTTCAAACTACAACAATCATTGTGCGGGGACCAATTTATTACTAATAATTGCACCATTGGCAATCATTAGCAATAAATTCGGGACGATGATGACGACACGCTTGCGGTTCACTTAACCACGTCAGCGATGTCGTGCATCCGTTGGATCCTCAACTATTTCGAATCAACGGCTATCATTTAGTTGGATGGGAAGTAAAGCAATCATTTACTTCACGTAGTTTGGATAAGCTGCGAAATAATCGCGAGATCAACGGCTCAGATGTTGTATAGTTCATGCATGCAATAACCTAAACCCTAGTGTGGAAGAATGGCTCGTTTGCAAAAAGGCTCGATCAAAGTTTATAAAATTTTAAACAAAGCTTGAGGTGATGTAATTACACGATGGGGCATAGTTTTTATATTTTAAAATGCAATTTACAAAAAGTTATTTAAATATAAAGGTCCTAAGCTTGGGTTTAGGTTTTACCTTAATCCAATATAGGTAAACGACCAAAATTAGGCTCGTTTTGCTTATTGAGATGCCTAGCACACTTCTCCTAAAGAGCTCGAAGCTTAGGAAGGTATTGATCACAAGCTACAAGCCTTGGACTGAGTTGAGGCTTAGGTCACCAGAGACTCACTGCCGGCAGCTTTTAGCTGGTAGGCTTGAACTGGGGAAGTGTAGAGAAGAGTCTCGATTGCCAAAATAAAATGCTAAATGGAATGGAGGTATAAGAGAGTGTACAATTGTTAGAATGAACCCTTTTGGTCACCTAAATAAATTTAAACCCTAGGTCCTTAGATGGCTAGGATCATTTTGGAAGTATTCTTGGATGCATGACAGCTGTCTACAGTAGTTAGGAGGAGAAGGGAATGATCAAATCAAAGGAGAATGAGGTGGCATGGGTTATTGTCTTCTCATGGGAGGGGGACCATCTAGCATAGATTAAGGCTAATCCAATGCTTAAGACCTATTTAGGAGATATTTAGGAGGTTCTAGAAGGTGTTTAGGTAGCTGAGGTGGATTTAATTTGGAGGAAGAAGCTTGTTTTGAGTGTATTGACCATTCAAAGCTTATTTGAGTATTTGGCTGGTCAAACAATCAACCAAGCTGATGTGGAGTCTTGGGGAGATGTAGGAGCTAGTGAGATGGATTGGAGGAGGATTGAAGAACTAGGTTGAGTATTTGAGTAAAGACATGGGAATGTAGTAAAGTTTGACCAAGTTTTAGTGAGTTGACTTGGTCAAACTCACTATGATTTAACTCATAATGAGTTTGAATGCATTTGATTCATGCAATTGAGTGATATTGAGAGATTGAGAAGCTTTCTTTGATTGTATTGCATAGATTGACCTAAATGAACCTAGTTTGACTAGACTTGGGTCTAGTTGACCAAGCCAATTGTTGACCAGGTCAGGGTGACTAGTTAGGCCCAATCCACTAGGAATGATGTTCAGAACAATTTAGAGATATTCAGAGTTGATTTAGAGTTTGATTGGTGCTATTTAAGGTGTTGATGGTCAATTGAGCTAGCCCAATTTGGTCAAATTGGATCAATCACTGGTCAAGAAGCCAGTGATTATTGACTTGATGCATAGAACTCCAAATGAAGTGATTTACGCCATAGTTAAGGTTAAAGGGTTAGTGAACTTTGCCAGGCAGTGCATGGAGTCACCTAGTGGCAGTGCAGGGCTGCAGTTGTCTAGGTGATGCAGGTTAATGCATATATTAAATGTAGGAATGGTGATTAAAGTTCAATTGAAGGCTAACTAAAGGTTTATTGAGGTGTTAATTACTAGTTTGATGATTGCTAGCTAGAAAATTGATAACTGGTGATTGTCAACCATCATATTGATATGGAGTTTAGGGTAGTGGCTATTAACCTCATATATAAATTAGGTCAACAAATAGACCCTCAACTTGTGTGATGAACTTGAAGAGTAAATCACACATGTTGACGTTGATCGAGATGATCAATAGAATTTAGAAACTAGAAACTTGATTGAAAGATCAATTTTCAATAAGTACATATAGGACCCAACTGAGAGATCGATTCTCAGAGAGGGAATTTAAACATTGAATGAGAGATTTATTCCTAAGCGAAGACGGATACTGATTGGGATATCAATTCCTAAATGAGTGAATTTAGAACCTGACTAATAGATCAATTATCGAATAGGGAAATTTAGATTTTGATTGAGAGATTGATTCTCAGGCGAAACTGAATACTTGAATGGGAGATTGATTCCCAAACGAGCAAATTTAAATCCTAACTAATAGATCGATTATCAAAGAGGTAAAATTTAAACTTTGATAGGAAGATCAATTTCTAAATAAAACTGAATACTCAAATGGGAGCTCAATTACCAGACGAGCCAATTTAGAACCTGATCGATATATTAATTATCGAACAGGGAGATTTAGACTTTGATTGAAAGATCAATTTCTAGACAAAATTGAATACTTGAATTGGAGATCAATCCCCAAACGGGCGAGTTTAAAACCTAACCAATAGATCAAATATCGATAGAAAAATTTAGATTTTGACTGAGAGATCAATTCTTAGAAAAAACTAAATACTTGACTGGGAGGTTGACTTCCAGACGAGCAAATTTAAAACCTAACCGATAGATCGATTATTAAAGAGGTGAAATTTAAACTTTGACTAGAAGATCGATTTTTAGACAAAGTTTAATACTGGAATGGGAGATCAAATCCTAGACGAGTGGATTTAGAACTTAATTGATAGATCAATTATCAGATAGGGAGATTTAGACTTTAACTGGAAGATCAATTTCTAAATAAAGCTGAATACTTGAATGGGAGATCAATTCCTACGAGTAAATTTAAAACCTAACTATTAGATCTATTATCAGAAAGGTGATTTTAAACTTTAATCGGGAGATCAATTCCTGGATAAAGATGAATACTTATATGGGAGATCAATTCTTGATTGAGTGGATTTAAAACTGAGAAGTCTGAACTCCACTGGGGATAAGTTTTTCGGTTCAGCCATTTGGACTTTGTTCACTTATATAACTTTAATAGCATTGAAAATTTAAACTTCGAATTTTATTTTATTATAAAATTCTTATAATACATTAACCATTATAATACTTCTTAAGGTATCATCCATTAATAGGAAGCATATAATGATCTCCTTTATAATTTATCAACTAATAAGATCCTCCTTGGTAGATTTTCTCCACCACGAATGGTCCTTCCCAGGTTTGCTCAAATTTACCACCTATCTTTTGATGAGCTAAGATAGTGAAAGTTTAACGAGGTTGTAAGACCTCAATGAACTAGCGTAAGGCACACCATGAGGGGGGGGGGGTGAATTGGTATTTTTAAAATATTTCTTGTGTTGAACAAAAAACAAAACATATCCTTTTGATTTTTTCATAGTTAAGAGAAGCAATAAATACTTTTCACTTATTACGACAGCAAATAAGCTTATTCAACATTTTAATGGTGATGATAGAATTTTAATCAACACAAAACCAAATAGCTATCACAGATTTTCACCAAGCAGTGATCACAGAAAATTAAATGCAAAAAATAGAAAATTAGAACAAACACACCATAGATTTATAGTGGAGCAGTCAAATAATAACCTACGTCCACTCCCCGGAGTCCTCCACTTTGAGTATAACACTATCACTATAGTATCTATCCTTTTGCCCCCACAGTAAGGCGTAGAAGCCATTATAGAAATCACTTCCATAAACTGATGTGCAGAGAATATAAGCTTTGTGACCCTTCTAGTGATGACAGCGAACCTTCAATCCTTTTTCTTTCTCCTTGAGAAGGCAGAGAACCTCAATCCTTTTTCTCTCTCTTGAAGAAGGCAGAGAACCCAAAATCCTTCTTCACCCTCCTAGTGATGGCAGAGAACCACAATCTTTTTTCTCCCTTTTGGAGAAGGCAGAGAACCCTAGACTCTTGACTTTGAAGTTTCTCTCCTAAAAGAATCTTCAAGAACTCTCCAAATCTATAGTAGGAAATTGGGTGCAAGCTTTCCTGGAGCAACTGTGTGAAACCCCTCACACTCCTTCTCCCTCACACATAACCTCACCTTCTTCTTCCTTCAAACCCCAAAGCTTTGAAGAATGATCTCCCTCATAGTTTCTTCAATAGCCAAAGGCTTTCTTATAAAAATACTCTAAGAGGTTGCTTAAGTATTATATTTAAAAAAAACCCTAATTTTTTCAATTTAACTATCTCTGTTCATACAATATAATCTTTGTTCATACAGTACAATCAGTTCAAAAACTAGACTTATATAGTACGATGCAAATAGTCGTTTAGATGAACTATTCATATTTTACAAATATATCATACAATACATCATGAGGTCATACAGTACAATTAGTTTAATTTATCTCTATTCGTACACGATAATTTCTGGGATGATGAAAAAATTGTCTCTATTAATCGTCCTGTACTATTCTCATCGTACAGTACGATCAATATATTTTCAATAGTTTGTACAATAATCATAAATATCGTACTATATAATTAGTTCAAAAATCAAAGTTTTGTCTGGTATGATCTATGAGAAGACTATAGTTCATCTCTATCAATCATACAGTATGATCAATATCATACAGTACGATCGACCATATTATTTAAATGATGATTTGTTGACTAATCAAAGGGGATAATTTAAGAATGATTTCAAATATCATACATTACGATTAGTATTGTAAAATTCATTTTTAAAAAATTCTTACTTAGTTTATCTGGCGACTAGTGTTTACAGATCAAACCAAATCGTACGGTATGATCTAGATCATATAGTACGATTAGTTCATTAAAATTAATGATTAAATTAGCCATTAGACTTATTTGTTTAGATAATAGATTATACAATACAATCGTAAATTATATAGTATGATTTATTCAAAAAAAGTTATTCCAAAATTTTCACTCCCCCAATGTGTGTGTGCACAGTCGCCAACTTAGCATTACAAACTCTTTTGATTGACATCCTATTCTACCCAAACTTGAGTCTTGCAGTCTTGAGTGGCATATAATTTTCTTAAAATGTTAATGTACAGAGATAAAGTAATATCCAATATATATGCTCAGAGAAATAAAAAATTCAAACAATAATATTTGTTATCATCAAAATTATAACCTAGGGATCCTTGTTTTCAACAGATAGGTCTTTGTAGAACTTGCACCAAGTCACATACTTGGATAGTTCTCAGATGAACCAATTTGTCGTGAGCCTGGATCATTCTATTGAGCTCACAGATGCTTATCTTCTAAACCTTTAAGTTCTTCTAATCAGAGTTTAACATTCTGATATGAAGTTATTTTGTAGTTTATTGTAACTTTGAGTGATGGTAGCTATAGTTCCAAGGAAATAGTAGCTTCTACATCGAAGACTAAAACATATGACATAAATTGTGTTGGAGTTTTATATGTGGTTCGGTATTCCCACAAAGCTTCAACCAATTTCTCATACCATTGACGCTTATTATCTTCTAATGCCTTTTTTAATATATGAATTAATATTTTATTGAAGGCCTCTGCCAATCCATTTGCCCGAGAATAATATATGATAGAGTATCTCCAATTGATGTTATGACGTCTAGCAAAGTTATTTATTTTAGTGCTTTAGAATGAAGGAGCATTATTTAAAATAATTTAGCAAGGAACACTGAACCAGTACACAGCATTCTCTTTAAAAAATTTTAGAACATGATGAGCTTTGACTTCTCTCAAAGGAACTGCTTCTACCCACTTTGAAAAGTAATCTGTAGCTGGTAATATAAATCTATGACCTCTAGAGGATGGAGGATATATTGGACAGATAATATCTATACCCTAACTTTCAAAATGCCATGAGGCAATGGTTAGATGTAGGATATTTGGTGGTTGGTGTAAAACTACACCATTCACCTAATATTAATGATAATGACGGGCAATATTCATGCAATCATCTATCATTGACAGTCAGTAATATCCCATTTGTTTGATTTTCATTTTCGCCTTGAGTCCAGATTTGTGTGCATCACATTATCCAACATGTATTTCTTCTATGATCTTTCATGCTTCTGATTTATTCAGACATCATAACTATATTTGATTAAATGATCTTCTGTATAAGGTGTCATCAATCAGAATATATGACAACGTTCATCTTTTGATTTGATCTGCAGCTGATTTTTCTTGAGGGGCCTTATTTTCTTATAAGTATTCAATGAAGGGTTTTCTCTAATCAACCACTTCATTTTCTACTGCCAAAATAATTTTCACCTTAGTTGGGGATTTTCTACTTATATCTATTCAAAATCTATAGGAGATAGAACTTGTAGGCCTTGCACTTCTATCAGAATTGAATCTCCCTCAGAACATGTTAAGGCTTTTGCTAACCTAGTAAGAGTATCTATTGTAGAATTCTTTTTATTGGAAATTTTGTATAACATCACATTTAGAATCTATTCTAATAGATGCATTGTATATTGATGGTAAGGAATCAATGTCTATATTAATACTTTATAAATTTTGGTAACCTAATTAATCACAAGCTTGGAATCTCCAAAGATGTTGATCTCTTCAATCCCATTTAAAATTATCAGTTCTAAGCAAGTTATCAAAGCCTCGTACTCAGATTCATTGTTCGTACAAGTTCTAACATATGGTTAGAGTAATACAACACACCCTTATCTAGCGTGATGAATACTATACAAATTCTGGCTTGCCCTAAGGAAATATCATCTGATGTTCCTTGCTGATTAGAAGTAGTGTCATCAAAATAAAATTCTCAAATGGACTTCTCATTTGACTTGAGTTTCATGATTTGTTCATTTGGTAGTTCATTATTTATCAGGCCATTATCTTGCATTGGATGAGCTGCCAGGAATTTCTCCTTGAGATTTATAAATTGCTGCTTTATACTGTCAAATACCTTCTAAAAATTTTGTTCCCACTTGTACAGAGCATTTTTCTCACACAACACTACAAACGGTTGACATCTACTTGAAAGGTTTGATATGAAAAGTCTAAGGCTGTATAGACTGATTATGTTGTTAGACCTAAGGCACTTGTCCCAATGCTAACTAAAAGGGGGGTGAATTGGTTATTTTAAAATTTCTTGGTTATTTTGAAAACTGATTTAAATAATTGAAGCACAGATATGAATTTTCTAAAAAAATTACTTTTCAACCACATAAAACTAAATTGTAATGTGGAAAATAAAAATGCGGTAAAAAGAAAAGAACAGAGAACACTGGATTTTATAGTGGTTCGGTCCAACAAGGCCTACGTCTACTCTTTGGAGACTCCTTCTCCAGGTATTGCACTATACTCAAGTGACTCTCCTTTAGCACCCAGAACAAGGTGGAGAATCCTTTATAATTTTTCTCTCTTCCACCAAATCACAATGCGGTAGAGAACCATTATTCTTTTTCACCCTCCTAGTGAAGGCAGAGAACCCAGCGTCCTTTCTCACCCTCCTGATGACGACATAATACCCAGTGCCCTTTCTCACCCTCCTGGTGATGGCAGAGTACCAAGCATCCTTTCTCACCCTCCTAGTAATGGCAGAGAATAGGACTCTCCTTCAAAGATTTTCTCTCAAGAGTCTTTAAAGAGATAGGGTAGAGACTTGAAGTACAAATAATGAGGTCCCCACCTTTGGGCAACCTTGTGAATTCCTCATAATTTTCTCCTTAAAGATCTCACTACACTCACTCCCAAACACTCCCCCAAATCACTCTTTCTTTAACTCTCAAGGAGAAATTCATAGAAGACCCTTAGATAGTCAGTTTTTTGGACCCTTATATATAAAGGACAAGAAAAACCGTCCAAAAATAAAAATTTCAAGTTTAACGGACTTGGATCATACAGTACGATTGACCTTCGTATGTACGAACAGTTTAAAAAGTCTTGTACGATGCTGTACGAACCTCATTTCACACTCTGATCAGCATCTGTATGAATGCTGATCGTATAGTACGATCAGTTCAAAAAATAAGGCTTTCATTTGTAGGAACATGGACGAACCTAATTTCGTACTATGATCGACATCTATATGAACCATTATCGTACAATACGATCAATTCAAAAAAAAAAACCACTTTCGTCTATACAAACCCATATCATACAGTACGATCAGTTCAAATTTCTTATGCATTCGTACGGGATAAACTGGACGAACCTGATTTTGTACTCTGATTGGCATTCAGGATGAAATTATTTCATACAGTGTGAAGTGTACTCAAAAAATTTTTGAGTCATGTTTCTAGCCACTCCGTTCTGGAGGTACATTCAGCCTAATCGTCTAGTATGATTAGTAATCGTACAGTACAATATGTTCTATAAATTAATTTTTTATTTTACTCCCCCAATATGTGTGTGCATGGCTATCCAATTTATAATCGCACTCTCTCAGACTCAAGAAAAGTGTAAAAAGTACAGACTCCAAAAATCCTAAACTCTATTCCAATCTAACTTGAAGTCTTCAACTGGCTTGGAGTGTGATTTCTCATAAATGTTAATACGAAAAAAAAAAAGCAATTTATCCAATACATGTTAGGAAAAACATCAATCAATATAATAATATTTTGGAATCATCAAAAACACACATAATAAGAGAGTATAATTATGAAAACAAAGTTGGAACAATCTCCCCCTTTTTTATGATGGCAAAAAAATTATTGTTTGAGTTAACATTCTAAACAATTTTTCTCCTTAGCTCCCCCTAAATGAATAAAAATTTATAATCAAGGGATTCATATTAAGAGCTTGGAACAAAACACATACACAACACAAAAGACGCACACAACACAAAAATCAAAATCACACAAACAACACAAGAAACCAAGAATCACATTCACATAATATATATATATATATATACATACATTAAACAATATATTATGACTTCCCCTTTTGATAACAACAAAAAGGGAAGATCAACTTGAAATGAAAAAAATTTCTAGAGAGAAAACAAAATAATTGATTAAGAAGAAAATTTTAAATTTATTACAAACACACAATTAATTTCATAGAGCAAAATAGAAAAACTCAAAAATTTTAAATCATATAACAACTAAGATACGAAAGGGAATCAAATTCAATTTTCATTCTAGACATATCAAACAAAGATAATTATCGCATAAACGATGGAATGATGATTACATATTTTCTTATTCAATAGTGAAAATTATTGTCGATTATAGGAATTTGTGAGAGAGATAAAATGATAAAGAAAAGGACTGAATTAATTGGCGACATTATGCATCTTTTAATTGGATTTGTGGCACACTTTGTCTATCTTTTTAATTTTTGGCTAATTTTATGCCTCTTTTGACTTTGGTGAACATTGCGCATCTTTTTTTAGCACATATTGTGCATTTTTCAATTTTGGCACATTTTTTTTCAGTCTTTCGAAAATCAAAAAATCTTAACACAATTTATATTAATTTACAAGAAAAACACACTTGAAAAAGAAAATAATTATAAAAATAAGACATCCATTTTGCAACATTATCTAAGCAATCTTTGTCTATAAGAGTATTGCAATTTATTTCCTAATCTATATAGAGCCATAATGTGATTTAAAAGAATTTTGAGAGATTAAATTTTGTGAGAAAATTAATTTGTAGAGCATAAGAATTTATAAAAATTCCTATTCATAGATCAACTACAAATAGTTTTCTAAAGAAAAATAATCAGTTTAAGTAATAAAACTCAATGCATGCTAATGAAAACATAAAGCTTTTCATTTCATAACCTCATACAACTCTAGATACACGATCAACATATGACATACACTAACAATAATATTTCAACGAATAACATAAGGCAAAATACCACAACAACAAAACATCACAACTACAACAAACACAAACAACCATCAAGAACAACAATAGGAAGACAAAAGTACAGCTAGAAATCTGAAGGACCCTCATCTGAAGGAGGTGGTGGAGCAGTGAACAAGCAAAATAGCTATTGATTGTAGCAATATCAGTGTTCACAGATTCGAATTGATCTTGAATCCACCCTCTATCTTCAGTATTTCTATCTTCCTGTTGCTTTAAGTGAGCTTCAACATTATCAAACCTTTGATCAAGTTGATCAAAATGCCAGACCATATCTTGATCGAAATTTTGGTTAGGTCCAGGTACAGGTCCTGCAGCAGGGGCTTCTTCTTCCTCAGAGTCATCTCCCTCAGAACTCTCCCTTCCAAAAGTGCTCGAAAAGAGGCATCAGTGAAGTAGATAGGGAGTTAGTGGGGCCATCATGATGTACTAGACTGTTTTTCTTTTCAAGGATATAAGCCACTAGATGTCCCAAAGTAATATTTTTCTTTCTCTTGTTATTTGGATGTCCAATGTCAGAAAGATTATATAGATAATCCATGATCAGTTGGGCTTCATCTATAGGTTGATTTGTCATGATGAGATAAGTGGCTACAAATAAAAGAGGAGTCATGTTGACATGGTCACTAGCTTTAGGAATAATCAAAGTTCACAACACATACTGGATGATCTGGACATTTTGGTTCAGTTTATAAACACGAGGCAAATGAGTTACCTGGGCTACTCCTCTAAGAACCTTATTGACTTTGGACCAGTCAAAGTCCGCCCTAGAAGATAATGGATGTGCTCTAGTCCCTTGGGTTCTTAAGTAGAGGAAGGTACCTAAGTCTTCCTTGGTGATCTCTACTCTTTGCTTGAACACATATGATGTAATCTTTGAGTGATCCTGATTGAATTTCATGTTGGCTAAGAAAAAGTGAAAGGTTTCTTTATTGTATGTGCAGATGAGAGTGAGGATGAAAGAGAATTAGGTAGATGCTAGTAAAGGCATGACAGCAAAGTGAATGTCATCTTGCATTAGGAGAGGAGAGGGAGTTATCTTGGTAGCCATGAACCTATAAAATGAATCCTCATTCTTGACTGATAGAAAATTTTCATCCCTAGTAGTCCTAGAAGAGGATGCCTTGGAATGGGGTCGCTTGCTGCTACTGGCCATAACTTGATTTAGATCCCAAGAGGGTTTGGAAATGGATGAGAAAGTGATGAATAACTTCTCCAAAGACCCTTCTACTTAAATAAAAATGACCTATCATACGGTACAAAAAAATAATCGTACGTACAAAAAATAAATCGTATGGGACGATTTTTAGTTCATACAAACGAACAAAAAAGGCTAAAAATGAAACAGTTTTTCATAAATTTCCCTTCGCATCCTTTCATACAGGCTTTTTGACTAACCAATTGTATATACGATCACATGTTTGTCCAAGATGATCAGAAAATTAAAGATCGTTTAGCTGACGGTTGGGTTCGTCCTTATCTAAAATCGACAACAAGGATCGTATAGATGAATGATCAGTTCGTACGTACGATCAGTAATAATAACGGACTAAAACTATAAACCTGTCCCCATGCATACAGATGAAACTGCATTGATCATCCCGTATGATGACATCATCATTCAGTATAAAAACTATAAAAACACTATTTCGTCTCCTCAACTTAAAAAATGTCATGCACAAGCTACAGAAATCATACAAGACAAAAAAATTTTCATACAGTATGATCAAAACACTTAGAAAACAAAGCATGATAATAAAAAAAATCTCTCAAAGCCAAATATTTCTTAACAAGTGACATGCTTCACAATAATACAAAAACAAAAACAATAATAAACAATAAATCATAGAAATAAATTAAATAGTCACATATATACAAAACATCAAGTGTACATAATTTTTAATTTAAGCATTAAGATCAATCACACCTAACCTACTTCTTAATATGCTAAAAGTTTCAAAGGCTAGTGGTTTTGTAAAAATATCTGCAAGTTAATTTTCAGTTGTAACATGATACAATTCAATTTCTCCTTTGGCTACATGATTTCTAATGAAGTGTTGCCTTATATCTATATGATTGGTTCTAGAATGTTGAATAGGATTCTTTGAGATGTAAATAGCACTAGTATTATCACAGAAAATTAGAATTGTGCTAATTGAAAATCCTAAATCAATCAACTATTATTTCAACCAAAGAACTCATGCCACACAACTACCTAAAGCAATGTATTCTGCTTCAGCAGTAGATAGGGAAACTAGATTTTGCTTCCTACTAGAGCAAGATACTAGAGAATTTCTAATGAATTGATAAGTTCCTGATATACTTTTTTGATCTACCATACAACCTGCAAAGTCTGAATCAGAATATCCAATGATTTCAAATGAAGAACTAAGCTTAGGATACCAAATTTCTAAGTTTTGAGTTCCCAAAAGATATCTCAAAATTTTTTTAACAGCAGTCACATGTGATTCCTTTGGATTAGCTTGAAATTTAGCACACAAACAAACACTAAATATGATATCTAGTCTACCAGCTATCAGGTAAAGCAATGATCTAATTATTCCTCTAAATTTCATCTGATCAATAGATTTATCATTTTGATCCTTATCTAACTGCACTGAAGAACTCATTGGTGTACTAATTGGTTTAGCATTATACATTTCATATTTCTTGAGGATGTCCCCAATGTACTTTAATTGACTATGAAAAGTTTCTTCCTCATTTATCTTTATGCTAAAACTGATAAAATAACTCAAATCATCCATTAGACTCATCTCAAATTCACTACTCATTATTTTTGAAAAATCATCACAAAAATTTTTATTTGTAGATCCAAAAATGATATCATCAATATATATTTAAATAATAAGTATGTCATCTCCTATTTTCTTTAAAAGGTGAGTGGTGTCCACACTTTCTTTCACAAAAGATTTCTCTAATAGGAAAGTACTTAATCTCTCATACCAAGCACTAGGTGCTTGTTTCAGTCCACATAATACCTTTTTCAATTTAAACTTATAATTAGAGAATTTAAAATTTTCAAAACCTAGAGGTTGCTCAACATAAATATCCTCTTGTATCATCCCATTCAAAAAGGTACTCTTGATATCCATTTGATACAATTTAAAACCTTTAAAACAGGCAAAGGCTAACAAAATCCTAATTGCTTCAAGTCTTACTACAGGGACAAAAGTCTCTTCAAAATTAATCCTGTCTATTTGATTATACCCCTTAGCTACCAATCTTACCTTATTTCTGATCTCAACTCCTGAATCATTCATTTTATTTTTGAATACCCACTTAGTTCTTACAACACTTTGATCTTTTGGCCTTTCAATCAATTCCCAAATATCATTTCTCACAAATTGATTCAACTCTTCTTGCATGGACAAAATTCAAAATTCATCCGAAAGTGCTTGATTTATATTTATGGGTTCAATTATTGATATAAAGGCAGAATGGTTTACCTCTTTGCTAAGTCCATACCTAGTCCTAACACCCTCACTAGATTCACCTAAAATTAATTCCTTAGGGTGATTCTTAGAAAATTTCCAATCTCTAGGCAAAGGTTTTCATTCTTCTTATTTTCTTTCAAATTTGTCTTTTCAATTTCATGAGAGATATTTTCAATCTATTCTTCTTCCAATTTTGGCTCTTCCAAATTGCCAAATTCATCAAAAATAACATGTGTGGTCTCCTCAACTACCAAAGTTCTTTTATTAAAAATTCTATAAGATTTTTCAACACTAGAATATCCAAGAAAAATTTCTTCATCAGATTTTGGGTCAAATTTTTCTAAAGGAGTTTTTTCATTATTATGAATGAACACATTGCATCCAAAAACATGCAAATGTGAGAGATTAGGTGTTCTTCCCTTAAGAAGTTCATAGGGTGTTTTGTTCAATTTGGATCTAATGTTCACCCTATTGAGAACATAACATACTGTACTAACCGCTTCAGTCCAAAAATATTTTGAAAGTGAGTATTCTGCCAACATGGCTCTAGCGGCTTCTATTAATGTTCTATTTTTTCTTTTGACTACCCCATTCTGCTGAGGGGTCATAGGTGTTGAAAAATTGTTATCAATTCCTTTCTCTTTATAAAAATCTTTAATTTTTTTATTTTCAAATTCTCCTCCATGATCAGTTTGCATTGTTAAAATCTTACACCCTAGCTTCTTTTGAATCCAAGTACAAAACACTCTAAATTCATCAAATGATTCACCCTTGTGAGATAAGAATTTGACCCAAGTGAATTTCGAATAGTCATCCAACATAATAAACCCAAAACTTTTTTCTCCTAAACTTACCGTGCTAATCGTCCAAAAAGATCCATATGAATGATTTTTAATGGTTTACTAGTTCTAAGATCCTTAATGGAATGAAAGGAGGACTTCACCTATTTTCCTAATTAACATGCATCACACAGGTGATTCTTAGTAAAGTCTAGTTTGGGTATCCCTCTAGCCAATTCTTTTGGGTGATTTTCCTAAGATTTTTTATACTTGCGTGACAAAGACTACTATGCCATAACCATGATTCATCAGTTATTATTTTGAGACAAAAAGCATTAGAAGACTTAATACAATTCAAATCAAGCCTGTACACATTGTTTACCCTAATGCCATGTAGAATATCATTTCTGTTTTGGCTTACTATGCAGCTAGTGGGAAAAAATTTTATACTATACACCTTATCATATAGCTGACTAATACTCAACAGGTTATTCTTTAAGCCATCCACTAATAAGACATTTTTAATAAATAAATTATTCAAGTTTCCAATCATATATGTACCTACCACTCTCTTGGTGGTATTATCTCCTAGTGTAACCTTACCTCCATTCCTGACTTCCAGTGATATGAATTGTGTCGTATCTCCAATCATATTCTTTGAACATCCACTATCCATGTTCCAAATGCTCTTACGAGGTCTTGTGTGAGAGCGTTCCTATAAAATGATCAAACATTAAACTTGGGCACCCAAATAAGTTTGGGTTCACCTTTTGGTAATAATAAACCAGATGCATGTGTGATATATTATATTTTATGCTTCTTTGGTCTCCACACTAAATGTGTTCTACTACGAATCATGCAAGTGTGGGAGATATGTCCTAATGTTTCACATGTAAAACATCTCACTCCAGAAAAAAGATTTTTTAATCTAAATGAGTTATAAGATCTCTTCCTAGGTGTTGAACTCATATTAATTTGCTTAGACCTATAGAATTGCTCAAGTGTGGGTGTAGGTCTATTTTCCTTAATAGTCTTAACTTCCAATTCAAGATATGAGTTCTTATTTGTCAACATAGATATTTCCATTCTCAAATCAATCTCTTTATATTTCGCTTCTTCCAAAAACACTTAACAATCATTTTCAAGTTGAGTATGTGATGATTTCATAAGTTTATGCTTTTTATTCAAATCATCGAACTCATCCAATAAAGTCATGTGATTACTATCAATCAATACGTGATCTTTCCTAAGGTTTTCATGCTCCTTTTATAAATTTAAAAATTCTAGATTCAACGGAGTATGTAGTTTCTTGAGTTTCCTATATGCAGAATGAATTTTCTCAGAAACTTCAAATAATTCATCATATGTTAAGTCACATACCTCCTCTTGATCTGATTGATCCAGCTTGTCTGTCATTAAATATAGGTTGGTGACTTCCTCTGTTGTGACTCGGGCTCACGAGTTTTTATTTTGATGATAATAAATATTATGACTCACATCTCCTAGTATTTGTAACGTATATTTATTTGTGTGTATACTAACTTTTCAGGAACATCATGCACCTTCCAACAAAGATTTAAGGCTCAAGAATGGACAGAATAGGCTATGATATGATGATATTTGTAATTTTCATTGATGTACTTCTTGATTTCTTGAGTCAAGTTTTATAAGGGTGTATGCTTGCTTGTAATCATATACACACGCACTCAGGGGGAGTGAGATCTAGTCAAAACCAAAAGTTCAACTTTCAAACAAATCGTACTGGATGATTTAAATCATCCAGGATGATCTGTTCATTGAACTAATTATCCTGGATGATCCATTATGATCTCAAAACCTTAGTCGCCATGATAATTTAGGCAAGAATTTAAGATTCAAATTGTGTTCTAATCATCTTGGATGAACTATGATAATGTTGCCTAAATTAATCCTGTAATTATTCAATTAAATATATAAAATTTGATATCTTGATCATCTTGGATGATCTGTATATCATACTGGATAATTTGTGCAAAATTTGTACTGATCATCCTAGACTATCCTAAGATCGTCAAGGACTATCAGGTCAAATTTTGCACATCATCTTGGATGATCCTGCGATCGTCTTGGATGATCTTTGGCAGCAGAATTGAGTTTTTAGGCTTTTCTGAAGCCGTCTTTTTCAGTACATGGTCCTGGAAGATCTTTGCCACCATAAATTATTTGGAAGGGTTTTTAAAGCCCTTTATTTAAGGTTTATCAAAGATTTTAAAAGTGTCTTAGGCAGCCATTGAGTCTTTGTTCCTTTTGGAGAAAACTTGAAGAGAGAGCTTGAAAGGGAGAGAGGAAAGGGTGGAGTTTGAGAGGGAGAAGAGCCTTGGAAGGGGGATTTTTAAGGGAGTGTGAGGGGGTTCACACAGTTTCTCTAACAAGCTTGCACCTAAGTATCATCAAATTCAAGGGTCATCTCGAGAGAAGTTTTGGGAAGAAGAAGATCTCTTTGGTGTCAAAGGACCAGGCTACTCCATCGCACCGGGGAATGTGGAAGTGGTTTTGTAAGGGCTTCTCCGCATAGCTGTGGGGGCTAAAGGAGAGTCACTAAAGGTTTAGTGCAATACTCGGTGAGTGCCTCCGAGGAGTGGACGTAGGTCAGGTTTGACAGAACCACTATAAATCTGGTGTATTTTTTCTGATTATTTTTCGCATTTTATTTTTCTACGATTAACTGCTTGGGTGAAATCTGTGATTGATCTTTTTATTATTAATTTAATTCATTTCTAGTACAAGATATAAAAAGATATTTCTTTTTATTTAAAGAATTTTTTACATAGCCAATTCACCCCCTCTTGGTTAGCCTTGGGCCTAGTTCATAAGGGCTTAACAACACTCACGAACTTTTAAGTGGTATCAGAGTGGGATTCATAAAATCAAGTTTTGGAAAACTTTTAAATTTTGATCCATGGCTAATTTTGGAAATCGTTATGTTACGAAAGGATATTCAATTACCCGACCACCTTTATTTGAAAATATAACTTTTTATTTTTAGAAAATCCGTATGTCTACTTTCTTAAAATTAATAGATTATCGCATGTGGCATATGATTCAAACTGGTTATTCTATACCATCATGTATTGTAGATGAAATCAAAATTGATATTCCTTTTTTTGAATGGAGTAGAGTAGTTCAGATCAATGCTCAATTGAATGCTAAATATTTAAATTATTTTTTCTGTGCTTTAAATTCTGATGATTGTATGATAATATCTACATGTACTACTGGGAAAGAAATTTGAGATAAACTGTGCATTATATATGAATGAACTAGTGAAGTTAAGCAATCTAATTTGAATATTCTAATGCACGATTATGAACTTTTTAGCATGAAACTTTATGAGATGATTTTAGACATATATATTAGGTTTACGCAAATTGTGATATCATTACATGCTTTAGGTAAAGAATTTTCAAACTTTAAAAAGGTCAATAAAATTCTATGTTGCCTGCTTGATAAGTTTGATGCCAAAGTTGCTGCTATTTATGAATTAAAAAAGTTGAATGAATATTCTATTGATAATCTGATTGGCTCACTCATTGCCTATGAGCAAGGTTTGGATCAAAAGCTTTTAAATGTAGGTGAAACTATAGTATTGAAAGCTAAAGACATGGATGAAAGTGGCTTAGTAGATAATGAAAGTGAAAAATTAGCATCAGTAACAAACAAATTGAAAAGTCTACTAAAGCACAAGCATCAATATCAAAAAAGTGGAATAAAGGTAAAAATGTTAAGAATGTTAAGATTTCTTCTGATGTTATTTGCTCTGGATGTAGGAAACCTGGATATATAAAAAATCAGTGCCCGAACTTAAAAACCCTTCCTGAAAAGGAAAAGGGTAAAGCCAAGTAAATTATAATAAAGGAAAATAATATAAAGCAAAAAATCTCCTGGGTAGACCTAGCTCCTAAATCATCAGACCAGGAGCGAGATGATGTGAATTAAAGTTTTGCTTGTATGTTTGTGTTTGTTTTGTTTGTATGAATGTTTTTACTTTTTTTGTTATTTTTTAAGTTTTCTTTTTATTCTTTTTATTTTATTTTTGTAATGTTTTATTTTATTTTTTCTATATGATTGTCAGTTTCTCTGATCAGCACACACATATCACTTTTTTGTTTCATTGACATTTTAGAAAATCAAATTATTTTTTCAAAAATCATGTTTTCTAAAAATGGAAAATTTACCTCCTATTTTTCTAATAATTCTATATAAGTTGTGGTTGAT
Organism: Dendrobium chrysotoxum; assembly: GCA_019925795.1. NCBI lineage: Eukaryota > Viridiplantae > Streptophyta > Magnoliopsida > Asparagales > Orchidaceae > Dendrobium > Dendrobium chrysotoxum. Next base: position 45,107,979 of record CM034308.1, read on the forward strand.
TTCTCTAAAATCAGGCAAAGAAAGAAAACTGATGATTTTGTCTGTCTATCTCATTTCTTTAGATAAGGTTGTTTCACTTTTGACTCAAAATCTATTTTAGATTATAAGTTGGTTTTTAAAATTGAATCCTTTTCATCTTCCTACATTTAGTCTATCACATAGGGATCTTTTGCAAGTTAATGAACCTACTTCAAAGATTATCTTAATCAGGTTGTTCATCTTTATCATAAGAATAGGGTTTGATGATTTTAAAGATTTAGAAAGGAGGCAATTATAAAAATCAAAAGAGGCACAAAATGAGCCCAAAGCTGAAAAGATACGCAATGTCGCCAAATTGAAAAGATACACAAAGTGTATTAAAAATTAAAAGATGCGTAAAGAGTGCCAAAATGAAAAGAGGCACAAAATGAGCCCACAAAAAATTAGCTTCCCTTCTTATAAATCTCTAAATTTAGAAAACCCATGTCTTTTTGATAAGTTCGTTACTTGAGTTTGAAAATCATAATTTATGATTCATTACTCTACATTAATCTTTTATTAGATATTTCATGAAAGGAGTTTTGAAAAGATTTTTATTTCCTTATCTAATTTGTTCCTTGATTTAGATAATGGCTTAAAAAGTTTTTTAGCCTTTTTAAAACCTGAGCTTGGAAAAACAATTTATGAATTTCTAACCTTTTCGGGTTATGAGTGGTCAATACATGCCTTACAAAGCTTTTGAATAAATTCACGAGGTAACTTTCTCATTACAAGAAAATTCTTAATATTTTAAAATGATTTTTCAAAAGAAAATTTTACTAGATTAGGGACCATTTTGATCTTTTAGTTTATTTTTTCTATTTTGTGTTTCAATGCACCTCTTCTTTTTTATAATGTTAAAGGGGGAGAACATACTATTGTACTTGTGAAGTTTATTTGTATTGTATTTTTTAAAAAAATAAAAAAAAATGTTTCTCCCTATTTTTAAAAGTCTTTTCTTAGTAAGGGGGAGATTAGAAGAAAATATTTTTTATTTGCAAATTCAACCAGTAATGTTTGCCATTATCAAAAAAAGGGAGATTATTGTGACTCGGGCTCACAAGTTTTTGTTTTGATGATAACAAATATTATGACTCTCATCTCCTAGTATTTGTATTGTGTATTTGTTTGTGTGTATACTAACATTTCAGGAACATCATGAACCTTCCAACAAAGATTTAAGGCTCAAGAATGGGTAGAATAGGCTATAATGTGATGATATTTGTAATTTTCATTGATGCACTTTTTGATTTCTTGAGTCAAGTCCTATAAGGGTATATGCGTGCTTGTAACCATGTACACAGACACTCAGGGGGAGTGAGATTTAGTCAAAACTAAAAGTTAAACTTTTGAACAAATCGTATTGAATGATTTAAATCGTCCAAGATGATCTGTTTATTGAACTAATCATTCTAGATGATCCATTATGATCTCAAAACCCTAACCGACATGATAATTTAGGCAAGGATTTAAGGTTTAAATTTTGTTCTAATCGTCCTGGACGATCTATGATAATGTTGCCTAAATTAATCCTGTGATTATTCAATTAAATATGCATAATTTGATATTCTAATCATCATGGATGATCTGTCTATCGTACTGGACGATTTGTGCAAAATTTATACTAATCATCCTGGACTATCCTGAGATCATCCAGGACTATCATGTCAAAATCTTCACATCATCCTGGACGATCCTGCAATCGTCCTGGATGATGTTTGTCGGCAAAATTGAGTTTTTAGGGTTTTCTAAAGCCATCTTTTTGAGCACATCGTCCTGGATGTCCTGCGATCGTCCTGAACGATCTTTGCCGCCAGAACTAATTTGGAAGGATTTTTAAAGCCCTTTATTTAAGAGTTGTCAAAGACTTTGAAAGTGTCTTAGGCAGCCATTGAGTATTCATTTCTTTTGGAGAAAACTTGAAGAGAGAGCTTGAAATGGAGAGAGGAAAGGGTGGAGTTTAAGAGGGAGAAGAGCTTTGGAAGGGGAATTTTTGAGTGAGTGTGAGGGGGTTCACACAATTGCTCCGGTAAGCTTGCACCTAAGTACCATTGAATTCAAGGGTCATCTCGAGGGAAGTTTTGGGAAGAAGAAGATCTCTTTGGTGTCAAAGGACTCGGCTACTCCGCCACACCGGGGAAGGTGAAAATGATTTCGTAAGGGCTTCTCCGCCTAGCTGTGGGGGCTAAAGGAGAGTCACTAAAGGTTTAGTACAGTACTTGGAGGGTGCCTCCAGGGAGTGGACGTAGGTCAGGTTGGACCAAACCACTATAAATCTGTTATATTCTTTCTGATTATTTTCTACATTTTATTTTACTGCAATTAACTGCTTGGGTTAAATCTGTGATTGATCTTTTTATTATTAATTTAATTCATTTTCGCTGTAAGGTATAAAAAGATATTTCTTTTTGATTAAAGAATTTTTTAAATATCCAATTCACCCCCCTCTTGGTTAGCTTCGGGAATATTTCATAAGGGCTTAACCACCCTCACGAACTTTCAAGTGGTATCAGAGTGGGATTCATAAAATCAAATTTTGGAAAACTTTTAAATTTTGATCCATAGATAATTTTAGAAATCGTTATGTTGCGGAAGGATATTCAATCACCTGACCACCTTTATTTGTAAATATAACTTTTGATTTTTGGAAAATCCGTATGTCAACTTTCTTGAAATTAATAGATTATCGCATGTGGCATATGATTCAAACTGGTTATTCTTTACTATCACGTATTGTAGATGGAATCAAAATTGATATTCCTTTTTTTGAATGGAGTAGAGTAGATCAAATCAATGTTCAATTAAATGCTAAATGTTTGAATTATTTTTTCTGTGCTTTAAATTCTGATGATTGTATAATAATATCTATATATACTACTAGCAAAGAAATTTAGGATAAACTGTACATTACATATGAAGAAACTAGTGAAGTTAAGTAATTTAAGTTGAATAATCTAATGTACGATTATGAACTTTTTAGCATGAAATCTTATGAGATGATTTTAGACATGTACACTAGTTTACGCAAATTGTGACATCATTACATGATTTAGGTAAAGAATTTTCAAATTTGAAAAGGTCAATAAAAATCTACATTACGTGCTTGATAAGTTTGATGCCAAAGTTGTTGCTATTTATGAATCAAAAAAGTTGAATGAATATTCTATTAATAATATGATTGGCTCACTCATTGTCTACGAGCAAGGTTTGGATTAAAAGCTTTTGGATGTAGGTGAAACTATAGTACTGAAAGCTAAAGACATGGATGAAAGTGGCTTAGTAGATAATTAAAGTAAAAAATTAACATCAGTAATAAATAAATTGAAAAGTCTACTAAAGCACAAGCATCAACATCAACAAAAGTGGAACAAAGGTAAAAAAAGTAAGAATGTTAAGATTTCTTCTGATGTTATTTACTTTAGATGTAGGAAACCTGGACATATGAAAAATCAGTGTCTGAACTTAAAAACCCTTCGTGAAAAAGAAAAGGGTAAAACCAAGCAAATTATAATAAGGGCAAATAATACAAAGTAAAAAATCTCCTGGGTGTTGACCTCATTTTTGTATGTGCTCAGTAGGACCAATCTAGACCTTAGGATCTTTCCAATCCTTAGGATCAATCTTAATCCCAGGATCAATCTGATTTTAGATCAATCCAAACTTTAAGATCAATCCAAATTCAAATCAATCCTGACCCCAGATCAATACAATTTAAGATAAATCTAGATTCTAGGATTCTCCTAGACTTTAGACCCTAGGATCAATTCTAGACCCTAGGATTCTACCTGATTCTATATCATATAATCCTCTTAGACCTTAGGATTCTCCTAGATCTATCTAGAGCTTAGGATTCTTCTAGATCCTAAGACTATTCTAGATTCCAGGCCCTAAGACTTCCAGACCCTAAGATCCTCCTAGAAATCAAACCTTAGGATCTACTCTAGATCCTAAGATCCTTCTAGATCTTGAATCTTAGGATTCCTAGATCATAGGATTCCTAGATCTTAGGATTCTTCTAGATTCTAGGATCTCCCCAGACTCCAGTCCCTAGGATCTATTCTAGACCCTAGGATTCCCTTAAGCTGATTTGGACCCTAGGACCTATTCTAAATCCTAGGATTCCTCTAAATCAATCCAAGCTTCAATTCAATCTAAGCATAATTCAAATCATATCATTCAAACTCAAAATCCAGCTTAAATCCAGAAATTCAGGTTTAAACATAAGGCTAAAGGTCTAAGTCCTAAAAGCCTTTTCCAGTGAATTTTTGAACACCTCAAAACCCTATCAAATGACCTCTGATTCAAGATCTATTAGTTCCACACTGATGTGACATGTCTCTAGAGGTAACCCTCCAAATTTGAGCTCATTCTGAGATTTCTAACCCCAGAAACTGAATTGAAATCCAAAGGCTGTAAAACCTTCAAATATTTACAGTCTATGCCACTGGACCTACCACCCAGTGGATTTTGACCCTGGAGCTTTCTCCAAAGCCTCCAATCAACTCCAGACCCTTGATTATGACCTATTGAGCATTAAACTGTATTTTGTTGGACTCAATTTGACCCCCAGTTGACCAGGGGTCAAAATGACCAAAATACCCCTAGGGGGTGTAACTGGTCACTTGAACCAAATGACCTCCAAATCAAATGCAGTCACTTCCAGCAAATTTCAAATGTCAAACCAAACCCATTGAACCCAGAACCAGCCCCTGGGTCAACCTGGTTGACCAAGTCAACCTAGTTGACCTAGAAGGCCCCTTTAGGGTCAAAATAGGTCATTTTGACCAAATGACCTCCTCTAACCTTGGGACCACCTCCATTGGTCTCCAAATGTCATTTCAAATCTGTTGAACCCATTTCCAGACCCTGGACCCACCTGGTTAACCAAGTCAACCAGGGTTGACCTAAAAGGCCCATTAAGGGCCCAAATAAGTCATTTTGACCAAACGACCTCCTCAGACTTTGAGACCACCACCAGTAGACTCAGAATGTCATTCTGAACTGGTTGGACCCAGTCCCTGGTCATGGGTCAATTTGGTTGACCAAGTCAACCCAGTTGACCCATTAAGCCCATTAAGGGTCTAAATAGGTCATTTGACCCAAATAACCTATTTGACCCCTGAAAACACTCTTGCTAGACTTTATATATCACTTAAAATTGGTTCAACCCAAACCCAGATCCTGGGTCAACCTAGTTGACTAAGTCAACCTAGGTTGACTCAAAATCCCTTAAGACTTTAAATGGTTTTTTTTCCAACCCATTTGATCCAACCAAATCCCCTAAGCTATCAAACCCATCTCAAAACTTAAGTCAAATCTATTCAAACCTATTTGAGGTCAAATCATCTTAGGTTTGACTTGGTCAAACCTAATCCTTGGTCAAACCCCTTCAAATCTTCTTCTAAATAAAAAAAAACCAAGCCTTAATCATCAAACCCCTTCCAATCTTCTCCAACTAGTTCTTGAGGTTCTTTGGCTGCCACCTCAACAGTCAACATTGCCATTTGACTAGTCAACATATAGTCAAAGCTCTTTTAAAACCTTTCTAACCCATTTAAATCTCAACCCTCAAGCATTAAACTCCTCCAATCTATTATTCTAGCACCTCAAGCATCCTCCAATGCCATCTCAGCAGTCCAAGTGGCCTTGGACTGGTCAAACAGTCAAAGCAAGGTATTAGAGTGGTCAAAGATGGTTAAAATCCATCTTAGACTTAACCCACTCCATCCTTAAGCATTCCAGCAGCTTTAATCGACTCTAGAACATTCCTAGAGTCTTTTCTTAGCCCTTGGATGGAAATCCAACAGCCCAAATCCACTCCACATTTGCATATAAGGACAAAAAAACTTTTCCAACTAGGATGTCCTTCCCTTGTCCTTGCCTCCTGCTCCCACCTACTCCCTGGACACATGGCATTCATCTAGAGTCCAGCCAAACCAATCTTAGCCATCTATTTGGTCTGGAGTAGTTAGAATAGGGCAAAACCCTATTTGGAGTATTCATTCTCACCTTGACCCTCTCTCTCCAACCAGAGCTTCTAAGGTTTAGACTCCATTCTCCTAGAGCTCCCAAGGTACTCCTCCTCACTTTCCAAGCGAAATCCAGCCGGTCAAATCCCGTCGGCGGCCAGATTCCGGCGAGCTCACGTCAAGATCCGTCCGAGCCTGATAGTGCTCGATCCAAACGATATCAAGCTAAGGTGTCTTCAGCAATATTGAGCGTGGACAAACAACAATTTCAGAGAGTCCAAAAGTGGTTTAATCCGTCCATTATCAAGGTCAAAAACTCAAACCCTAGTCTACACACTTAGAGTTAATTAGCTTTTTAAATAGTGCATTTTAAATTTCCAAACAAACTCCACATTATTTTTGTTCAATCTAGTGAGCTAGGTTTAAAATTTCAAGTCATTTAGTCTAGCCGATTGAGAGAAGGAGTTAAAAAACTAATCCTAGGGCGTTTTCGTAGAACCGATCAGGTGTACGAAATATTAGCCGTTGATCATCGCATCAACGGCTGAGATTTCGTCATACCGCGGGCCGGTCAAACCTCATGCTTGCGTCCGTCGTTCAAGATCTCGACCGACTCGATCTGAGCCCTTCGTTCAAACCGCGGGATCGAACATCCGCCGTCTGATCTTTCCCTTCGAAATCAGAACCGCGGGATTCAATCTCGGCCATCCGTTCATTAACGCGGGCGATCCAACGGTTCAGAACCGCTGCTGACGTGTATTAGTGAAACCGCGTCCGCGGTTTCATTACTCGCCAATCATTGCCGGCGGCGCAATGCGGCGCAATCATTGCGCCGCCAGGAAATGATTGGTCGCGGTTTGCAGCGGCTAATCAGCCGCTGCCACGTGGCCCTATCACTTTTTTTAATTTTGTTTTAATTTTTTTTCTTTTTTTATTCTTTTTTTATAAATATTTAGAAATTAATATATTTCAGAAATTAAATAATTTTAATTTAGAATTATTATTAATTTAAATTTTATAATTATATTTTTAAATTACATTAATATTAATTATTAATTATTATAAACTAATAATTAACCCTTAAATATTAAATATTTTATTTAAATGTTAATCATTAAATATTAATTAATTTAAATAATTTACAACTTTAATTAATAATTGATTTTACTTAATATTTTAATTAATATTAAATACTTTATAGTATTATTTAATATTAACTAATTTTAAAATATTAATTAATATTAAATTATCTAATATTTTAATTAATATTAAATAGTTTATTAATTTAATTAATGTTAAATGATATTAAACTTTTATTAATATATAAATTATTTAACATCTTTCATTAAATATTTTATAATATTTTTTTATTTATTTAATATTAAATAATTTTAAGATTTTAATTAATAACTTTTAATATTTTAATTAATATTCAATAAATTATAAAGTTTAAATATCATTTAAAAAATATTTTAAAAGTTTAAAATAATTTTAAATATCTAAATATCATTTAATATTTTAATTAAATATTTAAATAATTAATTAATACTTAATTAATTTTAAACTTAATATTAATCTTAAAAATATTTAAAGATTTAAATAACATTTAATTGAAATTATTTAATATTATTTAAATAAGTAATAATATTTTAATACTTTAATAATTAATTAATATTCATTGATTTAATTAATTAATATCCAATAATTAATTAATTAATTTTTAAAATTATTCTAATTTTGAAATTAAATTAATTCAATTTATATCTTATGTTTCAATTAACTAAATATCTAATTATTAATTAATATTTAATTAATGAATAATAATCTAAATACTTTTAAAAATTAGTATATATATATAAATAATTTTGAAATTCCAGAAAATTCTCAAGATTTAAATTAATTAATTTTCAAATTATTTTTAACCATTAATTAATTTAAAATTATTTAAAAACCCCTTTTTAATTGATTTAAACTTTAAAAATTCATAAGAAATTCATTTTAAATCAGAAAATTAAGTGTAATATATCAAAATTTTTAGAAAATTAAGCACTTTAATTTGAAATCAAATTCAGAGATCAAAACTTGATAAATTTTAACTTATTTTAATCACTTAATTATTTTAATATTTAATTAATATCTAATTAAATATTAAGCCAATTATTTTGAAAATTAAAAACTTATTTTCAAATGATCTTAGTAGATCAGTAGATCTCTCAATTAGATATTAAAATCACCGTAATCATATCTTAAGTATTCTTAATTTAAAACCTATATCTATATATAATTCTATGAATAGAGTAAGTGTATTTTGAAATTATTTTGAAATATATACATAAATACTTAAATATTTTAGGTTGAGAGATCTACTTTGGAATTTTAAACATAGATCAGCCTATTTGAATAAGAAATTTTGTGGGAGTGTTAGTGAATGATTATGCTCTAATCATTCACTAATCTAATTATTGTTCACATTTAATTAAGTATTAATCTATGCATGTTTAAGGACATACACACACCACTTAGTTTAAGGCTCTCTTAGACATAGGATTGATTGTGTTTATATGTATATTTATCATACATATGTTATGTTGAGGGTTAGTAAAACCTTGATTTGAACCCAATTAACCTAGTGTCATTAAGGACAACAATTAAGGTCTCATTTAGAAAACTTAGAAAAATTCTAATAATTAGGATTCAATTCCAATTGATTTGAAACTCAAACCATTTGAACATAGTGACACCCTCAGCCCTAGGAAAATTTCCCACTGACTTTTGAGATCATTAAGCCCCCTAATTAACCTAATCAAGTTTAAACCTTAATTAAGCCTTAAAAACTTCCAAAAATTATAATAAATCAAGATTAAATCCAAAAATTACAATTAACCCCTCAAACTGACCAGAATCAAACCCCTAATCAATGAAAAATAAAAGCCCCTTGACTGGACTTCAAAATTAAGTTTAATTTAATTTTAATTGAAATATGAAATTTAATTAATTTAATTAATTAAAAATAATTAAAAATTCCAGAAATTTTCCAAACACTTAGAAATCACTCCTTAGGTCATTCCTGACCTCTGGAGTTGATTTCAAGAAGTTTGGAGGTCATTTGGATTCAAATCATAAAAATGTCTCTAATTAAACAATTTAAATAATTCAATAAATACTCAAAACTTCAAAAATTCATAACTAATTCAAATGAACTCCAAATTGAGCAAACTCAAAGGCATACAACTCATCTTAAGCTCTAATATTTACCAAAAATATTAAGTTTCCAGAAATCAATCAAATTTGAAAAAGTCAACTTTTGGTCAAACCTAGTTTAAAATCAAGTCAAAACTTCAAACCTTCATAATAAAATGTAGAAAAATCTAATTTCAATGTACTTACTATCTAACTGATCGTATTAAGGTCTAGTATTTTGAAAAAATATTAAATTTTCAGAAAACATTTTAAATCAAAAAGTCAATTTTTAACCCCTTAATTAAATCATTAAAATAATCCAGAAAATACCAAAATTCAATAAATCATTAAAAATTCCAAAAAACATCAAATCAACATTAAAAACCAGCAACCAACCAATCTTAATTAAAATTTAATCACCTTTCAAACTTTAATCAAACTCAAATCACTTAATTATATCGGGTACCACTGGGTAACCCAGGCCTACGAGGCTATTAAATTAGCCCCAAGGAAGGTGAAATAAACTTCACGGCCTCGGTGTGAAACAAAGGTGGTATCCAACAAATAATTAAAATCAAGTTTAAAATCAATTTCAAGTCATTAATATTTAAATTCAAATCAAATCCCCCTTAAGCCTTTCAACCAACCAGAACTTTAAACAACTTCAATCAAATGCCTATCTAGGACATATCAAAACCACATAGCCTCCTACACACACTTTAGATGGTTTGCTAGGACAACCAACTCTAGTCTTAGGCTAGGCCGGTGTTTACTTTTCTGCTGTGTGCCGGGTTTTCGAGCTTTTACTGCATGCTGTTTGCTAGTAGTAGAATTGATGTGTTTGTTTACTTATTTAATGCATTCTGTGTTGATTTGATTGTACATTAGATCTACCCCTAGGCTAGGGATGATTTGTACTAATTCAATCTTATGCAGGTGGCCATGCTCATACAGGGCATAAATTAAAGGGGGCAAAAAAAAATTATAATTATTAAATTGCACAGGTGCTCCAGAATGCTTAAGTCCCCCTTTAAAATTAAAAGAGCATGGCCAAGCGTGGCTGTGATTGAGCATTTTTAAATTTTAAATATATAACTGCTTGGGATATTTCTAAACTGTTGATTATTAGGATAACCTTGCAGGTTGTTGAGTCTAGATTTTTAATTTTCATTAATGTAATTTGATTTGATTTTGAGTTGTATTATTTAAAGTACTTTGAGATTGAGATATTTAAAATCCAATTTGGAATCCAAAGAGGAAGGAACATCCCTTAGGGGAGAGTTCCTATCCATTTAGAGATCCAAATTAGGATAAAGTTTAAATATCCAAAGAGAAAAGATAACACTCCTATCCAGGGGGAGTTTCTTTTCATTTGGATATCCAGACCCGACGATCCAAGGAGTTTCAAGAAGACAAAGAAGTGAAGAATGAGAAGGATCTCAAATCTCAAAGTCACTTGAGTCTTAGGAGTAGAATCTGGGTTGTAGTCAGTGGTACCCGGCCACTTTACTTTCCTGCAGACCCTGGGTTGTATAATTAAGGGCACTTGCCTATGGACTTTCAGTTTGAGCATTTATTTAATTAATTTAATTAAATGTTGATTTGATTATTTGATGTTGATTGTGATTAAGGACTTGCATGCTTTTAGTAGTTTTTTGGTGCTTCTTGCATGTCGTATTTGATTTAGCCTGGAATCCGATCGGAGGCTCGTGAGGGTACGGTCATTAACCTTTTCTAATTAAACAAAATTTAAAATTTTAAGCTCAGATAGAAACTCTAACGCTCTTAAGAAGTAAGCCCGGACTCGCCGGGAGTTTTTCATGCATACATATTGACTTTTCTCATCCGTGTTAGGCACCTCCCCGCCTGCGGGTTCTGGCAGACCACCTGACCTATTAGGGTGCAGTTCTGTCCAAGGGGATGTTGCGCAATCTCTAGGATAAAACCTATTTTAAGCCTGATTTTAAAACTGCTACATTTTGATTTAAGCATTTCATCGAGTCAACTAGCATGCATCGCATTAGTAACAAATTAAATTTGAGTCTAAATCTTAATTGCATTTCTAGCTTAAGCATTTAATCCAACATATGTTAAGGGGTCAATTAGGATCTGCTCTAGATGTCGACCCCAATTCTTTAAACCAATCTTAATCAATATTCCAACCATTCTTTCATAAAGACTTTGACTCATGGTTTTTAAAAGCGTTTAGGTGGTTTAGCTGGCTCCCCAATCCAGGCCGGGGTAAGTCCAGGATTGCATTGCATTAGCTAGGTTCTGGGTCACTGATTCTCAGTATCCATTTTAGACTTAGGTTCTGAGGCAAATGTTCAATCTTAAGACCTCAATCTTCTGGGAATCTGATTCCCACTTTCTAATAAAATTGATCATTCAAATTAAAATATCTTTCAATCAAATTCAAGCCCAACACTTAGGATAGGTTGAGGTGTTTCTGAAGTAATTTAAAATCTCAAAACACCTCCTACCTTTCTTCCTTTGACTCCAGAAATAACTGTTCAATCTTGAACCATTCCCTGTTGAAAATCCCAGTCCTTAACCTCCTTTGATATCAATCTTTGAAATCTTAAATAAAATTCGTATCGCTATTTTAATCGAGAGTATTCGTAGGAAATTTTCTAGTTTCCTACGATGTAATTAACTACGAGGGCTTGCTCTCGTAGGAGATTTAGAAACCTAGACCTGATTTTAAAATCAAGCTTTTTCAAAACCTTTAATTAATTATCTTTGGAAAATTCAAGAGTTGACGATCATTATCGTCATTTTCAAATGATCGATAACAGACAATATCCTCTTTTCTTGGAAAGATATATCATACTATTATCGTGATCTTGATTATAAAATTAATGATCTTTTTACTAGATTATTATAGTTAAACATTGGATTTAACATCATTTTGATCTTTTGAGATCATATGTTGTTTCCCCTTGAGTTTGACTACAATAATCAGGATAAATCAAGATTTGTAATCTAAACCTATTAGGGAACGATATGTTCACCTTTCGAGGTGATATATTATTCATAATAAGTGTTCGATTATAAAATTTTAAATTCCAGAAATTAAATGTCCCAAAGAAAATTAAATACTTTTCAAAACTATATTTTTTTAATCAAACACTGGGCAGACCTAGCTTCTAAATCATCAGACCAGGAGCGAGATGATGTGAATTAAAGTTTTGCTTGTGTGTTTATATTTGTTTTATTTGTATGAATATTTTTACTTTTTTTATTATTTTTTAAGTTTTCTTTTTATTCTTTTTATTTTATTTTTGCAATCTTTTATTTTATTTTTTCTATATGATTGTCAGTTTCTCTGATCAACACACATATATCACCTTTTATTTCATTTACACTTTAGAAAATTAAATTATTTTTTAAAAATCATGTTTTTTTAAAATGAAAAATTTACCTTCTATTTTTCTAAAAATTCTATGTAAGTTGTGGTTGAAAACTCAGGCAAAGGAAGAAAACTCATGATTTTATCTCTCTATCTCATTTCTTTATATAAGACTATTTCATTTTTGACTAAAAGTCTGTTTCAGATTATAAATTAGTTTTTAAAATTGAATCTTTTTCATCTCCCTACATTTAGTCAATCTCATAGGGTTCTTTTGCAAGTTAATGAACCTACTTCAAAGATTATCTTAATCAGGTTGTTCGTCTTTATCATAAGAATAGGGTTTGAAGATTTTAAAGATTTATAAAGGAGGCAAATTATAAAAATCAAAAGAGGCACAAAATAAGCCCAAAGCTGAGAAAATGCGCAATGTCACCAAATTGAAAAGATATACAAAGTGTATTAAAAATTAAAAGATGCGCAAAGAGCGCCAAAATGAAAAGAGATATAAAATGAGCCTACAAAAAGTTAACTTCCATTCTTGTAAATCTCTATGTTTAGAAAACCCATATGTCTTTTTAATAAGTTCGTTACTTGAGCTTGAAAATCATGATTTATGATTCATTACTCTGCATTAATCTTCTATTAGATATATTTCATGAAAGGAGTTTTGAAAAGATTTTTATTTCCTTGTCTAATTTATTCCTTGATTTAGATAATGGCTTCAAAAGTTTTTTAGCCTTTTAAAACCTGAGCTTGGATTAAAAATTTCTGAATCTCTAACCTTTTTGGGTTATGAGTGGTTAATACATGCCTTACAAAGCTTTTGAATAAAATCAGGAGGTAACTTTCTCATTATAAGAAAATTCTTGATATTTCAAAATGATTTTTCAAAAAATAAAAATTTCACTAGATCAGGGACCATTTTTGATCTTTTAGTCTATTTTTTTCTATTTTGTGTTGCAATGCACCTCTTCTTTTTGATAATGTTAAAAGGGGAGAACGTACTGTTGTATTTGTGAAGTTTATTTATATTTTATTTAAAAAAAAAATAGTGTTTCTCCCAATTTTTAAAAGTCTTTTCTTAGTGAGGGGGAGATTAGAAAAAAATACTTTTTGTTTACAAATTCAACCAGTAATGTTTGCCATCATCAAAAAGTGGGAGATTATTAAGACTCGGGCTCACGAGTTTTTGTTTTGATGATAAAAAATATTATGAATCACATCTCCTCGTATTTACAATGTATATTTATTTATGTGTATACTAACATTTCAGGAACATCATGCACCTTCCAAAAAAGATTCAAGGCTTTAGAATGAGTAGAATAGGCTATGATGTGATGATATTTGTAATTTTCATTGATGTACTTTTTAATTTCTTGAGTCAAGTCTTATAAGGGTGTATGCTTGCTTGTAACCATATACACACACACTTAGGGGGAGTGAGATCTAGTCAAAACCAGAAGTTTAACTTTTGAACAAATCATACCGGATGATTTAAATCATCCAGGACGATCTGTTCATTAAACTAATCATCCTGGATGATATTTATATCGTCTTAGATGATCCATTATAATCTTAAAACCCTAGCCACCATGATAATTTAGGCAAGGATTTAAGATTTAAATTTTGTTCTAATCGTCTTGGATGATCTATGATAATGTTGCTTAAATTAATCCTATAATTATTCAATTATATATACATAATTTGATATTCTGATCGTCCTAGATGATCTGTATTTCGTACTGAATGATTTGTGCAAAATTTGTACTGATCATCGTGGACTATCCTGAGATCTTCCTGTTGAAATCCAGGATCCCGAGCACTTAATTTTGATGGTGACAACTAATACTTACTGAGTACATATAGACTTCCGTTAGATTACAAATATTTAATCTTTGTATATGAGCACTAACATTTCAGGTCAGATGCACACTGCTAAAGATTGCTGGAGACTCAAATTGGATAGAATAGGATGTTGAAGAGTCTGTAATTTTTATTTCTTTATTTTTTCTTTTTTGAGTCTACCACAGAAGCATACATGTGAAAGGAGCAACCATACACACACACAGGGGGATATTTTTCTTTTAAAATGATTAAAATTTTTTTTAAGCAAATCGTACTGTACGATTAATTAAAATACTCAGGCTAACGGCTAATTTTCGAATGATTAAGTTTACAAACTTATCGTACTGTACGATCCATATCGTACTGTACGATAATATGTAATTGTGAAACCCTAGCCGCTAGAATAAGTTTGGTAAGTTTTTGAATTTGATTTTCTGAACTTATCGTACAGTATGATAATGTTCATACTGTACGATTAATTAAAACTTGCCAAAATTATCTCCCTAATCAGGAAATAAACGTTGGTTTCTATTTTATATGTCGATCGTACTGTACGATCGTATATCGTACTGTACGATAGTCAAAGACGATTTCATTCATCCCAGAGATCGTACCAGACGAAACCAAGGTTTTTTGTTATGTTCGTCCTGGACGATATTCATATCGTACAGGACGATATCAAGAAATGAACTGATCGTACTGTACGACTTGTGGAGTGCTGGACGATTGTCAGAGATGATTTCCTTCGTCCCAGCGATCGTACCAGACGATCCCAAGAATTTTTGAACTATTCATCCTGGATGATATTCTTATCGTACAGGACGATATCATGAAAAATGCTATTCGTACTGTACGATTAAATGAGTGCTGGACGATTGTCAGAGACGAGTTCTTTCGTCCCGAGGTTCGTCCCACAGATCGTCCCGTACGAACAGTACGAATCAACAGTATCGTACTGTATGATATACATATCGTACTGTACAATATGAATAAAATTTGATACCTGTTCGTCTGTACTCGTACTGAACGGAGCTGTAATTAAACTGATCGTACTGTACGATTATAAATCGTACTGTACGAACAGAAACGCAAAAGTTAAAACTTTTAGGGTTTTCTGAAGCCTGATATAAAAACAACTTATAATTTTCTTTAGGGAGTTGTTGATCAATCCTTTGCTGTGAGAGGCTTGGAGGAAAAAGAAGGGGATTCGGTAGAGAGAAGTTTTTGGAGAGATCTAGAGCTTGAGAGATGAAGGTGAAGGTGAGCTTGAGCGTGAGGGAGAAGTAGTGTGAGGGGATCACACGGTGGCTCCAAGCTAGCTGCATGCTTTGCTCCTCTTGTGGCTTTGAAAGCTTCAAGAAAGTTCTCGAGGGAAGAGTCACTTCAAGATCAACATCGCCAAGGTACTCTGCCATCTCCAGGAGGGAGAAAAAGGAGAAGGTCCACTTCCGTCACCAGGAGGGTGACATAGCGTTTGGTATTCCATCGCACCGAGGGAGGTGAAAGTGAGTATTGTAAAGGCTTCTCCGCCTTGCTGTGGGGGCAAAAGGAGAGTCAACTTTTACTAGTGCAAATCCCGGAGTAGAGGACTCCGGGGAGTGGACGTAGGTCAAGTGACCGAACCACTATAAAAATCTCTGGTGTGTTTTTTCCTGTTTACCGTACTTTACTTTTCATGCTTTAAATTTGTGCGTTTTAAATTACTTGGTGAAAAATTAGTATTTAAATATTGTAGTGTAAAATCTAAATTGAACTATCAATTTCATCGTTGTGAATGTTGTATTTGCTTCCGCACATTAGTCGTTAAATTATATTTTGAAAATACAAAAAAAAATTAGAACTCTTGTGTAGGGTTAAATTCTTAAAATACCAATTCACCCCCCCTCTTGGCGCATCTCGTACTTTCAAGTGGTATCAGAGCGGGGTTTCAAAATAGTGTTTTAGAAAACCTAGAAACGTAAGATCCATGTCTCAATTTGGTAACCGTAACACTACGGAGGGTTATTCCATAACTCGTCCACCTTTATTTGACAACATACCGTTTGATTTTTGGAAAATACGCATGTCTATATTTTTACAGTCTTTAGACTATCGCATGTGGATGTTAGTCCAAGAAGGTTATTCTGCACCATTTCGTATGTTGAACGGAGTTAAAACTGAATTGTCATTTAATGAATGGAGCATTGAGGATAGAGAATTTGCACAACTAAATGCTAAATGTCTAAACTGTTTCTTTTGTGCATTAAAATCAGAAGACTATATGCGAGTATCAACGTGTACTACTGGTAAACAAATTTGGGACAAACTGTGTATCACACACGAAGGAACTAGTGAGGTCAAACAATCTAGGTTGAACATACTGTTACATGATTACGAACTATTCCACATGAAACCTAGTGAAACTATATCTGACATGTACACTCGATTCACCCAGATTGTAACATCACTGCATGCTTTAGGAAGAGAGTTGTCTAACTCGGAAAAAGTAAACAAAATACTACGATGTTTGCCTAGCTCATACGATGCTAAAATCACTGCAATAACTGAGTCAAAAGACCTAAATGTTTATTCTATTGATAATTTGCTTGGGTCACTCATTGCCTACGAGCAAGGAGTGAGTCAACGACAAAGTGATGCAGGTGAAAAGAAAAAGGAGCGAGCAGTGGCTTTAAAAGCAAACAATTCTGAAAGTGACAGCTCAGTAGCGGAGGAAGATGACGACATAGCTTTGATGACTCGTCAGTTCAAAAATTTTCTGAAAAGAAAGCAGCGCCATCATCAAAGCAATTGGAACAAAGGTAAGAACTCAAAGTATACTAAGGTTGCATCTGAAACAATTTGCTTTGAGTGCAGGAAACCCGGTCATCTCCAAGCTGATTGCCCCAACATCAAAACTCATCAAACCAAGGAGAAGGGTGAGGAAAGATCAAAGTTCAAGAAGGGCAAGTTTAAGACTTAGAAAGCATTTTGGGCCGACTCTGCCTCAGAATCATCGGAAGAAGAAGCAGAGGAGGATGTAACGAATCTGTGTCTTATGACTAATGATAATCTTGATCAATCAGATCAAGATGAGGTATGTCAACTGTCTTACGATGAACTGCTTGTTATTTCTGAAAAAATCCATGACTCGTATAGAAAATTGAAGAAAAAGCATGTTAATCTTAATACTGAGTTTAGTACTTTACAAAAGGAGCATGCTAGTGTAGTAAAGAATTTTTCTGACTTAGATAAAGATCAGCATAAAACTTGTCGAATAACCATGACATGAATCATTTAATAAATTGTGTTAATGCTAGGGCGTTCCCTGGAAGCGACGCACTGTATGGCCTGAATACAGTGAAAAGTGTGCAAGGGCCGCTGCATCGGCGCCTGGGTGCAGTGTTAAATAGGCAAGGGTTCCCACATCAAGGACGGATGTGGGCAAAGAAGCTAGTCCATGATACTAATATTAGGATAGGAACTTGGAATATAGGTTCCCTTACAGAAAGATTAATGGAATTAATAGATATTATGGTTCATAGGAAGATAAATATTTTGTGCATTCAGAAAACTAAATGGGTTAGAGAGAAGGCTAAGGAGATTGATAGTTTAGGATTTAAAGTTTGGTATTCAGGTAAGAGTCGTACTAGAAATGGTGTAAGCGTGATTATAGATAAGAGTTTGAAGGATAATGTTATAAATATTAATAGAATTGGAGATAGGATTATGGCTTTAAAGATTGTTGTTGATGCTAAGATTATTAATATTATAAGTGCTTATGCTCCTCAAGTAGGTTTGGATATGTGTTCAAAATTAAAATTTTGGGATGATTTAGAAGAATTAATTCAAAAGATACCTCTCGAAGAAAAAATTTTTATTGGAGGAGATTTAAATGGACATGTTGGAAGAGAGGTAAATGATTTTAAAAGCATTCATGGTGGATATGGGTTTGGAATGACTAATGAAGGTGGTAAGACCATATTAGATTTTTCTTTAGCTTATGATTTTTTAATTGCTAATACCTTATTTAAGAAAAGAGATGAGCATCTCATCACTTATAAGAATGGTTATAGTAAAACTCAGATTGATTATTTTCTTATAAGAAAAGTAGATCGTTTAGATTGCAAAGATTGTAAAGTTATTCCGAGTGAAAGTTTATGTACCCAACATCGCTTATTATTTTTAGACTTTAAGATGAAAGGACAGAAAATTAAAAATAAAGTAAAGCGATTTTCTAGGATTAGATGGGGGCATTTAAAGAATAGTAATAAAAATATTTTTTAGAGTAAGATTTTAGATTCTAAGATTTTATTTGTGCATGAGGATGCTAATGTTATGTGGGAAAAAGTGGCTAGTGATATTAAAAATATTGCAAAAGATGTGTTTGGAGTATCAAAGGGAAAAGCCCCTAATAGTAAAAATAGCTGGTGGTGGAATCCAATTGTGCAAGAAAAGATAAAAAATAAGAAGATTTGTTATAAAAATTGGTTTAGATGTAAAAATTCTGATAATTGGGAAAGATATAAAGAGGCATGTAAGGATTCTAAGAAAACAATATGTGATACAAAGATCTTAGCTTTTAATGATTTATATAATAGATTAGATACTAAGGAGGGAGAAAGATATATGTATAAGCTAGCCAAACAAAGAGATAGGAGTAGTAAGGATTTAATTCAAGTGAAGTGTATTAAGGATGAAGATCAAAAAGTACATTTCTTAGAAGATGATATTCAACAAAGGTGGATGAGATATTTTGATAAACTTTTTAATGAAGATTGTAGGAATACAATTGACTTTAGTGACCTTAGCATCCTAAATGATAATAAAGATTTCTGTTTTTATCGGCGTATTAGTAAAACCGAAGTTAGAGAGGCTTTAAAGAAAATGAAGTGTGGAAAAGCTGTTGGACCTGATGATATCCCAATATAGATGTGGAAATGCTTAGGAGATGAAGGAATTTCTTGGCTAACTAAACTTTTTAATAATATTTTGAAGACTAAAAAGATGCCAGATGCATGGAGAATGAGTGTATTGATTCCTATTTATAAGAATAAAGGTGATGCACAAGATTGTGCGAATTATAGAGGAATTAAGTTAATGTGTCACACTTTAAAACTATGGGAGGGAGTTATGGAGCGTAGGCTGCGGCGTGATACTAATATTTCTCAAAATCAATTTGGATTCATGCCTGGTTGGTCTACTATGGAAGCCATACATTTATTGAGAGGTTTGATGGAGAAATATAAGGAGAATAAGGAGGATCTACATATGATATTTATTGATTTAGAGAAAGCATATGATAAACTTTTTAATGAAGATTGTAGGAATACAATTGACTTTAGTGACCTTAGCATCCTAAATGATAATAAAGATTTCTGTTTTTATTGGCGTATTAGTAAAACCGAAGTTAGAGAGGCTTTAAAGAAAATGAAGTGTGGAAAAGCTGTTGGACCTGATGATATCCCAATAGAGATGTGGAAATGCTTAGGAGATGAAGGAATTTCTTGGCTAACTAAACTTTTTAATAATATTTTGAAGACTAAAAAGATGCCAGATGCATGGAGAATGAGTGTATTGATTCCTATTTATAAGAATAAAGGTGATGCACAAGATTGTGCGAATTATAGAGGAATTAAGTTAATGTGTCACACTTTAAAACTATGGGAGGGAGTTATGGAGCGTAGGCTGCGGCGTGATACTAATGTTTCTCAAAATCAATTTGGATTCATGCCTGGTTGGTCTACTATGGAAGCCATACATTTATTGAGAGGTTTGATGGAGAAATATAAGGAGAATAAGGAGGATCTACATATGATATTTATTGATTTAGAGAAAGCATATGATAAAGTTCCAAGAGAAGTGCTATGGAGAGTTCTTGAAAAGAAAGGAGTTAATAATGCTTATATTCAAATCATTAAAGATATGTATGAAGGAGCTACTACTTGTGTTCAAACACAAGGTGGTTTGACCAAGTATTTCCCTATTTCGGTTGGATTACATCAAGGATCAGCTTTAAGCCCATATTTTTTCGCGTTAGTCATGGATGTTCTCACTAGACATTTACAAGAGGATGTACCCTGGTGTATGCTTTTTACTGATGATATTCTTCTTGTTGACAAGACTAAAGAGGGAGTTGAAGGTAAACTTGAAGTCTGGAGATCAACCTTAGAGTCTAAAGGTTTTCGCTTGAGTAGATCTAAAACTGAATATATGGAGTGTAATTTTAACAGTAATAGACCTAGTGAGGGGATTGTGACTTTGGGCGATCGAGTCATTAATAAGAGTACACGTTTTAGATATCTTGGATCTATTGTTCAGAGTGATGGTGAAATAGATGGGGATGTTATCAGTAGAATTCAAGTTGGATGGTTGAAGTGGAGGAATGCATCGGGCTTGTTGTGTGATAGAAAAGTCCCCCTTAAACTTAAGGGAAAATTCTATAAGATGGTGGTGAGACCTGCAATGCTTTATGGTGCAGAATGTTGGCCATTAAAAGAGAAGCACAATACTAAGTTATGTGTTGCGGAGATGAGGATGCTTAGGTGGATGAGTGGATTTACTCTTAGAGACAGGATACGAAATGAGCATATACGTGAAAAGGTTGGAGTAGCTCCAGTGGAGGATAAGATTAGAGAGAGTCGCCTTAGATGGTTTGGTCACATAAAACGGCGGCCTTCCGATGACCCAGTTAGGAAAGTAGAGGTATTAGATTTGACTTATGTTAAGAAAGGTAGAGGTAGACCTAAAAAGACTTGGTTAGAAAATATTAGAAATGACCTTTCTCTATTAGATTTAAACGAGAATTTGACTTTGAACCGGACACAATGGAGAAAAAGGATTCATGTTGCCGACCCCACGTAGTGGGACAAAGGCTTGTTGTTGTTGTTGTTGTTGTTGTAGATAAAGATCATATGTCTTTGCTTGATGAATACGATGCATTAAACAAGAAGCATATTGAGTTAACCACTGCACACGATACCTTGAAATCATCACATGTTGAATTAGATAATCCATTTAAGGAACTAGAAGAACTATCAGGGGAACTTAGTAGTAGTGAGCATGCATTGAGATTCAAATATGCTAGTCTTAACCAAGAGAACAAATTCTTAAATGAAAAACTTCATGCATACGAAAGTAACAAAAAACCTCTCACGTGTGCTGAATTCTTTTAGCCTCCACCATGTGAATCATCTCATTCAAAACCAGCACGGCATGCATCATCCAAACCCAGAAATAGGCACTACCACCATCGTAGATTAGTGAACCCATTTCCAGGTGTTAGATGTTATTCTTGTGGCATGCTAGGTCACATAGCTCGCACGTGCTCAATTCACTATAGGACACATCTAGTGTGGAGACCAAAATCGCAATCATCACAGCATAACATACATATATTTCATTCATATAAGCATGACGTGGAACCCAAACTCACTTGGGTTCCCAAAGCTAATCCATGATTGACATTGTAGGGATGCTCTAATAAAAGACCTAGTGAGAGCATGTGGTACCTGGACAGTGGCTGCTCGAGACACATGACTGGAGACATGAAGCAGTTCGTGACACTGGAGGCCAGGTCAGGAGGCAAGGTAACTTTGGGAGACAACACCACCAGAAATGTGGTGGGCTCAGGTATCATTGGAAATACTAAAAATTTATTTATTGAGAATGTACTTTTAGTGGATGGTTTAAAGCATAATCTTTTAAGTATAAGTCAACTATGTGACAAGGGCTTTGATATAAAATTTCTGTCTAACAAATGCATGATTAGTTTAAATGATTCACTTGTGTTAGAAGGAAAACGTACAAATAATGTTTACATGTTAGACTTGAACTGCATTGAAACCTCAAACTCCTTGTGTCTGAAAACAATAGCAGATGACTCTTGGCTATGGCATAGGAGACTATGCCATGCTAGTATGAAAACATTTAGGAACATCACTCAGAAAGACTTAGTTAGAGGCATACCAAAGTTAGACTTTACTAAAGACCATCTTTGTGATGCTTGCCAATTAGGAAAACAAGTTAAATCCTCATTTCATGCAATCAAGGATATCAGCACCACTAGGCCACTAGAAACTCTCCACATGGACCTGTTCGGACCTGTTAGTACAGCCAGTCTAGGAGGGAAGTTATTTGGGTTTGTAATAGTAGATGACTACTCTAGGTTTACTTGGGTGAAATTTCTAGCTCATAGGAGTGAGTCATTTGAAGAATTTAGAGTTTTCTCCACTTGGATTCAAAGGAAATTAGGATGTGTAATTTCAACAATTCATAGTGATCACGGTGGGGAATTTGAGAATGATAAGTTTGAATCTTTTTGTAAAGAGGTTGGAATAGAACATAATTTCTCTGCCCCTAGAACTCCTCAGCAAAATGGAATAGCAGAAAGAAAGAATAGAACTTTAGTTGAAGCTGCTAGGGCTATGTTAGCTGAATAGACTCTCCCTAGATACTTTTGGGCAGAAGCAGTAAATACCGCATGCTATGTATTAAATAGGGTAAATATTAGATCCAAACTTAATAAGATACCCTATGAGTTGCTTAAGGGTAGGACACCCAATCTTTCCCACTTACACGTTTTCGGGTGCAAATGCTTCATCCTAATCAATGGCAAGTCACCCTTAGGAAAGTTCGATCCTAAATCTGATGAAGGGGTTTTCCTAGGCTACTCATCTGTAGGTAAAGCCTATAGAATATTCAATAAGAGAACCCTAGTAGTAGAAGAGTCCACTCATGTGGTATTTGATGAATCCAATAAGACATCTGAACCTAATCATGAAGAAGAAGAAGCTGAGGTTATACGGGGAGTAGAAACCATTACCATAGAGACTAGAGCGGAACCTCAAGAACATCTGCCTAAGGATTGGAAATTTTCTTCTAGTCATCCTAGAGAGCTGATCTTAGGAGACCCATCAGAAGGGGTAAAAACTAGGCATGGACTTAGGAAAGAGGTTAGCCATTCTGCCTTCATATCTATGATTGAACCCACGAGTATAGATCAAGCCTTAGGAGATGAATTTTGGATCATAGCAATGCAAGAAGAGTTGAACCAATTCGTTAGGAACGATGTATGGGAGTTAGTCAAAAGGCCTAAAGAGCAAAGTGTGGTTGGAACTAAGTGGGTCTTTAAAAATAAGATGAATGACTCAGGAATAGTAGTAAGAAATAAGGCTAGGTTATTAGCGAAGGGGTATAACCAAATTGAAGGAATAGATTTTGAAGAAACCTTTGCTCCGGTAGCTAGACTAGAAGCCATCAGGGTACTGTTAGCTTTTGCTTGTTTTAGGGATTTTAAGCTGTATCAAATGGATGTAAAGAGTGCCTTCCTGAATGGAGTAATCAAGGAAGATGTGTATGTGGAGCAACCTCCGGGGTTTGAAAACTCACAATTTCCAAACCACGTGTTCAAACTGAAAAAGGCACTGTACTGGTTAAAACAAGCACCTAGAGCCTGGTATGAAAGACTTAGTATGTTCCTACTAGATAGAGGCTTTATAAAGGGTAGTGTGGACACCACCTTATTTTTGAAGAAGGTAGGAGTTGAAGTACTCATTGTTCAGATTTATGTAGATGACATATTGTTCGGATCGACGGAGAAAAACCTGTGTAATGAATTTTCAAAAATAATGAGCGACGAGTTTGAAATGAGCATGATGGGCGAACTTAGTTACTTCCTTGGATTTAGTGTAAAACAAATGGAAGGTGGAACGTTTCTTAGCCAGTCTAAGTACGTCAACGATATTTTGAAAAAATATGAAATGGACAATGCTAAGGCTACGAATACACCCATGAGCTCTAATATTCAATTGGATAAAGATCCCGGTGGGAAGTCTGTAGATCAAAAGAGGTATAGGGGAATAATTGGATCGCTTCTCTATCTGACTGCCAGTAGACCAGACATAATATTTAGTGTGTGTCTCTGTGCCCGTTTTCAAGCTGACCCGAAAGAATCTCACATGACTGCTGTCAAAAGAATTCTTAGATATCTTCTAGGCACCCCGAACTTAGGAATTTGGTATCCTAGACACAGCACTTCTTTTAAAATCTTAGGATACTCAGATTCAGACTTTGCAGGATGTAAGGTAGATAGAAAAAGCACTTCTGGCACTTGTCAATTCATTGGACAATCATTAGTTTCATGGTCCAGTAGGAAATAAAATTCAGTAGCCCTATCCACAGCCGAAGCGGAATATATAGTGATAGGTAGATGTGTTGCACAAGTGTTGTGGTTAAAACAACAGCTTGTAGATCTAGGACTACCTGTAGGAACCATTCCGATCATGTGTGACAACACTAGTGCAATTTGTATATCCAAAAATCTAATTCAACACTCACGAACCAAACATATAGACATTAGACATCATTTCATTAGAGATCATGTAGCCAAAGGAGATATTGAACTGCACCACGTTGCTACTGAAGATCAATTGGCGGACATTTTCACAAAACCATTAGGTTATGACACCTTTAGCACTTTATGAACCAAATTAGGTGTTATAGACATTCACGCCTAATGTAAAAAAAAACAAAAAAAAAACAAAAAAAAAAATGGTTTGTGGTTGTTTTGTTTTTTGTTAAAATTTAAAAAAAACAAAAAAAAAAACAAAAAAAAATTGGATTCCTGATCTTCTCTGACAATCGTACTGTACGATACACTATCGTACTGTACGATAAGGTTCAAATCACTCCAATCTCAGCCGTCCATTCCCATTCACGATCCAGATCTTTCATGTCTTATACCTATCGTACTGTACGATTCACCACTCGTACCGTACGATACAAATTATTGGTCATCGTACTGTACGACATACCAATCGTACTGTACGATCCACGTGTCAAACGGATTAGGACGAATTTAAATCGGCCGGTACGAACATTATTGCCTATCGTACTGTACGAACACCTGTTCGTACTGTACGAACACTTTTGGTCAAAAGTCGTTCAGACGACTCATTGGGACGAACGCCTTACACTCACATTCGTACAGTACGATACTGATCGTACTGTACGATTTGACTCACTTTTCTGAAAAGTCGTCCAGACGACATTATTTGCGCATATCGTACTGTACGATGCTCAATCGTACTGTACGATATCCCCCCAAGTCTATAAAACGGGAGGGATTCTTAGCCATTTCTCCTCACCTTCAATCCCTCTGAATTTCCTCATTCATCCAATCCTTTCTTCCAAAATGTCTGGGTCCAGTAAGCGCGGTCATATGATTGTCGGGAGCTCTTCCTCCTCTCGACGCTTCGATGATCGTTTTCTCTCCGCTGCGGACGAGAAAGCGTATATCAAAATCAAGGAGGCAAAGTTCACTCCATCCCGCATGCTCAATCAGGCCGCCCTAAATTTTGAGGTGATGAATCTGTTCGCCTCCACTAGCCTTCAATTCCTTCTGACTCTTGCTTTTCCGTTTCACTCCGAACTCTTGTTTGAGTTTTTTGCAAATATCCGAGTCGACCTTGAAAACACTACCTTCACATCTTATGTCTGTAAACAGAATGTCGTTATCACCGTCAACGACATTGCTGAGCACATCGGGCTGTCCACTGACGGCCCTCGTCCCCAATCCATGATCTCCCATGACTATGATTGGACGTCCATAAATATGACCCTTAGAGGTGTCCCCTCCAATCAACACCTACCCCTGGTCCAAACCTTAAATCAAAATGCCCGCGTTATCCAGCATGTCCTACGCACATCTATTATACCTAAGGCTGGAGATCGCATCCATATTACTCCCCTACTTTCTGTCGTCACCTATCTCATTATGTCTGGCACAAAATTCAATGAAGCCCAAATGGTGTTTGACTACATTCATACCTTGTCTGCCTTCCGATATCCCGGTGCCCGTCGTAAACTGAACCTTGCTTTAGGGCATGTCATAGGCTACATTCTAGATGCAAAATACCAGCTTCATTATCCGCTCCCTCCTGATCACCTTCCTATCTTCTACTCGGATGCCTCCTTTCGTATCCTGTTCCATCGGGGGGCCGCTCCCGCCGATCCCGAGTTTGATGACGAGGAGGCTGCTGCTCCTGCTGACGCACCTCCGCCACCACCAATCCAACCACCTGGCATTGCTCCTCCCGACTACCCTCACGACGACATTATTCGACGACTTGATCGTCTGGAGACTCGGTTGGATGCTCACATTGCTGAGCAACATCAGGAGCATGACACGGATATGAAATGGTTTAGGGAGCGCTTCCAATCGATCGATCACCAGTTCGCCTCCCTTCATCAGTACCACCAGCTGTTTCCCGACCCTCCACCACCACCTCCGGATCAGGATCCAGATTTTTAGGTTGTTGTAGATGTTTCTATTTTCTGTTTGTTATCAGTGTACTTGTTTTTTCTTTTTCTTCCCTTTTTGGTGCTGTCAAAAGGGGGAGACTTTTCTGTGTGTTCTGTATTATGTTTTTGCTTACTATTAAATGTTATTGGTTGTTTATGTTCTCACTACATTTGTTTTTTTTATCTTGTTGTTTTATTTATGTTATAATAATAATAATAAAAAAACTGTTTCTTCTCCTCCTATTTAAAAATTAATAAGCTACTCTTCTGAGGGGGAGCTAAAGAAGTCAGAACATCTGTCCATCAGAAAATATTATTTGACACCATCAAAAAGGGGGAGATTGTTGAAATCCAGGATCCCGAGCACTTAATTTTGATGGTGACAACTAATACTTACTGAGTACATATAGACTTCCGTTAGATTACAAATATTTTATCTTTGTATATGAGCACTAACATTTCAGGTCAGATGCACACTGCTAAAGATTACTGGAGACTCAAATTGGGTAGAATAGGATGTTGAAGAGTCTGTAATTTTTATTTCTTTATTTTTTCTTTTTTGAGTCTGCCACAGAAGCATGCATGTGAAAGGAGCAACCATGCACACACACAGGGGGAGATTTTTCTTTTAAAATGATTAAATTTTTTTTTAAGCAAATTGTACTGTACGATTTTGGATCGTACTGTACGATTAATTAAAATACTCAGGCTAACGGCTAATTTTTGAATGATTAAGTTTACAAACTTATCGTACTATACGATCCATATCGTACTGTACGATAATATGTAATTGTGAAACCCTAGCCGCCAGAATAAGTTTGGTAAGTTTTTGAATTTGATTTTCTGAACTGATCGTACTGTACGATAATGTTCGTACTGTACGATTAATTAAAACTTGCCAAAATTATCTCCCTAATCAGGAAATAAACGTTGGTTTCTATTTTATATGTCGATCATACTGTACGATCGTATATCATACTGTACAATAGTCAGAGACGATTTCATTCGTCCCAGAGATCGTACCAGACAAAACCAAAGGTTTTTTGTTCTGTTCATCCTGGACGATATTCATATCGTACAGGACGATATCAAGAAATGAACTGATCATACTGTACGACTGGTGGAGTGCTGGACGATTGTTAGAGACGATTTCCTTCGTCCCAGCGATCGTACCAGACGATCCCAAGAATTTTTGAACTATTCGTCCTGGACGATATTCTTATCGTACAGGACGATATCATGAAAAATGCTATTCGTACTGTACGATTAAATGAGTGCTGGATGATTGTCAGAGACGAGTTCTTTCGTCCCGAGGTTCGTCCCATAGATCATCCCGTACGAACAGTACGAATCAACAGTATCGTACTGTACGAATCAACAGTATCGTACTGTACGATATGAATAAAATTCGATACTTGTTCGTCTGTACTCGTACTGAACGGAGCTGTAATTAAACTGATCGTACTGTACGATTATAAATCATACTGTACGAACAGAAACGCAAAAGTTGAAACTTTTAGGGTTTTCTGAAGCCTGATATAAAAATAACTTATAATTTTCTTTAGGGAGTTGTTGATCAATCCTTTGCTGTGAGAGGCTTGGAGGAAAAAGAAGGGGATTCGGTAGAGAGAAGTTTTTGGAGAGATCTAGAGCTTGAGAGAGGAAGGTGAAGGTGAGCTTGAGCGTGAGGGAGAAGTAGTGTGAGGGGATCACACGGTGGCTCCAAGCTAGTTTCATGCTTTGCTCCTCTTGTGGCTTTGGAAGCTTCAAGAAAGTTCTCGAGGGAAGAGTCACTTCAAGATCAACATCGCCAAGGTACTCTGCCATCTCCAGGAGGGAGAAAAAGGAGAAGGTCCGCTGCCGTCACCAGGAGGGTGACATAGCGTTTGGTATTCCGCCGCACCGAGGGAGGTGAAAGTGAGTATTGTAAAGGCTTCTCCGCCTTGCTGTGGGGGCAAAAGGAGAGTCAACTTTTACTACTGCAAATCCCGGAGTAGAGGACTCCGGGGAGTGGACGTAGGTTAAGTGACCGAACCACTATAAAAATCTCTGGTGTGTTTTTTCCTGTTTACCGTACTTTACTTTTCATGCTTTAAATTTGTGCGTTTTAAATTGCTTGGTGAAAAATCAGTATTTAAATATTGTAGTGTAAAATCTAAATTGAACTATCAATTTCATCGTTGTGAATGTTGTATTTGCTTCCGCACATTAGTCGTTAAATTATATTTTGAAAATACAAAAAAAAATTAGAACTCTTGTGTAGGGTTAAATTCTTAAAATACCAATTCACCCCCCCTCTTGGCGCATCTCGTACTTTCACATCCAAGAATATCAAGTTAAATTCTGCACATCATCCTGGACGATCTTGTGATTATCCTTGATGATCTTTGACAGCAGAATTGACTTTTTAGGGTTTTCTATAGCCGTCTTTTTTATCACATCATCCTGGACGATCATGCGATCATCGTGGATGATCTTTGGCGGTAGAATTGAGTTTTTAGTGTTTTCTGAAGCTGTCTTTTTAGCACATCATCCTGGATGATCCTGCGATCATTTTAGATGATCTTTG
Source organism: Dendrobium chrysotoxum (assembly GCA_019925795.1). NCBI lineage: Eukaryota > Viridiplantae > Streptophyta > Magnoliopsida > Asparagales > Orchidaceae > Dendrobium > Dendrobium chrysotoxum. The sequence continues at coordinate 45,137,194 of CM034308.1, forward strand.
CTGCCAGAACTGATTTGGAAGGGTTTTTAAAGCCCTTTATTTAAGGGTTAGCAAAGACTTTAAAAGTGTCTTAGGCAGCCATTGAGTCTTTATTTCTTTTGGAGAAAACTTGTAGAGAGAGCTTGAAATGGAGAGAGGAAAGGGTGGAGTTTGAGAGGGAGAAGAGCCTTAGAAGGGGGATTTTTAAGGGAGTGTGAGGGGGTTCACACGGTTGCTCCGATAAGCTTGCACCTAAGTACCATAAAATTCAAGGGTCATCTCGAGGGAAGTTTTGGGAAGAAGAAGATCTCTTTGGTGTTAAAGGACTCGGCTACTCCGCTGTACCGGGGATGGTGGAAGTGATTTTATAAGGGCTTCTCTGCCTAGCTGTGGGGGCTAAAGGAGAGTCTCTAAAGGTTTAGTGTAGTACTCGGAGGGTGCCTCTGGGGAGTGGAGGTAGGTCAGGTTGGACCGAATCACTATAAATCTGGTGTATTCTTTCTGATTATTTTCTACATTTTATTTGACTGCGATTAACTGCTTGGGTGAAATCTGTATTTAATCTTTTTATTATTGATTTAATTCATTTATGCTGCAAGATATAAAAAGATATTTCTTTTTATTTAAAAAATTTTTTAAATATCCAATTCACCCCCCCCTCTTGGTTAGCCTCGAGATTAGTTCATAAGGGCTTAACAACCCTTACAAACTTTCATCCTCCTCAGCAATGAGGTGACTATCTGTATAAAGCGAGTATACATGTCATTGATTGACTCATAAGGTTTCATATGAAAAAATTCATACTCATGTAATAAAATATTAAATCTAGATTATTTCACCTCATTCATTCCTTCATAAGTGATGTAAAATTTGCCCCATATTTCTTTACTACTTTTACAAGTTGAGACACGCATATAGTCTTCAGATTTAAGTGCATAAAAAATTGTTTAAATATTTAGCGTTCAACTGTGCAAGTTCTTTCTCTTCTAATATCCATTCAATAAATGGTGTGTCAACTCTAACCTTCATGTACTAAAATTCACATGCGATAATCAAGCGATTAAAGAAAAGTAGACATTCATGTTTTCCAAAAGTTGAAAGGGATGTTATCAAATAATGGGGGTCTAGTGATCGAATACCTTTCTGGTGTGTTACGATTTTGAAATGTAGCCATAATCATTTTTAAAAAGTTATCTAAACCTTAATTTTTGAATGATGGCTCTGATACCACTTGTATAGACTAATTAGGTTTTTAAACCTAAGGCACTTATCCCAATGCTAACCAAGAGGGAGGTAAATTAATTATTTTAAAATTTCTTGGTTGTTTTGAAAATTAATTTAAATAATTGAAGCATAGATATGAATTTTCTAAAAAAATTATTTTTCAACCACAGAAAACTAAATTGCAATGCAAAAAATAAAAATATAATAAAAAGAAAAGAACAGAGAACACCAAATTTTATAGTGGTTTGGTCTAACAAGACCTACGTTCATTCCCTAGAGACTCCTTCTCCAAGTATTGCACTATACTCAAGTGACTCTCCTTTAGCACCCACAGTAAGGTAGAGAAGCCTTTACAATTTTCCTCTCTTCCACCAAACCCCAGTGCAGTAGAGAACTGTCATCCTTTTTCACCCTCATGGTGAAGGCAGAGAACCCAGCATCCTTTCTCACCCTCTTGGTGATGGCAAAGTACCTAGCATCCTTTCTAACCGTCCTGGTGATGGCAAAGTACCAAGCTTCCTTTCTCACCCTTCTGGTGATGGAAGAGAATTGGACTCTCATTCAAAGATCTTCTCTTAAGAGTCTTTAAAGAGATAGGGCAGAGACTTGAAGTATAAAAAATGAGATCCTCACCTTTATTCAACCTTGTGAATTTCTCACAATTTTCTCCTTAAAGATCTCACCACACTCACTCCCAATTTTATACTCTGATCGATATCTGTATGAACCATTATCGTATAGTATGATCAGTTCAAAAAAATACCACTTTCATCTGTATGATTATGGATGAACCATATTTTGTACTCTGATTTGCGTCTGTACGAACCCATATCATACTGTATGATCAGTTCAAATTTTTTATGCATTCGTATGGGACAAACTAGATGAATATGATTCCAGACTCTTATTCATATCCGAGACGAAATCATTTCGTACAGTATGAAGTATACTTAAAAAAATTTTGGGTCATGTTTCTAGCCACTCTGTTCTGGAGGTACATTCAACCTAATCGTCTAGTATGATTAGTAATCGTGCAGTATGATCTGTTCTAAAAATTAATTTTTTATTTTACTCCCCTAGTGTGTGTGTGTATGGTTACCCAATTTACAATCTCACCCTCTTAGACTCAAGAAAAGTGTAAAAAGTACAGACTCCAAAAACCCTAAATTCTAATCCAATCTAACTTGAAGTCTTCAACTGGCTTGGAGTGTGATTTCCCTGAAATGTTAGTACACATAAAAAAAACAAAAGCAATATATCCAATACATATTAGGAGAAACAACAATCAATATAATAGTATTTTGGGATCATCAAAAACACACATAATAAGAGTATAATTATGAAAACAAAGTTGCAACAAAGGCATGTTAATCAACCTTAAAAAGATCTCAATTAGGTAAGGCTTTTAGGTGGAGGCATTTCTATTATTGCTTTAATTTTATTTGGATCAATTTTAATTCCATGGTGTTGAACCATGAAACCCAAAAATTTTCCTGAAGTGATGCCGAAGGCACACTTCAAAGGATTAATTTTTAAGTTGTATTGATGTAATCTTTGGAAAATAATTCTCATGCCATATAAATGATTATCTCTTTTCAGACTTTTAATGACTAGATAATCGACATAAGACTCTTCCTGTTGGTGGATGAGTTCATAAAAAATCATTATCATTGCTTGTTAGTAAGTTGCTCTAGCATTCTTTAATCTGAAAGGCATAACCTTGTAGTAGTAAATCCCTATCGACGTTCTGAATGTTGTATATATTTCAACCTCGGGATCCATCTTAATTTGATTATATCCGGATGAGCCATCCATAAAGGAGAATATAATATTTGAGAAAGCAATATCTACCCTGAGTTCCAGTATAGGAAGCCAAAACTCATCTTTAAGATAAGCCTTGTTTAAATCTCTAAAATCGATGCAGACGCATATCTGACCATTCTTTTTTTTGACTGAAATGATGCTAGCTAACCAGATTTGATATTTTCCCTCCCTAATAAAGCTAGCATCAATTAGCTTCTTGACTTCAACCACAACTTGTTGCTTAATGTTGAGTCGTATCCATCAAGGCGCTTATTTTACTGAAATATCTTTGGTTGAATTGCTAACTTATGATCTGCTATATCTGGAGATAATCCTAGCATCTCTTTATAACTCTAGGCCAAACAATCTTTAAATTCTAATAATAGTTTGACCATATCATTTGCCTCATCTTTATTCAATGAAGAGCTGATGAAGATTGAATAAGAGTCTTCTTTGGTGCCTAGATTTATTTCCTTTAAATCATCGATTATAGATTTAATCTCCTCTTCAAGTTTGGGAGGTACATCTCTAACTTGATAGTCATCTAGATTATCTGAAGTTTCTAAGTAGAGTTCGTTAAAATATTTAACATTCACCAAAAAGAGACTATCAGACTCAAGATTATTTGATATAACTAAGTAATATTCATAGCCTTTAAACAAACATAGAGTTATGAAGCTAATACCCAATCTTAATGTATATTTATGATATTTTGTATTCCATAGGTATTCAAATTGCTGGGCTTTACCTCTAGTTCAATTTTAAGGTGTTAAACCTTGCTTAGTAAATTTATTTACATAGTTCAAATACCAGTCAAAAGGAAATTCTATTATCTCATCCATGAATGGATCATCAAGGGTTTCATCGATTCTACGAGTTTATTGGTGGAAGGTATAAATATATTGGCTTTAGTATTGGGGTTTAAAGGAATAGAATCTTTCACCTCCAACCTCTTTACATCGTTCTGGGGTAGCGAGTTAAGGTAATATTTTACACATACCTTTTTAAACCTCTCTATGGAGATAAAATTTGAATTATATTCCCTACTGACTTGGACCTTATCCTCAATACTATCTATTTCTACAAAAATCTCAAACTTTGGCTGATTACTAAATTTCTTATATTTTATAGCTTATGAGTCTTTCTCAAGAATATATGATTCATCCTCCAAGCTGAATTCCAAATCAATATGTATTGTAGCCTTCCTTATTTGTATATTTTATTTTTTGTTTTCTTTTATTATTCAATTTTACCATCCTTGACCTCTTCCTCTAAATTGCTGTGCCATTCTCTCACCTCTTTGTAAGGGAGGAGCAGGTGACCAGCAAACATCATGTTTGAGATCGAGATACTCTTCTTTTTCTTTTTCTTTCTCTTTTCTTCTTTTTTCTATTTTAACAAGTTTGAGATTTTTTTTAGAGAAAATGGTTTGCTTCTTAGGTAGATAATATGAAGCATCTTCGTATATACTGACTTCGTGAATTCAAAATGGTTGCAATCACCCTTAATACAATGCTCTACTCCCTCGTGAGAGTATTTGATACAATGATGCAGGGTAGAAGGCACCATTCTATATTCAAGGAGCCAGGGTCTACCCAGAAGAGTATTAAAAGAGGCTTTAGAATCTATTATGTGGAATTTGGCTTCAATTTTTAGGGTTTTTATTTCTAGTAGAAAGGTTATTGAACCCAAAGCCCTTTTGCCCTTCTCGTTGAATCCTCACAATATTATCGTATCAGAGCTGAGTTTGCAAGTGTCCACCCTTAACTATGCAAGAGTTTTATGAGTCATAATATTGATCGATGCACCAGGGTTAACAAGCACACGAGATACTTTAAAGTTATCTATGTTCACAGAGATATACAAAGGATGGTTATTATCTGTCATTCCTAGTTGTAAATCTTCATCTAAAAATGTGACTCTTATAACTTCCTTAGAGCATAGTGCCTCTTCTTCTGACTGCTTTGATGCTAGCTTAGCAATACAGCTTTCTAGGTCGAGTAAAGCTTTAATTAAAGCCTCCCTCATTTCTTCAGAGAGAACCAGAGCATTGTAAATACTTAGTTTCACAGGCAGTTTTCTAAGGTACGCTAAAACATTATAATCCATCTTTGGAACTTCTGCATTCTCTACATCTAGCTATTGAACTTGTTGATGAAAGTTTGATGTATGATGTTAATCATTAGTGAACTATCCCTAGGCACACCAAGAGGAGGGCGGGGGGGGGGGGGGGGGGGGGGGGGTGAATTAGCAGTTTTTAAAAAACTTACTTTAAACACAAAACTATATTTTATATATTTATATTTATATTTATATTTTTAATAACTTAAAAACCAACAAAATAATCACCCTATGTGGAAGCAAAATTATGAAAAAAAATTTAATTTTGATGATAATGAATAGCTCAAATTAATATATCATCAAACATATAATTTTTTATCATGCATTTTCTAGAAAATCAAAGTACAAAAAAGTAAATTCTAGAAAATAAAATTCAGAAAGAACACATCAAAATTTTATAGTGGTTCGATCAAATAATAAACTACGTCCACTCCTTAGAGTCCTTCTCCCCGAGTATTACACTAGTGTCTCTCCTTTAACCCCTATAGTTAGGCAAAGAAGCCCTTACAATCCTTTCACTAACCTGGTGTGGTAGAGAACCTTGACCTCTTTTTCATCCTCCTGGTGAAGGCAGAGAACCTTGACAATCTTCGGGCCGGTCATCTTCTTTCCAGAGCCACCCAAAAAAATAGGGAAGAAACCTGGAGGAAATAAGGCATAAGCTTGCTTGGAGAAACCATGTGAAAACCCCTCACACCCAAACTCTTCTTTCTCCTTCCCAAAGCTCTCCAAGATCTCTTATCTAAGCTCTTTCTCTAAAAAACCTAATAGCCAAAGACTTAAACATGTATGTTAAGAGAGCTTAAATATAAGGCTTAACAAAAAGCCCTAATAATTTAATTATGTCGACATTGACCGTACAGCATAATTAGTACAAAAGCCCTATTAGTACTGTATAAAGAATAAGGCATTGTAAGATCAGTTCTAGTATTTGAGTTGATCGTCCAATACGATAGAAAGTATCGCCTAGTACGATTAGTTTAATCAGATTGGATTATCATCCCGTATGATTGGTGGTAAATAAATATCATCCCATATAATGATCAGGTCGTACAGTACGATTGGTCCAATCATAAAGTATGATCTAATTGAAATAATTAATCCAATTTTAATCCCCTAATTACAAGATTAATTTAGGCAAAATTTGATTATGTCATACAGTACGATGACTATCATATGGTATCATTAGTATAAATATTACCCAAATTATGATTGGCGACTGACATCTTGATTTCAACTTATCATCTTGTATGATCTTGATCGTATAATACCAATTAGTCGTTATAATAATTTTCTTAATAGCTGATCATATAGTATAATATGGATAGTACATTATGATTAGTTCAAAAAATTATATATCTAATTTTCTCACTATCTCACTCCTCCGAGTGTGTGTGTACACTATCACCAACTTTAGCGTCCACCAAATACATGAATTTGACTCAAAAAATATAGAAATAAATATAAGTAGAAATATAGACTCTCAAAGAGAATTAACCCTATTCTACCCAATCTTGAGTTGATCACTTTGTGTGATGTACAGTGGACATGAAATGTTAGTGCAAAAGAAAAAATATACGATAATAACAATAATAGGAGATAGCATAGTAAGAAGTCTAATAATGTTTGTTATCATCAAAATTACAAGACTTAGGTCTAGATTTATAATAATCTCCCCCTATTTGATGATGAAAAATATTGTTGCTTATGATTTCAAATTAATTTTTGCTATGTCCTAAACTCCCTCACTAGTTGAGTTTTTTTTTTAATAGGGAGATTTTTTTCTTTTAAAAACAATGAATTAGAAGAATTAGAAGAACACATACTTATGCATAGAAAATAAACAAAATAATAGATTAATCATAACAAGGTAGAAATTATATCCTTCTAACAACAATCTACTTCTCCTTTTGACATTACCAAAAAGGAGGAATGACTAAGCATAACATTAAAAACAAAATAAACATGATAATGAAAAGAAAAAATAAAAAAGATAAAAACTAAAATAAGACAAGCTAAAAATAAAAAGGCCCCTAATCAGGTTGTGGTGGTAGTGGTGGTGGTTGAAAGTATTGATGAATGGATGCGAACTGCTCTCTAAACCATGCCTTACCAGTCTCATGATGTTGGTACTACTGTGTGATGTAAGAGTGAAAGTGAGTCTCCATCAGATTAAATCTTTGAATCAGTGTCTCATATTGAGAAGGCTGGTGTACAGGTGCTGGTAATGGAGCTGGTGCTGGACCTCCCTCTGCTTCCTTTGGCTTGGGGTCCACATAATGAATATTTTAGTGATGAGCATTATAACGGATGCAGAAGCATCTATTTAAATAGAAGAGTGGAAGATGGTTTGTTGGGGGAGGGAATTGAAGATTGTATTTGGATTCTAGAATAAAGGTAATGATTTAACCTAATGCAACATTTAGCTTTCACTTATTTCTAGGATCTTTAATGCAGATAAGGTTTTTTAGGTGTCAAATAATCAGATTAGCTACATTGAAGTCAATTTCATCCATGATAAAATAGGTAATGAGTGAAAGGAGAGGTGTGATATTTATCCTATCGCCGGCTTTTGAAATGACTGAATTATGAAGGATGTATTGAATGATTCAAGCATCTTAAACTAGAGTGTTAATATGAGGAATGTGGCAATATACTGATGACTCCCTAAGGGTGGTGTTGATAGGGATCCAATTATAGTCAAGGAGAAAGGCTAAAGAATGAACTTTTTCACTGGTGATAGAATGATGCAGGATTTGGTCAAAGTCTTAATAGATGAACTCTATAGGCCTTTTATTAACATATGATTAAAGGACAGTGCCCTCATTATTAATTTGAAGGCTCGCAAAAATTGAAAGAGGACCTCTGAGTTGAATGTGAATGCAAGAGTAAGAATGAATTGAAGGGTGGTGCAAGTAAAGAGATTGAATACCTAGAAGTTTAGGACTTCCTGATTTATCATTTTGGAAGGGGTGATCCCGATAGCCTTATAATGATGATATGCTTATTCATCTGTTGCTTCAGGGAAACAGGGATCAATGGGGTGTCGGGAAGAACTTCCTACAAGCGCCCTTGAGCACTTTCCACCATCCATTGCAAAGAGTAGGAACTTATAGAGGAAGGAAGAAAGATTAAGAGGACTGGAGTGAAGAGAATCCTTGTGTTTTCTCCCTTTAAATAGAAATTGGCCCAATTATGTTGTATGATGTGTGATCATACAGTATGATATAGGGAATTTAATTTGTTAAGCCCAATCAGTCAAAAAAGTTAGTCTTATTATATAATATGATCCAAATCATACTGGACGATTAGTGTTAAGATAGTCATCCTGAGGCATCATCCTAGATGATCATTGGCTGGTCATATCATACAGTACAAATAGGTTTTCATACAGTATTATATGATATTTAATATCATACTAGCCAAATTCACTTTATCCAATGATGAGTGCCACATGTATTGTATAGTATGAATTGGGTGTTCATATAATATGATCACCAATAATTAATCAATTATAGCTGTTGGATGTGCTGTGAGTAGTGATGTGATATTTTGTGAAGATTATATGGTACGATGTGATATCGTATAATATGATGTAAGCAATTTTGAATTTGTGTGTTATGATCAGGAAAACTTTATGAAAAGAAAAGAAGAAGGAAAATTCACACAAAAAAGATAACAAACATAAACAACAAATATGAACAATCACAAAACAAATTACATAAAAGCACACAAAAATATTCAAGTTTTCAATTTCCAATTTATCCTGATTCAAGCATGAACATTTATAACATGTAGTCTAGTGCTTAAGGTTTCAAAAGCAAGGGGTTTTATAAAGATATGTGCCAGTTGATTTTCAGTAGCTATATGATGTAATTATATATCTCCCTTGGTTACGTGATCTCTAATGAAATGGTGTCTAATATCTATGTGTTTAGTTTGAGAGTATTGGATTGGATTTTTTGAAATACAGATGGCACTAGTGTTATCACACTTGCTTGTAATAGTGCTTACAGGGAATCCAAGGTTAATGATTTATTATTTGAGCCATAGGAATTGAGCAACACAGCTTCCTACAGCTTTGTATTATACTTTAGTGGTAGTTAAGGCTATAGAGTTTTATTTTCTACTGGACTAGGAAACTAAAGATTATCCTATGGATTGATAGCTTTTAGAGGTGATTTTTCTATCAACTATACATCCTGCAAAGTCTAAATCAGAATATCCTATGATTTTGAAAGATGAGCTATTTCTAGAATACTGAATTTTTAGGTTTAGGGTTCCTAGAAGATATCTAAGAATTCTCTTAACAGCACTCATATGGGATTCTTTGGGATCAGCCTGAAATCTAGCACAAAAATATACACTAAACATGATTTAATGTCTACTAGATGTCAAATAAAGAATTGATTTAGTTATCCCTCTATATTTTTTTATCAAATGATTTTTCATTTGGATCCTTATCTAGTTGAATGGTAGAGCTCATGGGAGTATTGATTGCCTTAGCATTATCCATCTCATATTTTTTAAGGATATCTTTGATTTTTTTTATTTGTCTAAGAAAGGTTGCATCATCCCTTTGCTTCACACTAATCCAGGAAAATAGGTAAGCTCTCCCATCATGCTAATCTCAAACTCCTCACTCATTATTTTTTAAAAATCATCATAAAGATTCTTATTTGTGGATTCAGAAAGTATATCTTCAACATAAATTTGAATAATGAGTAGATCTTCTCCTACTTTCTTAAGGAATAAGGTGCTATCTACACTACCCTTAACAAAGGCTTTATCTCAAAGGAATGTACTTAGCCTCTCATATCAGGCTCTAGGTACTTACTTCAATTCATATAATGCCTTCTTTAATTTGAATATATGATTGGGAAATTGAGAATTCTTAAAGCCTGGGGGTTGCTCAATATACATCTTCTTTATTTAACCCATTTAGGAAGACACTCTTGACATTCATTTGATATAACTTGAATCCTCTAAAGCAAGCAAAGGCAAATAGTACTCTAATGGCCTCTAACCTAGCTACAAGGGCAAAAGTCTTTTTAAAGTCAATTCCTTCAACCTGATTGTACCCCTTAGCTACTAATCTAGCCTTATTTCTAATCACTATGCCAGAGTCATTCATTTTATTCTTAAAAACCCATTTTATTTCTATAACACTTTGGTCCTTACATCTGCTATCCAACTCCCAAACATCATTCCTAACAAATTAATTTAATTCTTCTTGCGTTCCTAGGATCCCTAATTCATCAGATAAAACTTGATTTATGTTTGAGGGTTCTACCATAGAGATGAAAGCAGAGTGGCTAACCTCCTTTCTAAGTATATGCCTAGTTCTTACTTCTATAGATGGATCTATGATGAGCTCCTTAGGATGACTAGATGAATATCTCCAATATCTAGGTAATGGGTCTTGAGGCTCTACTCTATTTTCTAGGTTAATAGATTCTACTCCTTGGGTGACCTCAATAACTTCTTCTTCTTTTGACTTAGGCTCAACAGATCTATCAAATTCATCAAATACTACACAGGTGGTCTCTTTTACCACTAATGTCCTCTTATTGAAAACTCTATAGGCTTCACCTACAGATGAATATCCTAGGAAAACTCCATCAGATTTAGAATTAAATTTCCCTAATGGAAATTTTCCATTTTTTAGAATGAACACCTTACATCCAAAATATGAAGGAGAGAGAGATTGGATGTCCTTCCTTTGAGTAATTCATAGGGTGTCTTATTGAGTTTGGATCTGACATTAACCCTATTGAGAATATAGTAAGCAGTATTCACTATTTCTGCCCAGAAATATTTAGGAGGTGAATAATCAGCTAGCATGACTTTAACACTTCTACCAAAATTTTATTCTTTCTTTCAACAACCCCATTCTGCTGAGGGGTTTTAGGAGGTAAAAAATTATATTCTTTTCCTAGCTTCTTACATAATAATTCAAACTCACTTGAATTCCTAGATATAATATTTGGTTTACCTTTATTCCACCATTGATAATGCTTTTGTTTTTTTAGATAGTTTTTGAATTGACGTATCATCAGCACTAAGTCATCATCTTCCTTAGTTGTAGAGCTCACTTATTGATTAATTTGCTTTCAGTGCCACCACTTTATCCTTTCTTTAATCTCTAGCATCCTGCAATCTCTAACTCACACCTTCCTCATAGGCAATAAGTAGCCTAAAAAGTTATCTATTGAATAAACATTAAGATCATTTGATTCACAAATGACAGTAACCTTAGTATCATAATTGGTAGGTAGACATCAAAGAATTTTGTTGACTTTTTTAGAATTTAAAAGCTATCTACCTAAAGCATGTATGGATGTCACAATTTGAGTAAACCTAGTGTACATGTCTTTGATGGTTTCATTAAGTTTCATGCAAAAAAGTTTATAATCATGCAACAAGATGTTCAACTTAGACTGTTTGACTTTGCAAGTCCCTTCGTATATAATACACAGTTTATCCCAAATGTCATTATCAGTAGTGCATGTATAAACTCATGTAATCTTCAGACTTGAGAGCACAAAAAAAGTTTAAATATTTTGCATTTAGTTGAGCTAAGTCACTATCCTCATTTCTCCATTCATTAAACGATAATTCTATTTTGATGACATTAACAAAACTAAAGGGTGCATAATAACCTTCTTGTAAAAAAAATCACATGCAAAATTCAATAGATTGTAATAAAGTGGACATGCAAATTTTCTAAAAATTAACCGATATGTTATCAAATAAAGGTGCATGAGTTATAGAATAACCCTCCGTAGTGTTTCTATTACCGAAATATGCTATAGATAATTTTTCTCAAGGTTTTCTAAAATGCTACTTATGAGAACCGCTCTCATACCAATTAAAAGTTTGATGTAGGTTGTTAATCCTCGATGAACTATCCCTAAGCACACTAAGAGGGACAGGGTGAATTGGTAGTTTTTAAAAAACTTACTTCAAACATAAACTATATTTTATTTTATTTTTGGATTGTTAATAACTTAAAAACCAATAAAATAATCACCCGATGCAAATGCAAAATTATGAAACAAAATTTTTAATTTTTGATGATGATGAATAGCTCAAATCAATATATCATCAAATAGATAATTTTTTACCATGTAATTTCTAAAAAATCAAAGTGTAGAAAAATAAATTACAGAAAAATAAAATAAAATAAAAACACGCCAGAATATTTTAGTGGTTCGGTCAAATAATGACTTACATCCACTCCCTAGAGTCCTCCTCCCCGAGTATTACACTAAAACCTTAGTGTCTCACTTTTAGCCCCCACAGTTAGGCAGAGAAGCTCTTATAATCTTTTAACTAACCCAGTGTGGCAGAGAATCTCGACCTCTTTTTCACCCTCCTGGTGAAGGAAGAAAACCTTGAATACCTTTTTCACCCTCATGGTGAAGGCAGAGAATCTCGCACTCCTTTTCACCCTCCTAGTGAAGGCAGATGCCTCAACGATCTTCAAGCTGATGATCTTCTTCCCAGAGCCACCCAAGAAACCAAGCAAGACACTTGAAGAAAATAAGGCAGAAGCTTGCACGAAGCAACCATATGAAAACCCCTCACACTCCTCCTTCACACATAAACTCTCTTTTCTCCTTCCTAAAGCTCTCCAAGATCTCATCTCCAAGCTTTCTTTCTAGAAAACCCAATAACCAAAGACTTGAAACAAGTTTATTAAGAGGGCTTAAATATAAGGCTTCATAAAAAGCCCTAATAATTCAATACTTTCGACACTAATCATACAGTACTATCCCAGTTCGATTAGTTCAAAAAGTCCTACTAGTACTGTATGAAGAATAAGGCGCTGTACGATCAATTCAAGTATTTGAGCTGATCATCCAGTACGATAAAAAGCATCATCCAGCACGGTTAGTTTAATCAGATTAGATTATCATCCCGTATAATTGATGGTGAATATTATCCCATGTAAAAATCAGTTTGTATAATATGATTGGTCCAATCATGTAGTATGGTCTGATTGGAATAATTAATCCAAATTTGATCCTCTAATTATAGGATTAATTTAGGCAAGATTTATACAATATGATTTGTACAAATTATGAATTTTAAATTATTGCCTAAATTATGATTGGCGGATGAGAACTTGATTTCAATTGATTGTCTTGTACGATCTTGATTGAATAGCTTTGATTGCACCAATTAGTAGTTATAATATTTTTTTTGAATAGCGAATTGTATAGTATAATTAGTTCAAAAAATTACACATCTAATTTTCTCACTATCTCACTCCCCTATGTGTGTTTGTGTGTGCACGATCACCAGTTTAGCATCCACCAAATACATGACTTTGACTAAAAAAATATAGAAATAAATAAAAGTAGAAATACAAACTCTCAAAGACACTTAACCATATTCTACCCAATCTTGAGTTTATCACTTGGTGTGGTGTACGGTAGACTTGAAATGTTAGTGCACAAGAACAAATATGCAATAATAATAATAACAGGAGACATCATAGTAAGGAGTCCAATAATATTTGTTATCATTAAAATCACAAGACTCGGGTCTAGATTTGTAACAGTTGAGGTTGATTGGGAGCTTCTAGATTTGAATGAGCCATATTAGGGTTTGTGAGAAGGATTGATTTTAGGAGTTTTTGGGGTTTTGGGTTCAAGTGGTCCAATGGTCAACCAACGTCCACCAAAAGGTTTATTTTTGGGTTTAACGTGTCATAAGAATGATCATAAGCATGTTCAAAGATTTTTGGGAGGTTCCCAAGGTTAATTTTCACAAGATGCATGGTCCTGTGGCATAGGTTATAAATATTTGAAGGTTTTACAACCTTTGGAAGTCAATTCTATTTTGGGGGTTAGAGAGTTTGTATTACTCCCAAATTTGGAGGGTTGACCCTAGGGACATGTCTAATCATTATGTAATTGATAAATCATGATTCCAAGGTCATTTGGTATGGTTTTGAGATTATTTAAAAACCACTCGAAATAGGTTATGGGAAAAGGGATTTTGGCCTTGACTTTTGGTTTGAAATTTTAGATTTGGGTTTTGTTTTAGATTAGGTTGATTGGATTTAATAAAATAATCTCATTGATACTCATTTAGGTGATTGATAATGATAGTGTGGGAGGAGTCAAATGATAGTGATTAGGTGACCACCAATTGAAGGGATTTGGGTTTAATTTGGATTGGATTTGATTTTGATCTGAGTTTGGATTGAGTTGATTTTTAATTTGATTTAGTTAAACCTCATCAAAAATGAGGTCAACAATATCATTTCCATAGCTTTTTGTTCATACTCGACCATCACAAAAGCAATAGTATAAAGCACATTATTGCTATATAAGAATTCATATCAAGTAATACTCCTAAATACTTTGATTTCAAATGACAAGCAATAAGTCCTATTAGATGCATACAACCAATAAGGAAAACAACATTGAAAATCTTGACATTAACATAAAATCTTGAAGGAATTGTCAAGAATTTTGTATGTTTATGTGTTATGTGAACTTGAAATTCTATTAATAAGATCTTA